>WBMY01001343.1:40762-84668 GCA_013397315.1 Donacobius atricapilla
GTAATAAAAATCATAAACAGTTTAGATTTTTCATAGTTTGGCTAAACAATAACATGCCTGAAAATTAACCAGTTTTTCTGTATAATCACTGTCTTAATATTTGCAAATAAGAAAATTATATGTCCAAACACACCTTACTAGTCATTTTACTCTCCATTATCAAGTTTTTGTGCATAAATGAATCCTGTTGGTCAAAAGAATCTAAAAAATCTGATCCTGTGTCTTGGACAAAGAGTTCTTGAACAAAAAAAAACAGAACTGCATAGTAATAAGTTTTGACATTTTTGAATTTCAGAAATAAAACATTGAATTCTTTTGTTCTTCTGAAGCACTTCCAGTGATTTTCCACAAGTCTTTGGAGAAAACCTCAAGTATTACATTTCCTCCCCCCTGGTTATTGTAACCTTAAGCAGACTTGAAAAATGAACAATTGTGTCAGGACAGAAGCTACTACAAAGTGGTCTTGTTTTGACTGCTCTCACTGGAGAGATTCTTGTGTGTTTTTTTAGATCTGAAAACAGGCTTTCAAACACTATAGTGAGCATGCTTTCAGTAAAGCTGAGATTAGATTTAATGGTGCACATTTATTATTTGTTAATGTCCTGTGCGTGTTAACTCAAGAGATACAGGGTCAGATTTGACTCATGTTTTTCAGATCATTGAGGACAATCCCCTGGGCTCTCTGTGTCGTGGCATCCTGGTGCTCAATACGTACAACGTTGGTGTGTATTTTCTGATGCTTATATATGGACTCCTGAGTTTCTCTGTTGAGTAGACTCTTTTATGTTTAGCAGGAGAGATTTAAAAAAAAACCAAAACAAATCAAACCCTTCAAACACCTACTTGTAATAATGTAGCCAGCAGAATTAATATGTTGAGACTTCATAATACTAAATGCTGCAATAAATCAACAATGACACCTTAGAAAGAGAGCTGTTGGATTTCAGTATAAATTTCTTGCTATGGTATTACCTAACAGTGAAAATGCCACAAGGAAAACACAAAAAGCCTTTTGTCTTCATTCTGGAACCTAAGAATCCAGAAGATCCATGTGTTGAGTTTGCAACTGATAAAGTAGAAGAACTCTTTGAATGGTACCAAAGTATCCGTGAGATCACGTGGAAAACAGCAGAAGAGGTATTGCTGCAAATTTATCTGTTGTTTTAATATTGTATTGCTATATGTTTACAATAGCTCTTGCCTTTAGCTGCCCTATACTGCTAAATATTGCTCTCACATGGTCCTTCACCCTCTTGCATTTTGCTGTTTGTTCATTTTTTTGATGCTGTGCATCTTGTCCCATAACCTCTCTGGGGAGTAGTACATGAATTAGCGCTGTATGTACAGGGATGTTAAGAGGAGTTTTGCAGCAGAGTACTGTCTGTGTTGCACCCTGTTCCTCAGTGAAGTGTGCTTCGTAGGCCAGAGTGGATAACACTATGGTTTTCCATCTGGTCACACTGGTTCATGCCGGTGTTAAGCAGCAGAGGCTCTGATTATCAGACTGTTCTTTTCAGAGCTGTGAATCCACCAGTGAGGATGTGAAATCTGAGCTGCTGTTCCCTAAACTCTTCTTATCCTCTTCGCTGATTCTGTTTTCCAGTGAATGCAGTGGCACTGACAGAGGATGGATTGTTTGGCTAATACTTTATTTGTTACTAATAACCACATTCTGGATTTCCCAGTTCTTCAATAGTAGTATTTCCAAATACTTGCCTAAAGATTCAAGGATTCTGCCTAAATTTAGCTTCTATGTCCCTCTACTGCCACTTAAAGACATTCTTCAGGACTTGCTTTTCCTGTTCTGATGTACTAATTTACCTCCCTTAGTCTTTTCTTGTACTTAAGAAGTCTCTGACTTGACCAAAAAGTCCTTACTTTGGCTGTGCTTAAGGATTCTCATCTTTTTTTGTTGCTTTTATTTACCTTTTATTGTTAAGTGGGTGCTATGGTTGATGGAAAATGTGTTTCAGTATCATGTTGGCTCATGCTGTTTATCTCTCATATGGAATGGAAGTGCTCTGAGGGTTGTCCTGATCCTATTTATAGCAGACAAGTTGATGTCTCAAGCAGAGGACTGTAAATACAGCAAGGGGAAAAGCAACAGGAGCTGTTGACCTATTGTTGGGGGAGGAAAGATACAGTTCTTGTGCCAGGCTTTCATTTAGAGGTAAAAATGAGAAAAAGAGAAACATGACCTAAAAGAAGTGTCTCCAAATTGAATGTTTTTATGCTACAACAATGGCTCTTCAGGAGCCTGGCAGCTTTTTCTCTCTCCGTACAGTTGGAGAAGTATTAAACAGTCTGTGTTCAAAGATGCTTTAAAACTCATTTCTGTCAGTTGGGAGGCTTTTGTCACAGCGTGGCCTCTACAAAGTTCACATGATAGACTGACTGCTGCATGGGGAGGGAATGAAGAGGAGGAACGGCCCACGTTGCCTGTACAGTTAACAGGCTGAATTTTGGGGAAGGAAAAAGCACAGTGAGTTAAGACTGTGCTGCAATGTGATATAGGGGGATTTTTAAAGGAGTTTGGTTTTGGGCAATGTCTGTTACGCACAAAAAATAAAACTCAGCTTCATGTCTCTTGTAATCTCTGCTCAGTACTGACACTTGCCATGCTCCCTGGGATAACTGTTCCTTACTCTCCTGCTTGATTATCTCTGGAGGGTTCTGGCTAGAGATGAGCCCATGCCACCAAAAAGTGATCTTTTGCTGCACTGGTTACTGTTGAGTAATGTCTCAACTGTGGTGGATCACTAAGTACAATGAGGTTTGTACAGCTTTTTCCCAAGGTTATTTCCAAGTCTAAACACTGTATTCCTCTTTGTTTTTCTTAGACCTCAGTGTATAATCTCTGGTTCAATGAGATATTCTGGAAACCCATGGCTCCCTATTTCTGATTTTCGTTCCTTTTATGTTTGTCTTGTTGAGGGGATTCTTTTGGAAGGCTTCCTGCTGCTGCTTCATGATCTTTTGTGCCAAAGCTAATCACTGTTCACTATGGGACTCTTCTAACATGTTTTATCCTGTAGCTGCTTCTTATGCCTGAAAAGCCTCCAGCCCAAATGTCTCCACTCAGGACATGTCTTGCTGCTTTTAGCAGTTCCCAGTCTCTGCTGGCAGGGAACACTGCTCAGCTTCCTCAGAGCAGGTGCTTGCAAACATGGAAGCTGAGAGAGTGGGTTTGGTGCTGGGGATTTCAACAAGACTGCACATGATTTTCCATACAGAATATGATGGGTTTGGCACACAAATAGAAAACGACATAGGAATGATGCTCAGAGGGTTTGAATTTCACTGTTTGGGAGTTACTAACAAGATTTAAGTTCTGCCAAGGATTATAAATAGATACAGAAACACTTTGCTACCCTTTGCATTTTTTCTGCATACATTTGCATTTATATGAGGTATAGGGTTAAAAATGTAACTAAAAATGAGTTAAGTAGAGCCACATTAAAAGGAAAAAAAAATGTTGCCAGGATTTTGAGCATGACTGATCAGGGAAGAGCTGAAACCCATGCTTATAAAACAACACCTTTCTCCCCACTGAAAAAAACCCTAAAAGTACATCCCCAACTAAAGCTCATCATTTGGTTATTACCTGTTCTCTGAGCTGGGTCTGAAAGTGCATTACATCTGTGCAAGTGTATAAGGTATCAGATAGAAATCTGGGTACCAAAGAGTGCACCCTGGAGCAACAGTGCCATACTACTCCGTGTTCCTATAATTAAAACTTTGTTATGTTTTCCAGGAGAACAGGAGGAAATACTGGGAAAAGAATCAGTTAATTGCTATTGAATTATCTGATCTAGTAATCTACTGCAAGCCAACAAGCAAAACCAAGGACAATTTAGGTATTGCCTTTAATATTACATCTAATTTTTACCCTAATATCTTTACCGATGTTAGTTGGGATTTTAGCTCTAAAGATAAAATCTGTCCTATTGGAAAACAAAGTTCTGCTTCACCCAGGCAGTTTTCAAAAGCATTTTGAAATTGTACACCAGGGAACTTGGTGCTGTTCATCTATCACAAAAAAGCTGTCAGAAATTTTAATTAATTGACTAGAGACACCCTCTCAGATGAATATTCCATGGGGAAGCTCACTAGTTATGTGTCAATTGACTTTTTTGAGATTAAAAACTCTGGCTGAACACTTGTGATTTGTTTGTAAAAAACCTTCATAAATAGGTTTACTGCGCATTTTTTAATTTTACTGTAAGAACATGTTTGCCAGGACTAAGCTGTTGGAATGATGTATGGCTTCATAATATAACTAGGCCTGTGTAAGTGCAGCTGTGCATTCTGACACTGAAATATGTACTTCTTATTCCAGTTTTTTGTCATTGCTGCTAGAGAAGCCAGCAAATGTGCCCTTTTTCTTTAAGTTTCTTTGCAAATGTTTTTAATAAGCTGTCTGCGTTTAAGACATTATAATTATAGTAATTTTTTGAGACATTGGCTAACCCTGGCTCACCCTTTCTTCTCCCCATTTAGACCCAGGAAAAGATGTCTCATTTAAATATGTGTTATAGTGATCAGAAGTACATTATTAGCAATGATGAGATGAGAACATGACTGCAGGCTCTTATCTGCCCTTCTGTAAAGCGTGTGGCAGGAAGGCAATTTTAACTTCCAGGCTTGATTTTCAACCACTTTGCTGTGTCTGCCTGAAAATAGTGCCAATTATTGCATTAAAGGACAAGGCAAAACAAAGTAAAACAAAGTGTTGGTGAAAATACAGTATAAATGTCCACTTCTTTCTTCCTTTGGTAACCACCCTTCTTCCTCCTACCTGTGTGTAGACAATCCTGATTTCAGAGAAATCCGTTCTTTTGTGGAAACCAAGGCAGAGAGCATAGTTAAGCAAAAGCCACTGGAGTTATTGAAGTACAACCTGAAGGGCCTGACCCGTGTCTATCCCAAAGGGCAGAGGGTTGACTCATCCAACTATGACCCATTTCGCCTCTGGCTTTGTGGTTCCCAGATGGTGGCTCTGAACTTCCAAACTCCAGGTAATTTTCCCTTTGAAAA
Source organism: Donacobius atricapilla (assembly GCA_013397315.1). NCBI lineage: Eukaryota > Metazoa > Chordata > Aves > Passeriformes > Mimidae > Donacobius > Donacobius atricapilla. The sequence continues at coordinate 45,800 of WBMY01001343.1, forward strand.
AGAATCTAATCCACCTTATTTTTCACTGTAAATGAGCCCCTTTATGGCTCTTCTGCCCTTCTAATCACCATCCTAATTATTTGAAGTTCTCTGCAAGAAGTGGTGTTTGAAGTTTGCTTTTTAATGTGTGGGTTGCCATACAGAGCTGGGCTCCAGAAATAGGTCCCTGTCTCTGAGCCTAACTGCCTCCAAGCCCTAAAAGATTTTTCACCTTGATCTCTTTGTGGTAAGCAAACCGAGATATTTACAGTGAGTTTCAGGTGGATGAATGGTTGTGCAGCCACAGGGAAGGCTGTATTCCACTTCCTGGTGAGGGTCAGCTAATTTGTGATACACTGCTAGGAAACTAACTGGGGATGGGGATGGGATTTTTGGGGATTGGAATTGGTGAAAAATGGCCTGGCAGATTCAGTTACTGAAGGAACCGAGGCTCCCACCTTTGCAGCTCTTTCTGATGAAGTGGTGACCAAAAAGAATGGCAGAGAGGAGCCATTAATCTGGTATTTCCTTAGCTTTATTCCAGGGGATCTTGTGATGAGACTGTTTAACTCTCTCCCCAGATAAATACATGCAGTTGAACCATGCCTTGTTTTCCCTGAATGGACGCACTGGCTACGTGCTGCAGCCAGAGAGCATGAGAAATGAGGAGTATGACCCAATGCCAAATGACTCAAAGAGGAAATTGCAGATGATTATGACAGTGAGGGTAAATCTCTTTTATAAAATATGTTTTTTTACCAGTCATAAATATCTATAAAGCTAAAAATAAAGCTATTATGTTTCAGAGCAAGATCTGACAGATTGTCAAAATACTGTTTTTAAATGTCAGTTTGTGTGAGAATAAAACTGACTTCACTGGTTCCTGAAAAGAAATACATGTCTTTATCATGCTAATGAAGAACATGCCATAGGATTGAAAACACAATCCTGGGGATGATTTTGTGTAATTGCTAATAAATACATCAAATGAACTAACTTGAATTTCCAATCAAATGAGTTCTTAGTAGAAGGGTCCTACTAGAGATGGATTAGCAGCAGACTAACTATTGAGTTAGGGATTTTGAGTGTGAAAGAAAGATATTTATAATGAAATATAGAAACTAAACAGAAAACCCAATAAGCTGACCCCCCCCACTTCATATTTAATACACTATGACTTAATCTGAATGTCATTCTCATTTTTCCTCAAGATATGACTTTATCATTGGACAATGTTGTCATCTTGGCTGTGTGCCAAACAGGGTTGAACTAGTTTCTGTTCTCAGTCGTTATGCAGCAAGACAGGTTTTTTAAAAGAATGTTTTCTGAGAAAGCAGAAACACATTAATTACTCTTCACTACAGTTTAAAGGGCCTATGAATGCAAACCAGAAATGTCCTGAAATGGGTATGTAGTAAACACAGAAGAAAGATAGCAAAACTTGTGCTACAGGCCTGGCCTGGAGCTGCACACTGTGTGTAATGAATGTCAGCTACAGTGTCTTTTTTTTTTTTTTTTTTTCTTACAATGAAAATCGTTGAGTTACCCAGACTATGGGAGGTATTGTTATTGGTAGCACAGATAATACATGCAAACATATTCAAGAGAGAGAATATGTGCTTTTCCATGTTCTGGATTTTTCCCCCCTCTAGTTCTGTAGGCTGCCTTCTGTTCAGCAACAATGATGCCAAGTTTCCTTTGGAGGTGGTTATAATTGACAGTTACTTTTGCAGGTTTTAGGTGCTCGTCATCTCCCTAAACTTGGTAGAAGCATTGCCTGTCCCTTTGTAGAGGTTGAAATTTGTGGGGCTGAATATGATAACAACAAATTCAAGACAACAGTTGTGAGTGAGTATCTGTGGGTTTCTGTGTTGCAGGGATATGGTTCTGCTTCCAGGGTACTTAAATAAAGTGAGCAGAGGATGAACATTACAGGGGGAGTAAGTTAACTGTAGCTCTGGAGTGATGAGTCACAAAGGCTTGTTCCCTTGCTTATCTTGGGACCTGTTAATTTGAGAAACTTCAATGTATATTAAATTTAGAAAAAACAGTACTGTTGTGGTTTGGGGAAAAAAAAAGTCCCATTATGTTGTTGCCCATGCATAACTTTGTGTATTTGCATATTTAAAAAAACTGCTGTCTTGAGAGTGCCTCCTACAGTGCTAGTCAGTTCCCAAAAGTCTGGCCCAAATGGGGAGTTACTACTGTGAGCTCCAGACTGTTTATTTAAACTGAGGTTCTAAGGCTGGCACCCCCTTGGAGACAGCTTGGCTGTATAGGGCTGTAAAATAGTTTAACTTGAAATGCATCAGAAGTTTGATCAAAGCTTGGTCCTGGGGAGTTCTGGATAAGGAATGTGTTTGGTGTACATGAACTTAAGTGGGCTGAAATGGGGCAGTATTTCAGCCACTTCATATTTCATCATTTAGTGTTTCTGGATGCAAGTGTTCCTCTGGTAAAGAAATGGGCTTTGGTTATAATTATCCAAACCAGTGATACCAGTGGAAAACAAACACAATGTCAGAAGCAGAATGTGCATTATGGCTCCTCAGTACTTCAGAGAAGATGATTATGATCTAAACTTTCTCTGGGAAGTGACCAAGACTTTAGAGAGCGAACTTCCTGGCTGTGTCACTTACACCAAATCTTGGTGTTCTGTACATAACTACAAAAATTGAGCCAAGGTACATGAGTTTTCCTAGTGCTTTTCCTGCTTTCTCTTGGATATGGAGCATGAGGCTTATGAATATGAGAAGTAAATTAGCTTTTTCTTTTCTTTACAAATACATGTCCAAGGGGTTTGATAAAGTAATAGCTTTTCTTCAGAGATTTTCATCCCTGCCAAGTTTCCTCCCACCCCCCGCTTCCAAGTAAACAAATACAAACTTTCTCAAGCAAGGTTACAACATGAGACAGATGGTAAATAGGATTTTTGGGCTTCTGTATCCCTAGAAAATGTCCTGGGATACATACTCATACATGAATGAAGTGGAATTATTGCTTCCTACTGCAAATGTTTCCTTTTCATTACAGATGACAATGGTCTTAATCCAATTTGGGCGCCTTATGCAGAGCAAGTGAAATTTGAAATTTATGACCCAAATCTGGCGTTCCTGCGCTTTGTTGTTTATGAGGAAGATATGTTCAGTGATCCTAACTTCTTAGCACATGCCACTTTTCCCATCAAAGGAATCAAATCAGGTGAGATCAGTGGTTATTCGGAGGTACTGTTGAGCATTAGTGTACTGTGCCTTTCTTTTTGATGCCAGACTCCCTCCTGCCTCGATGAAGCTCCTTCCTCTGGCTTTAGTTTTCAAGAACATGTGAAATCGGGTATTTCTCAATTTTGCCAGTCTTGCCTTTTGCTTTTCTGCAATTGCCATAGTAGAGCCTGCTCTCAGCAGAGGAGCACTTGAGCACTGAAGAATGTTCAAAGTGTGCATAATTTCTGTGACTGCAAATGCCCCCTTAATGGACTCTATAACTAGCCTTTGTTTTCCTTCCCCCTGCCCCAGGTTTTAGGTCAGTTCCCCTCAAGAATGGCTACAGTGAAGATATAGAGCTGGCCTCACTTCTGGTGCACTGTGAGATGCAACAAGTTCTGGTGAGAAGCACTGGGGTTTGTTGTGTGCACTTAGTGTGTCTGTTTCCAGTTCTTTGTGGAAACCAGGAACTGAGGGTTTAGTTTTCTGTTCTGTGTCTGATGTGTTGTCAGGCATTTCTTCTGCAGGTACTGGGGAAGACAAATAGAACAAATTGAGTTACTCTTCCTCTGGGTGGACAGATTACACGGTTGTTAAGAGAAATAATGCACAAACAAAGCCTCATTACCTCCAATAGTTTTTGCTGTAACAGCATGGTCGTTGTCTTTCCTTGTTAACTGACTGATGCCATGCAAAGCTAGCTAAAATCAGCTTTGGCTTCATAGATTAATCTTTTTTTTAAATGTCCTACATAAAAAGAAATCACTTCAGCAATAGAAGATGGTAATTTCTCCCAGTATTTCATTAAAATAAACAACCCATCAAGTAGAAGATATATCTGGTTCTAAAAGAACTGCTAATCTGCTCTTTTTAAGCCCCTCTAAACACCTACTTGAAATAGTAGTATTTTAAAACACATGGGGGAAAAATAATGATGCTTGTGAATCCAGGCATTAAAGCAGCTGATCTGTGAACAGTGTTTGTTGGTGTTCCAAGAGTGCTGCTGTATGTGTTGATTTGTAGATATTTCCCAGACTCTTTCTCAAAATATATTATGTAATTTAAATACACTTGTGATATGATGAAAGTTTGAAGATGCTTCTGGGAAGTGGCTGTTTCAGGGTGCTTTCCAGCACCCTTCTGATTCAGAGAAAAAAAAAAAATTCAACTTCTTATCTGTAGTCTGTCAACCCTTTCAGGCCCATGCTGCACTTCACACCAGTTACATTATTTTTCTGATTGAAACATCAACTTCCTTGAACTCTTAAGTCGTTATGTCTTTGGAGGGATTTGTGTCTGCAGTTGCATACACTGAACTGGAAATTTCTGAATTCAGTCACATTGTTCTTCCCAAAGGAGTAGAAGCCTTTTTCAGACATCCTTAGTGGAGGTTTTTATGAAGGCACCTTTTAACACCTGATGTAAAATGACAGTGTTTGAAAGCTGTGGTAGGTTCCTCTGTGGGTCAACCAAGGGTTCTGAGAGCAGGAGAGGATCAGAAGCTGAGGCCAGGGATGTGTATCCTTTCAAGATAATATTTAAATTGTTCCTATTTCATGGACTCAAGTCTCATAGGGGAGGCCTGGTAAACTGCTGGGTTTGAGCTTGCTACCTTTGAGAAAACTGACCAAGTCACCATTGCCTGATGCTGAGCAGGGACATCACTTGTGGATACATTGCAAATCCCTCCTGCCCTGGTGTCTCCTCAGGAAACCAGATCATTGTTTGCCTGGGGCAGGAGCAGCTCTCAAAGTGTTGTTCATAGCAGCAGGCTGTCCCCCAATCTGTCAGCACCGACTCCTTTGACAGTGGCACATTTCACACTCTAGAATCTCCTTCTGCTTGTTAAGCCAAATGAAGAGGCAGCTCAGCTTGGTGTTTTTACAATGCCTGGTGGTAATGCAGTGACAGAACAACTTCCAAAATCTTCCTTTTGTTTGGCAGCCTGCAACAAAGCCAGACTCACCGCAGTTGTCAACTCTAGAACTTTTGCCAGATCATTCAAGAAGCATCACAAAAGATCAAGGCTGCCTCTGTTCCTCTGCTTCTTTTTAGAAAGTGATGGCCTTCCATTAAATAATAACATTTAATAACAGTCCTGTTTATATACAGAGTCAGTCTGCATGTGCTTGGAGATGAAATACAGAATTATAATGAGGAATTACAGATGGCTATGGAGTTTTTCAGGAATAGTAAAGCAAAAAAATTGTAGACACAAGCATGCACATTTGTGAATTATATGAGGCCTTCCATAGTTCCTGTACAACTTAAACAGGTTTTTTAATACTGTAGGAATTGTACTATACTGAGGTGGTTTCACTTAAAAGCATGCCTTATTTGCTTGAAAATTGATTTACTTCCTTCAGAAAGTGCATGTGTCTCTTCAGCTTTTTCTGACTACAGTCAGCCTCAATGGTGTATATGTTCCTGACTTAAAGATTGAAGTGGACATCTTAAAATGCAGTTTAAGCTGTACCTTTGTGGATACATTCATTTACAAGAACTAACAGTGGTACATATGCATCTTGATGATTACACCTGCAAATTGATAATTAGCAATCTGCATTTCCTTTGTGATTTGAGAATACAAAGTTTCCCACCCCGTTGCAAGCAAAAATTAAATAAATCACTCTTTAAATCTTAATCAGTAGTATAGCACTGAGGCTGTTTCTGTTGCTCCAAACCACTCCTGCAAAGGAATGCGTTTGAGGAAAAAAGGTTTAGGAAAGGATCTAGTTGCTGTAACTGAAACCCCTTGGGTATGCTGCTAAGCTATCCATTTTCCTAGGTCTGGACTGAATGCAGAAAGAGAGATTCTTATTAGTATGCTGCCTCTGAAAATGTTTGGATTTATTACATTTATTGATTGCATGTCATTTTTTATAGAAGGAGTATCTAGTTTTGCTGCTGATGTGAAAATTAAGACTTCAGTCCTGCCAGTTCTATTCCCCACTAGTAACTCTATAGTCAGCTTTTGCATCCAATGTTTTGAAGTATTAAAATAATTTGAAGTCCTGAAGGGAATCATGATGATTGCTTATGGTTGTAGAATATTTTGAGACCTTCTACTGTGGGCCGCAATAGAAACTCAGACCTACTCAGTTCCTTTGCAAGTACTGAACTGCCATAGTTACCCACAAATACAGGATCTGGCCTCCTTTCTTGACCATCTCAGTACTAGCTGCTGTAAAGGGTCCTATTTACCCGTCAGTATTTTGACCTTTAGCCTACATTTCAGTCAAAAATCCCCAGAATTGTCACTTTGTCACATGATACACGTATGTGATGGAAGAGCCAAAACCTAAACATTTTAAAAATGTATTTTTAATATTATTATAATCTGATAAGCCATCATGATTTTCTGTTCTTTACTCAACAGACTAGCTTGCTCTGTTAGGGGAAAAATATTCCAATGAAAGTGTTTGGATATACAGATTTTGTGACCTGTGCTAGAATGTCCCTGATGCCCCTGTCAGAGGGTATAGCTGGTCGTACTGTGGGGCTGAGTTTTTTTTTTTTTACTGCTTTCTGAGTCAGTTTGTTTCCAGAAACATTCCAGAAACATCCTATCAAACTATTTTATAAAATGTTCTATGCAGTTATTAAAATGTGGTTAGGAAAACAAACTCACCCCCCAAACTCTGTTGATTCTGTGCCATTTTGGGAATGTGTTTTACAAAATTACCTTGATTTCCAATGTTCCTTTGAAGGAAAGTGAAGAAGAGCTTTATTCCTCGTGTCGGCAGCTTCGGAAGCGCCAGGAGGAGCTGAATACCCAGCTGTTCCTCTATGACACCCACATGAACCTAAGGAATCCCAACAGGGACGCTATACTGAAAGAATTCAACGTCAATGAACACAAACTACAGATTTATCAAGACACTTGCAACCGCAGGTGGGTTGATGATCGTCCTCCCTTCCAAGGCAGCTCTGTCTAGACAGGATCTATGGTGAGGAAACCTCAGACATCTCAAAGGGAGCATCTAAAGGGGTGTGAGGGTAGAATGAGCTCATCTGGAATGAGGAAGGGCTGTCGAGAAGCCAGGCTGGGTCTCAAGCCACTAGAGGCCAGCAGAAGCTGAGGAATGTGTGTTCAGTGAGCTCTCGGTTGCAGTGATCACAGTGACACTTGTCATCCTGTTAGGTTTTGTATCCCTCTCTGCTGCTTTCCTGGAGGAAAGCCTGGAAGTATATACAGACAAATAAATAAACCTCTTCACTCTTGCTGCACTATCAGAGTTATGTTCCTGGAAATGTCATGCACATATGAGATATGTGGGAACAGATACACAAACCACAAAAGATAAAACCAGTATTGAGTTGTAACAGCACAGCATTGTCTGTTCAGTGTCAGTGCATTCTGCAGAGCTCAGGGGAAGGTTCCTTCTCCTCTGCTGCCACCTTTGGGCTGGGTGTGAGGGAGGTAGAGGGAGGCTTCATGTACCAAGAGGAAGTTTTGAGTAGATGTTAAGACTTTAAATATTCTTGCCCTTTTTTGTGTGTGCTGAACAGCTGCATGAATCACTTGTTTACTCCCATTTACTGAGGGAAAAAAATTGCAGTGCTCATTGCTGATACATTACTTGCCATTGGTATCCAAGTACATTGAATTTGGTAGACTGTTTTCCTCTGAGAAATTCCTGTTGGGCTTGACTTTTTCCTTTTCTTTTCCCTTAAGATTAAAGGAGAAGAAAGTCAGTAACAGCAAGTTCTACTCGTAGAGCCCATCATTCTTTGATGTGTGTTTTGTGGTGCAATTCAGGAAGAGATGAATTTATCTGGGTCATCCTCAGTGACGGTCTCATCAGATGGCATGACTGGAAGAAGAGAAGGAAGAGGAAATAGGGATTTCCTTTATAATTTCTTTTTCTAAGAAAAACTGTTTTAATACCTAATAATTTATATTCTGTACAAAGCATACCCTCTGTGCAGGCCAGAACTTCTGTGTATTCAAGATTTTTAAAACTTGAGGATGTATAGTTGGGTGGACCTCACTTCTCATTATCAATACCTGAAATACAAATCATCTCCTGTATGTGGTTACACAGGCTGCAGATAAGACAGTCACAACAATTTGCATGCATACAATCACACCACTTTAACCACCTGGCTCCTCAAGATTAACTAGTAGTGAGCTTTTAATTTATTAAATGCTGTAAAAGCATTTCTACACCAGCATTGTCATGTTGTGTATCTTACAGTCCTGGAGACAGCAGATTGTGCTGCTGATACTGTATGAAATATTTTGGGCAGCTATTATCTCCTATTAAAAGTTTTCTGTTACATTTTTGGGAACAAGATATGTTAATTTTGTTGAAAGCAAATACCCTCTGGGACCGTAGTTGTGTCTTTCCTGTTGAACTCTCTTTAAAGGTTTAAGAAAGGAGCCATGTGTGAACCTCTATTCATAGCCCCTGTGAACTTCTGTTCACAGCCTCGAGGCACTGGAAGGAAAAGATATGCAGTAGGAGATATCTGTTTGTTTGCAGAAGGGGAAGGTATTTAAAATTCTGAGAAGCACTTACTTTTGTACAGTATCATTTCTGCAAATCCTTTCAGCTGCTAATGTGCTTAGAAATGAATTTTTAAATGAACTGTCAATTTTTAATCTTGCAATCCTACATAGACGATAGTCAAATGATAGTGTTCTGTAAATGTAGACCGTTTTCCCAAAACATAACTAATCCAAGAATGATAGTGTGCACAAATATAGAGGTACATCCTTCTGGTGCCTTTTATCAAATCAAGAACATGAGGCTGAAGATGAGAATACTTGTTAGATTAGCAAGTGTATTTTCCTGCCAGAGCAAAACTAAAGGCCTTCAATGGAATATTAAACAGCAGTTGTCATAATTTGTGTATATATTGTGCTAGTGCTGTATTGTTACCATCAAATTCCTGGTTGTCTTACCTCTACATGGGATGAGTTTTGCTGTCTATATTCCCAAATTTAACGTTCAAATGTGTGCAGAGGAGTTTAGTTTTCGGAGTGACTGCCTGAGGCACAAAATGCTGCTTCCACAGAGTTGTTACTTCTGATCACAGGGGACTTGCATGGATTTGAGATTCATGGCCTGATGCAGCTGCCTCAGCAATTTTCAATTTCTTTTGCTCCCCACGCTGCGACTTCTGTTGTTTCAAGAGGCACTTAATTGATGCCATTGTGCATTCACAGATGATGGTTTGAGGAACCCCCTTGAGGTTTTAGCTATTCTGTAAAGACAGCCTTGTCTCAGAGATGAAAGTGTTATAATAGCGTATCCCACAATGGGGTGGCATTTGTAAATTTTTTATTATAAAGAAATTAATTACTAATCACCCAACTGAAAAGCAGAGAAAAGTTAAAGGCAATTCTCTGCTTTTCATCCTCCTTCCTGAAATCTCTTCAGTACCCAGCTGTGATTGACCTGTTCAAGGATTAGATGGATGTAAACCCTGCTCAAACAGAAAAGTCACATCAACTGTGGATTTGGGAGGTGGAGCTGTAACCTAGACTGCTGTATAGAGCTGATTTTATCTTCATTATCCAGGTCTGGATTGTTCTGCCTGTCAGAATTCTTTTTAAGCTCAGTTCCAGAGCAGACCCAACAAAACTGCCCATTTGTCCTGGCTTCCTCCATTGGTGTGTGTACTCCTGGCCCAGCACAGCCTCTGTGTGATGGACACAGGAGTGAGTCCCTCATGCTGCTCTTGTGCAAATACTTAAGAATTCGCTCATTTTGTAGTCCTTTGAAAAGTCCTGTGCACATTCTCTGCTCACACATAATGTCAGGAGTTATAAGAGGCACTCCATCAGTATTTATGCAAATGCATTTTGTTTTACAGTAAGACTTTTCCCCAGACTATGATGTTGCACTGTGCAGAATGAAAATACTGCAGTGACTCTCTGCTGACTTGCAAGTGGTGGGCAAGGCTATGTCCTAACTCTTCTCTTGGTTCTTGCATTCTGTGTTTTATCTCCAAGACCTCACCTCTCAGTTCTTCCTTGGGGCAGACTCTGTAGCAATTTTATCACAGTTGCAACTGTATGAGTATGAAAGTAGGTTTGAATGTGTGTGCTAATTTTTTTTAATCCAGAAGGGAAAACATTTATGAATTTTTGAAGTTAACAATTGTTGAATTGTTATATTCTTATAGAAAATGTTTTAAATCATTGAAATAACTTATTTTAATAAATAATTTTTGATATCTCACATTGATGTGAATGATGCCAGGTGCTTCTTTGTTTAAGCATTGCTCATTGAATTTCATGACTTTTGCCAGTCATTTGAAACAGTGAGTTCATATTGAAAAGTGATCTTCTGGTGTGGTATGGTGTGCTCTGCTAGAGGTTGGAAGAAGGGCATTTCTGTGTTTTTAAGATGAACTGACTTAATGATTGCTTCAGTAGACATGGTTATGATTGCACTTCCACTGGCTCCAAACATACGAGGCAAAAGGAAAAGGTCAAAGATTGACTTTAACTTGTGACTCCAAATCAACCTTTTTCCGTGAGAGGCAGAGACAAACTCCAGCTCTAGTGAGAATCAGATTTGTATGAGCTTGAACAATAAAATCTGAGCAAGGCAAAGATTAAATTTGTGGTAATTTGGAAGAACAGTAATGTTGATGTTTACAAAAAAATTTTACCAGAACACTTTCTGCCTGTGAGGTTGCACGGGGAGAACTGCTGCTGGGTGAATGCACTCTGTCTTTATGTGGTGATTTTTTAATTGTTGGGAGTCTTGGGAACAATTTTTTTCTCATCTTTTGATCAAAATTACATGCTTATTGGGCATGAATCTGCATGAGGTGTCTGCAGCCTAATTCTAGAAGGTCATTAAATCAGCCAAATCACCTTAGCAAGTGCTGGTATGCGTGAGTTCTGGAGTCCAAAAAATTACTTCATTTAGGTGTCTTGTTGCCTGTATTGTCACTTTTTTCCACCCCAATATATCTGTGTATTTGTCTGTTGAAAGCATTTTGTTTGTTTTGCAGTTCTTTAACCTCAGAGATGGTGAGATGGTGTGAGCTGTGTATCAGCCTTAGCTTTGAATTCTCCAAACCAGGTGGAAAAATCTGAATGTGGTGTGGAAGCTGAAGTGCGGTGGTTGAGTTTTGCTACAGTCATGTGTCAGCATTTTTAACTGCAGTCCAGATAGTTGGCTTTGTTCCAGACTGAAATTCCCTTTATATCATGAGAAATAGAAGTTAAATATAATGAAAATTAACCTTCAGAATCAGTTTAGAGATTAATTTAGCTTCTGATCCGTAACAGTATTTATAAAGATGCTCAGCTATTAGTTTTAAAAGAATTTAAATTAAATTAAAAGCAGTTTAATTCGCTGCTAGTCTACATTTTTAGCTGTTACTCCAGCAAAACAGGGAATTACGAGCTTGACTAAAGTAAAGCAGTAGTTCCCCCAACACTTGTGTACTCCTGAATTGCAGTTTAATCCCCAGATTCTTTACAATATGTGTAAATTATCATCATTCAGGACCCTTTTCTCTGAAGAGCATATAGAGAATTATTATATATGCCACCATACTTTGGAAAGTATGTGGGAATCAGTAATAAATAGAAGCAAAGGGATATTTTGGTTGTGTCCCTTAGGATCAGGGCCTATAAAAATCTGGTTTGATTAAGCATCTAAAATAAATATATTCAAATACACATCAGAAATATAAGTTTTCAGGTATATCTGGCAAAGTTGTACCTTGAGATGCTGTGTCTGAGGTTAAGTAGCTGATGAAGTAAACTTAAACTATTCCCTTTAAACATCAGCATCATTCTTTATAGTGATGCACCTATCAATTTTTCAGTAATTTTGAGGACTAGGAAAAATTGAATCTGAGCTATATTTTCATTTTGCTCTTTCAGTTTTTAGGTGCACTTCTGGTAATTCTGGAATTCAGGAAAATGGGTAATAAATTAAAATTTGAAAAGAGAAACAACACTTTAATTAATTACCCTAATTTACCTAATTCATACAGAGGATTAATGACAAAAACAGGAAAAAGGAGAAGGAATTCTCATAGTAAAATACTTCAGATAGAGCAGCTGTGACCATCTTTACAGGGATGGAATTTTCGAGGATTTTTAGAGTATCTCCTTAAGCCACAGACTGCCTGTTTTCCTTTGGAAAGGGTAAGTGTATCCTTCACCTCTGCTGTGGTCAGGACTTCGGTTTTTTAATAGATGGAGCTAATTGACATGGAATTAATGAATCCCCAGGGCACTGATGATGGCTCCGGGGTGTGTCCCCACATTAACCCCGGGTGCTGCAGCACACTCTTGGGCCATGAGGACAAAATAGTGCCTCCTGCTCTGTTATCTGAGAGTTCTGTCCTTGACTCCAGGCAGATGAAAAGCCTCACGTGTTGAGCTCAGCTTCTGCAGGACTTCTGGTATTTGGAGTTTTGTTGGGCTATTTTTGTCTTGTCAGGAGCTGCTGCTGTACCTCAAAAGCTGTCCAGGGCCTGGACCTCAGCTGGTACTGACAGTGTGGATTTAGGATTCATGGCTTAAGGACCCTTCCATAGATGTTTTTCACTTGCCCCACCGTTGAGATAATTACAAATAGCAGTAGCTGAGTTCTGCTAAAAGATTACAAATAGCAGGGAAAATTCCTCTGGGGCACAGGAGTTCAGTTCCCTATGTTAAAATTTCTTACTAGACTTGGCATGAAATACCGATGCTGTTTCTGTGCAACTGGCTTGTGCAATCTCTTCTACATTTTGGTTTTGTCTTCTGCTGGCATTAGGATTTTTTAATCTATTTATGATAACATTGTGTCAAAGCCAGGGAACTTAAAGTGGAAAAGAACAAAGTGGTTTCCACTTGAAAAAACAGAGCTGTTGGAAAGAGAGCATCGGCCCAGCACTTTCATGAGGTCATGAATGTTTTCTCTGTTTTATTAAAAAGCAGATTTCTTCTTTCTGCATGTTGTATATTAATGACTCCTGGAGAGTGGCCCTTGTGCCATCAGCGCTCAGTTGGAGGCACATAAGCTCTTTATAAGTGCGTGCAACACTCCTGCGACACTAACAGCTTATTTGCTATTAGAGAGGGGAAAAAAAAGTGAGTTCTCTCTTGAGCTGACCCTCAAGCTAAGTATTAAATTTAGTTTCTTTCATGGTGTACTTACTGGTAGGAGAATGAGGGAGAAAAGTCAGATTTCAAGCATAAAAATACAAAAAGTTGTCAATAGTGTGGGATGGATTCTTTTAAGGTAAGCTTATCAGGAAGAGAACTCAACAGTCAAAAAGTAATGCTGTCTTCAGCCACCATCAGCTACAAAAATCTGCATCTTCTAAGCAGGGGTGGCCATGGATTTCTAGCTTGGTTCCTCTATTTAGGCCCTCTTGTTTTCTGAGAATCCCTTAACAGTGCAATGAAACTGCTCTCTCTGCTCCTTATTCATCACTTCCCCATTTCAGCTGCAGCAGAGTTCAACAGAAGCATCTGGAAGTTACTAATAATTTAACATCAGTGTAGCTTCAGCCATTAAAATGGAAAGACTAAAGTTTAAAGAGAAGCTTTAAATTCTTGAAGGGTTCTGCTTTTATCAAGGGGTACAGAAGCCGCAATGCTGGTGAGTTAAGGGAAAACAATGTTATGTTTAACATTGGAGGTGAAGTTTCTCAGTTTCTATATTAAATTGACAGAGGGAATTGCATGGGACAGCTGTGACCTGTACTTGTAGTCTGATCTTCTAATCTTAAAATTCCACAAAATAATGAGTTTCCTTGTAGCAAGTGTTTATCTTCCTATTACAAAGCTGGAATTCTATTCAGATGGTGTCGGGTGTTAAAGAAATATTATTAAAGGCTAAAGTGTTTTATAAATAGTGGAATGTGAATGCAATCACTCACAAAATGTCTTTGATGAATTATTTGTTTAACCATTCAATAATGCTGGGAGAAATCATAGGTTTTATTTATGAATGCACTTCAGCTGGCTTATTCATTTTAAACAGGCATATTTTACTGACAGAAAAACCTACAAATCTGTGGTGCTTCAAGCACTTTGCTGTAATTTAGATTAAGCACATTGCATTTTCCAGAAATGTCATTAGATATCAAGAGTTAACTCAGAAAAGCATACCAGAATGTACTCATGTAAAAAACCCATTTGTTTATTGTCTAGCAGTTTATCAGTTAATCTTGGTTAGGCATATATACATCCAAGCTGGGAGGCAGAACCGGGTTTGGAATGTGATCAAAGAGTAAGTTTATTCTCCTCTGGATCATGTAACACAAACTCTCTAGGAATAAAGGGCAGGGATCAGGAGTATAATCCCATCAGGGAGGAAGAGTCAGCCTAAGGACATTTGTTCCATTCTCTGTATTGTGCTGTTGTACCTGAGAATAAAAAGCTGTTTGCAGTAATACTGAGCTTCATCTTGTTAGTGATCTGATCAGCTTTACTTTGAAGAGAAAGTATATATAAAAATTTACACCTTTTTACTTAGTAGTTCTGTTCCTTGGGGATAAAGCTGTTATTTACCTCAATCACACAAATACGTATTTTTTAAAAAATCTTTTATTACCTGTCTGTCAAAACCAAAAGTAAGTAGAGAACATAACTAAATTCTGTCCTCAGCATTTCATCTTTCAGAGTGAAAATGTCACTGCAGATGGAAACCAGGAGACCAGCACAGCAATCAGCACCACAAGCAGTCCTCCATCCCTAACCAGGTGCATCATGGTGTAATTGCTTGGCTTTGATCCACATCCCTGGGATCTAAACCACTCCACCACTTCATCCAGGCTGTACTGCTGGGGCTTATAGCCCAGCTCCTTCCTGGCCTTCTCCATGCTGAAATAATGCGTGACACCAGTTTTGTAAACCTCCGTGCGAGTGAGGAGGGGCTGGAAGTTATAAACGCGCCCTACAAGGAAATGAACTATTTCAGTAAGGAATGCAAAAAAATAGACAAGGGAGAGGGGAAGGCGCAGGGTTGGGAACTTGTAACCCAAACCTTCCACGAGCGGTCGGAAAAATTCAAAGTTATTTACAGGCCTGCCATCGGAAATAAAATAGGCCTGGCCTGCAGCAATGTGCTGCTTGCTGGCTCTGAGGGCCTCAGAGGCAAGGACATGAGCCTGGACCAGGTTGTCCACGTGTACAAACTCTACCAGACTCAGAGGGTCTCCATACACAAATTTAAACAGCCCCCTTTCAATGTAGCTGACTATTCTTGGGAGGTGTCTCTGCTCCCCAGGCCCGTAGATCCCTGCTGGGCGCAGTGCACAGGTCCTCAGGACACCTCTCCCATGTCCCAGCTCAGCACCGTTTGCCTCCAGCACCTTCACTTCAGCCAAAGATTTCGTTCGGGAGTAGTGATCAGGGTGGAGGTGCAGAGGTAGATAAGGCAGAGACTCGTCCCCATTTTCTATGATCTGGCCTCCAAATATCACATTGTAGGTACTTGTATAAACCAGGCTGGACACTCCCCTGCTCTTGCAGGCCTGGATGACATTTTCTGTTCCTTTCACGTTAACATCTTCTATAAGTTTTCGGTTCAGCTGCTCCCTGCCAGACATTCCATAGGAAGCGATATGGAATACGCAGATTACATCTCTGAGAGCTTCTTCCACTTCAGACAGGCAGCAGATATCCCCCTGCACGAACTTCATTCCCTCTGGCACGGTTTGAAGTGGCTTCACGACATCAAAGAGGATCACACTGACTCCCTTTTGATATATGGCACAACCTAAACTGAAACATGACAGAAACCGTATGTTAGGATACAGCACCGTGGTGCATGAAACATCTCATCTGGAAGGGAGAGAAGACTGTTAACTGTTTTCGTGCTGATTATTTTTCTGATGGAAGTCTTTTAAATACTCAGCCCCCTACTACAGGGAAGATTCAGACCGTGATAGTTGAGGTACTGAACTGATTTCTCAAACTCCATCAATACTTGGAGAAAAAAAGAAAAAAGAGGTAGAACTGCAGTAAACGAAAATTCTGAAGAGAAATGACTGAAGTCCTGTCCCCTTCAGATCAGCAACAGCAACTTTCAGATGTGCAACTATTTCCAAATATTAAAAAAAAAAAAAAACCCACACAAAAAATAAAAACAACTTGTTTTATCTTACTCCTTTTGTGCCATCCCAGTTCTGTCAAAACAACAGGTTGGTCTTTGCTGTTGTTTTTGAAATTCATGGAGAAGAGGAGTGGGAGAGATGCTTCTAAGCTGCTATGAATACTTCGCCACATGTCTACATTTTAATCCAACTCACAGGTATTGACACAAAGTATAACTGGTGTTTCTCTTCCCCTTTCCTACATTTTTGTATTTCTATTGTGCTTTAAGGGCATGAGAGTGGAGGGAAAAGCCAAGCAGAAGTCAGATAGACATCTTCTGAGATTTTTTTTCCTTCCCCTGACTTGAAATTTACTTTATTTTCTGGTCCTGTTTGTGATCGCTCTCCTCTCTGTAAGCAGTTATAGTCTAGGGCTCAAAATAGGATATTTTCTTCACATGGCCTGCAGAGCCAGCTACAGCAAAGGAAAACGGATTTCACTGCAATGTTCACCTTATTAAGAACTCTAATCCTAAACCATCACTGTTCATGAAAATAATTCATTCCTGAGAGTTCACCTGGAGCTGTTAATCTGTAGAGCTAATCACACATGTAACTATTTGCAGGTCAAAAGAAAAATGTGTGTACAAGTGTAGGCTTGTCCTTCAGAGCAGGCTGACCATGGTGATCCTACAGAGGTGAGCACACAGGGAAATGTCAGTGAGGCAGCTGATGCCTGACCTTTGGAAACGGGATAACAGCATTACTTACAGCCTCTGGAAACAGAGTATCTGGGTTTGTTTAAAACTGAGACCCTGGATGAACCAGAAGATGGGATCAACTGGATCAGGCGTCTCAGGCCCACAGGTCTCCCTTTCACAGATGGATTTTGCTGCCTCCCCAGCAGCAGCCTCTTAGATGTACTCCTGTATGTAATAACTATTTCACGCACTAACCGGAAGCCAAAATAACCTCCTCCTCCAGTAATGAGGACTCTTTCCTTGGCAGCGTTTCCTTCTTCCATCCTCTTCCCTTCCGCGCTGTGTGCTGGAACTGACCTACAAAGCACACGGCGAACACACCCATTAAAACCACCCCGCGCCTTTAGCATCAGCGCCCATCCCCGTCCCGATCCCCCGCGCTCGCTCACGCTTGGGACGCAGCCCTTGGCCTCGGCAGCCGCCGGGGAGGCGGGGGGCGATTCCCGCCGGGCTGGCTCTGAGGGGAAGCCGTTCCCGGAGCAGGGAGCGCCGCGCTGGGGCCGTGCCCGCCCGGTCCCCCCGTGCCCGCTCGGGGCCGTGCCCGNGGCGCTCGGAAATGGGGGCTCGGGGGTGAAGCCGGAGCCTTTCCCCATGTTTGTACCGCAGCCCCGGGCCGGGACGGCCCCCGGGCATCGATCCCGGCTGGAGCAGCGGTGGGAGAAGAGCTCGGGGTGGTGCTGGGTGGGAGCTGGACCGGCCCCGATCCCCCGTGCCCTGGGCTGATGCTCCCGTGTGGACAGCGGGGGAAGGGGGGATTCTGCCCCTCTGCCCCCATCAGAGCTGCCTCCAGCTGAGAGAACGGCGGTTGTTCACCCTGGAAAAGAGAAGGCTCCGGGGTGACCATCTAATTGTGCTCTTCCAGTACCTGAGGGGAGCTCAGGGGAGGGATGGGACAAGACTTTTTGCAATAAAGCTAGTGAGAGGACAAGGGGGAATGGCTTCAGACTGAAAGAGTAGGGTTCGGTCAGATTTTGGGAAGAAATTCTCCTCTCTGCGGATGGCGAGGCCCTAGCACAGGCTGCCCAGAGAAGCTGAGGCTGCCCCATCCCTGGCCTTGGAGCAGCCTGGGGTAGTGGAAGGGAAGGTGTCCCTGCCATGGCAGGGGGGTGGAATTACNATGCCATGGCAGGGGTGTGGAATTACATGATCCTCAAGCTCCCTTCCAACCCAAACCATCCTGTGATTCCCTCAGGGGGTGCCTGCCAAGTATCACCCCAGGGTGTGAAGTTCTGCAGAGGTCTGGGACACTCCGGGGGGCTGAGGAGCCCTTGGCTCTGGGTGATGTGCATGGACAGGGGAGTTTCTGGACTTGCTGCTGAACATTTCTTCATCGGAAGGGTTGTCAAGCATTGGAATGGGCTGCCCAGGGAAGTGCTGGAGTCACCAACCCTGTTCCAGAAATCCCTGGACATGGCAGTAATGTGGTGGTGTTGGGTCAAAGGTTGGGCTTGATGATCCTGGTGGTCTTTTCCAGCCTTAATGAGTCTGTGATTCCCTGGTGCTGTGAAGGTACCACAGCTGCCATCGAATGTCCCAGCATGTCTGGGAGAGCCGTGCCCTCACAGCTGCGTTTGTCCTGAGCCTGAACCATGGGACACACTCACTGGAGTCTGCGGTGCTCCGTGCAGAGGTTGAGATGTTTTTAGCAGTGGGAAGATGCTGCACAGCACTGCCTGGCTGCAGCAGCACTGCTCCCGAGTTCAGCAGTCCTGGCTGTCTGCGAGAGAGAGCCGTAATAGGAAAACAATGAAGAATTACATGATCAAAGTCTGGCTTGTGGTGTATTCCATTTTTCATTTGCAGAACCGAGCCACTTGGGGAATGCCAGAGAGTGGATTCAGTGTCAAAACTACTTAAAACCCCGCAAGTTTCTGTTTTGCAAAACCTTGACAGAAGTAGATGCAATAGGCTCTGTTGTACTTTTGATGGATGGCTGGCAAGAATTAGAGCTAAAGAGATTCTAAGAATTCTGCAAGTACTAAAGATTTTTTTTTTTTTTTAGCAATGATTTCCTGCTGGTGAACCTCTGAGACTCTTAAATAGAAATTTCAAGATGGAGCTGGTGCTGTATCTGATTATACAGAGCTGCTGCACTTGTGGAGATGTGCAGAGTGTCTGGTGTGGAGGGCATCCCTCAGTCATAGCTGATTTCCCTGTCTCCAGCAGGAGAGTGGGTTTGAGACAGCCTTGAGGCATCCCCTAAGATACCTTCCAGACATATAATCAATGGTGTGTTCACAGAGGTGTAAGGATTGTAGCTCTCAAGCAGAAAAATCCTTTGCATATTCCTAAATACTAAATATAAGGATTCTCTATGGCTGCATATGCCTTCAGGATTTATGAATAATCTTGATAAAGATTTTGAGAATATTTTCCCAAATGCTTAGTCACCTGCAAAGTCTAAATGAGTCCTGAACTTTCCTTGACATCTGTGGACACAAAGTTCTTTTTAACATTTGAGGAGCCTTACTGAGATTAGGGCAGTTGGTGGCTCTCTTTTGATCAAAGAAATTGCTTTTGAGTGGAATATTGAAGGATCACAGAATATCTGAGGCTGGAAGGATACTGCCCTTTTGAACCCCTGCCCAAAGCAGGTTCAGCCAGAGGGGTTCCATGGCTTTGTGTTGGCACTGAATAACTCCAAGGATGGAAATTCCATGTTCACCCACTTTCTCCTCATAACCCTCAGAGCTTTGTGCTCTCTGGACAGTGACCTCATGCTCTGTGTTGTGTTAGTAAATCCCTCTGTTTGAATAGGCAGCTGTTAACCTCAGGGTGATGTTTGTCCCTTGGACTTTGTGATGTGTCCATGCGGGACAATTTGTAGGACTGAGACCCCTCTCGGTACTTTCTGTTTTATCTTGCTCTCTGCCTGGTATGTCATCTACAGAGAGTGAATTGTGTCAGGTTATCTCATAATTATGGATATTGTGACTATAATAAGGCTGTGGTTTAGATACTGTAAAGATGTTGCTCTTAAGCCACTATCAGTTTTATTTCTCAAAGTGAGCTGTCCTTTCTGGCTTCAGAGAATAGTGAGGAACATTAATTCTTTCAAAATGGTGACATCTGTGAAAGCTGTGGGTAAATATCGTCCTCATTTTACATTGACAGATCAGTGTTAAGACTTGACACTCTCAGATCTCAGTTTTGCACAACCCATTTATTACCGTTTTTCATTTCCTATGAGACTCTGCTTTTCCTAAGGTTTTATGGACTTTCTGAATGTATTGCAAGTTATGTTTTGCCATCATATGAGTGGGCTTCCAGTTTAATTTTTATACATAATAGAATCTTAGGCCTGAGACCGTGTCTTCCTTTTAAAAAAACATGTAAATCGTACTTTTCCCTTTAAAGATCCAGGCTTTTTGGAGCATGCCTTGCATGTCTCTCAGCAAGCAGGGAAATGAGACTATGCTACAGCCACTTGAAGAGATTGCACTGATACCTTGAATTGCACATTAGGGCAAGATATGTCAGGATAGAAGGATTTGCAGAATAACTGAGAGTTATCTGCAATGAACCTGAAACGGGCTGCAAAAATCAGCTTAAATAAGCAGCTGCTGTAAACAGTGTATGTTAGAAAGAATAAGCAATGAAATAATTAATTATTCTTCCATAGTATGTTAGTTCATCTGGTTCCCTTTGCAATTTAAAATTAGTTAGTAAAATTATTTTTGTCATCAAAATGCAAAGGGTGCCAGCAGAATTATTTCAGAAAGGAGGGGATTATTCCATCTGGAGAAATAAACCTTAGTTTACTGTTTTCTTACTATTTGATTGATTTCTTTTAAGTATTACTTAATTGTGGGTTTTAAAATTAGGTAGAACCAACCATGTGAATGGCCTTATTAAAACATATAAAACCAATTGGTTGAAATAGTACTAAAGAGGTGAAAAGAGAACATACATTGTGAGGGAAATTAGGATTGTAATGTTCAAGATTAGAATCAAACATTCAGTCTAGATGAGACTGGAATATATTTCAGGGAGGAAAGTGTTATGGATAAAAATGCTAGTCTGAGTTTTTATCTTGGCTCTGGCAGAGGTTTCCTCAGTGGCCTTCAGAACATTGATTTGTGTTCTGTAACAAAGGTGTCATTGAACTTTCTCCCTGCCTGAGGTTACGGTTGTGCTGATTTCGTTTGTGTTTCTGATGCTCAGATGGGAGCTGCTCTAAATCTGTTAATAAACAAGGAAATCAAATTTATGGAGCTTAAAGAGCTCAGAGAAGTGTGCAAGTTACACCCTTTGAAAATGCTAGCGCTGACTTCTTAGGGCAGCTGTTAACTGTACAGTGTTGCTTGTGGAAGTGTCATACATCTGGTGATGCGGAGATAACCATCCAAAGTGCTTCTAGTTGCTTTTTCCTGTGAGTTCCAATAATGGAAAAACTTAGTCTAACTTTTCCACACTGAGAAAGGAAGAGGATTTCAGTATTAATTGTATTTACTGCATAGTGAACACCATTCACTGGATTGTTCATCCAAGCTGTTGCTTTATATAATTTTCCTAATCTCATTCTGCTGTGCTCTCTCACTTTTGGAGATATGACTTCATAAACATTTTAGTCCTGACTAGAAGGAGGTGCAGGGAGTAGTGGATTCCTTATCAAAGTAGGAATTCACAAAATGGAAAGTAGCCTTAACTCAACAGTCTTGGCAAGGGTCAGAATATTTGCAGAGTGTTTTGAGATCCTTGGATGGAGGAAGACTTCTATGTTGCACTGAAGGGCTTTGTTATGTAATTCTTTCTATACTGTCAAAAAAGAAATCTCCGTTTTATTATAATTTTGGGATCATCTTGAGTGTGGATGTGGATTTTGGGGTGAAAGTTAACCTGTAGCTTACAAGTTCCTTTTCATACATGTCCAGAAGCAAGATCCAGTGAAGAACCCATGGAGGGAGGGGGATGTGATGCTGTCCTTGCTCAAGGGTTCTGTCCCTCCCCATTTGCTCAAGGCAGCTCTGCTCAAGGCTGTGCAGGAGGGAACCTTCCACCCCCGCTTCCCCAGGAGCAGCTCTGGCTGGGAGTGTGGGTGTAGAGGATGCAGAGCTTTCAGAAGGTACAAACTGCTCAAACTTCATCTGTTTCACCCCAAAAGAACAGGTTAGGTGGAAATCCCAAGCAGTTGCTGGTCAAACCAAATACTTTAAGTGTCTGGCTGGTTCCTGTGGCAGTTACATACCCAGATAATACCCTGAGAGAGGGTGCTGTTGTAGCACTGCTGTAGCTCTGACATCATTAATGTCGCTATTGAATTTGATGTTAGGGCTTAGTTACCAGTGAGGTATTTCACACAACACATGTGCCCTGGGTGGTGTAAACAACAGGCTGGCCCAGGGCAGCCTTCCTTCACAGAGCACAACGATTCAGGCTCAGCAGTCATGCCTTGGCTAACTTGGATTTTCTGGGTGGGTTGCACTGTGGTCATCCTCAGTGCATTAGTTATGAAAAAAGAATGATTACTGTAAAGTAATGAAAATGCTTTGAATTCTCTTGGTGAAGATTCTTTAGGAAGAAGCTTGATTCTGAGGTGTCCATTCAGCAGTAGGAAGTGATGGATACATTCTGTGGAGCTGCCAGAAATTAACTTTTTTTTTCCCATTCTATAATGCTTCGAAAAATGGACATTATGCCATTTCCAAAAGTAGAAGTTATTTATCCTAAAGGGAAGGGAAGAAAGTTTACATATTTTGGGATAAATGAGTGGTTGAGCATAGGACTGAGAATTACCTGTGTTCTCCCTTTTTACTTTGATGACAAGTTGCTGTTTGTGATCTCTGTGTACCCTGCAGGGCACATCAATAACCCAGTTTTTAAAATGAGTATGTATTAATCTTCATAACCTCCATGGAGCTGAACAGAGTCTGCAGGGACTCAGCCACTCCTGAGCATTTCAGTCCAGGTGTCTGAAGTCAGTGTTTGCTCCTGTGATATTGATCTTGAGCTCCCTTAAGCCTCGTGTGTTTTTTTAAGTGGTAATTTGACCTGATGTGTTACCTGATGTTCCTAGGTGTTGATATCTGTTTGCATAATATACTGCAGTGATATTAGTCCTTAGCAGCACAAGG
Source organism: Donacobius atricapilla (assembly GCA_013397315.1). Classification (NCBI taxonomy): domain Eukaryota; kingdom Metazoa; phylum Chordata; class Aves; order Passeriformes; family Mimidae; genus Donacobius; species Donacobius atricapilla. The sequence goes on from WBMY01001343.1 coordinate 68,831, forward strand.
TGATGCTGTCCCATGGAATTGCAGCGCCTTGGAAGTAAAAGCCAAATTTTAGCTCATCCTGTAGCCTCGTTAATAATTTCAATATTGAACACAGCACTGCAAGAGCTCAAGGGTTGAGCCTCTTTGTACCTGAAAGGGTTATATACTTTAAAAGTTAGTATGTTAAGAAATGCCTTATGGGAAGATTAGTAAAATATTATTGCAGATACCCTCACAGATGTTTTTGCTCTCAGAGTAGGGGAGGACAGGTTTTGGAATACAGTACTGAATGTCTTTGCTCCTGTTTCTTAAAGCAAGTCTTCTAAACTCTCAATAGAAAGCTATTTCAGAAGGTAATTATACACTTACATTTCAGTAATTGTCTGATTCAGTTTCAAGTGTGATTGATGTGCATCCAGATGCCCTTATTTTCCACACTAATAACAAGGAAAATCTTCCTGTTGAAGTAATTTGTAATTTAATTCAGCTATCCATGGGTTTACAGAAATCTTACCCTCCAGCAAAAGCAAGATGAGGTTGATCTGTTATGAATTGTTGACACTAATAATTGAGCACCCAGTTGATGGGACTACTTTGATCTTTTGGAAGGATCTAAGGGATCTTTCAGCTTTGCAGGCAGCTAATCCTGTGCTGTAGATACCACATGTAGAACAAACTCAAGGCAAAATGTGTTCATTAATCCATATCTCGTACTGTGGTAATTTTCAGGGTGTGTGTAAGAAGTCTGCAGGCACTGGTGGTGAGGATGTGTCAGCAAGAGCACCGGGGCCTGAATTTGTTGTAGCATTTCTGTGGGTTTCTCAGTAGAAAACGTAGTTGATGAGGGGGAAGGATGTGTATTTGCTGAGGAAATGTTTTCCATCTTCACACTCCTGGTGCTTTCGTATTCCTGGTTCTGTGTTCAAGGTCTAGGCAGTGGTCTCCCATTTTCAGGCACTTAGAACTGCAAGAAAACAGGACACAACTTAAAAAAATGTTACTACCATTTAGTTCTGTGATGACCTTGAAAACATTCCAAAAATTACATAATTTTGCAGAGGAAAGATTAGGTAAGAGTTTGAAGTAGGGGAAAACAAACTCAAAAAAGACAAAATCTCTTGCTTCTGCTGTGCTTGAGTGAGATAACCTCCATAAGGTTTCCTTAATGGCATCTTGGTGTTTACAAGAGCACCACACTCCTGTGTATCTTTGATACTGATTTATTCTGTTCCACAAAACTAATGATTGCAGAATTCAGAATTTGTAAACATTTTAGCATGGCCTGATGTGTGACTCTGTTCTGAGCTATTTCAAGATAAGAGATTCTGACAGAAGCCTGAGTTTTCCTTTAAAAGGGATTTGTTCAGAACCAAAAATTTTGAAGGTTCAAAGCACTTAGTCAAAATAAAATAAATCCCTTAACTCTAAAATGGAGCAAGATTACTGATGTTACAAAGATGCAGTAGTTATAACTATAACTAAAGATGCATTTTTTTCTGTTCAAAAGCCTTATTTGTACATGTTTTATCCAGGAATGATAACATGAAGAAGGTATTCAAAGTGGGATCTATTCAACTGGAGGTGTGCTGTAACTTACAGTAGTTTACTGCAAGTTATTCTTGCTCCTAATTTTCACTCTTGGTGGATGAAATTGTGGGTGCAGCATCTGGTTGCAACTAATTTTGATTTTTTGCATCTTTTGAAGGAGAAGCAAAATCTGAATAATGAGGGAATTGAGATATCTGATTTATTTTTTTTTTTTATTCTTATGGTAGAACAGTTCTGAAGGAGCTTTGCATTTGAAGTGTTGCTTCAATGACTTTCAGAGAGTATCCAGCCCATAGAAACAGAATTTGTGCCAGTGGAAAACACTGGATTAATTCCAGTCATGCATCAGCTTAATTCTTCATTCATCATAGGAACATGGAAGAATCAAACATCAAACACATTATGGACAAGCTGCATAAGCTGAAATGTTCTTCTAAATGACTTAGAGGAACAACATGTTCTAGTAATTGGCTTTCTTGTATAATGAAGGTTTCTCAAGTCGAATACGTAATCTTCAAGTTACCAAAAAAAAACCAAACCAAAACAAAAAAACAACCAAAGAAGACCTGGTTTAGCAGTTGTCATTTTAACACTTTCCAAGAGAAAACATTATCTGGTGCAGTTCTTTCCCCAAGTCTTTGAATTTACATTGCCTGAGGTCCTTTGCCCTTTTAAAAATTGCTCTGGGAAAGCCTGTGAAAGCAGTTTGGGTGGCCAGTGAGAATCCCTTCAGTGCCATATTGTTAATGGCAAAGCCAGCAGATTTCACCATTTGTGTTTCTCCAGGAGTTTTGGTCCTGGCTCCTTTCCCTTCTGCCATAAATAAAGGTAATCTGTGCTAAGAACAGGCATCAACTCCAGCAGGCAGTAAATCATGCTTCAATAGCATGCACATTATTAGCTTATCAGGCAGAACCATCCCATCTCCCATCATGTTTTATCTGTTTATGAAGAAAATGCCCTCCATAATTGTAATTGAGAAACCAAAATGACTCAGAGTTTGGAGGTATCAATGAGAATATGTTTTGCAGCCAAACTCCCTGTGTCTTGTGTGCAAATGGGTCACTCTGCTTTTGCCTGGTCAGGAAGGGTTTTGTTCGTGATGGGCTTCTCCTGGTGTCCTGAAGTTTATTAACTTGAAGAGAATTTCAAATCTGGGATGTCTCTTGTGAGAGCAGGCTACAGGCATGCCTCCCATTTTGGTAGGAAGCTCCCTCATTATCTCTGGTACAAAAAGAGGCAGTCCAAGCAGGGCTGACCAGGGAGGCAGGGCTCCACCTCCTGTAGACTGCACTTTAAAAAGTGTTAGTTAACATCCACTGCCACCAAATCCAGTCCTCCTAGGTAGTCTTGGTGCAATATTACATCATTAATGAGTTCCATAATTCAGACCTCTTCAAATTAGAATTATTAGATTATTTGGGTTACCAGATTTCTTGAACAAGTTGACTGCTTGGTGCTTCTGGCCATAATAGCTGAAGTGATTATCATCACTGATATCTTGGGGTGAAGGTGCTGTATGTTACAAACTTTTAATTTACTTTCTTCCTTTATGGAATAAATAGAGAAATATTTAGTGTATAAATTTAAGCTAAATGAAACAGTGTGTGAGTACTACAGAGTATTGTTCACATGTAGTAGCTGGAGCTTGTTTGGTGCCTCATGTTGAAGGTTTCACAACAGCACTCTAAGAAAGGTTGTCAGAGTAATTTTTTCCTCTCTGATGCCTATGTTCCGTGGCTGCATCTGCAGCCTTTGATTTAATGACTGCACTCTCTGAAGTCTCTGGGTGATGGAGCTGTCCAATTTTGACTCTTTTAGCTGTTGAACTGTTCTCTTGCAGGTGAGGTACCAAATGTAAACCTTTGACACCATTCATCTAAATCTCCAAGATCCTTTACTGTAAATACTGATTTTGCAGAAGCTTTCTGTGTTCTCTGGCATTTTAGAGATTTTAGAGGTTACAAAAGGGCATATTTATAGCATCACAAACCCAAATATATGATGGCATTCAGAAGAGTGGATGAAAATAATTGTTGCCACTTCTCCCCTTTTCATTAGAAGTCTTTGTTTTTCCCTCTTTATATTTTGTCTTGCATTACTGTAAACTTTTACCTTCATGGATAATTTATTGAGTGCATTCCTGTTTGTGCAGGTGTGTACAAGGCTGGATTGTGCTTTCGCCTCGGGAGGTTGCAGTAGCTGTTCAACATGCTCACAGAATTTCAGAGTATAAAGTTCCAGTTTTAAAGACTCCAGTGTTACCAATTCCCATCATGAATCTGATGATCCTAGGGGGTCTTTTCCAACCTAAACGATTCTATGATTCTTAGCCCTTAAAAATACTCATCTGAGACTCGGGTTTGTACTTCTTCCATCTGTGAGGTATCTCCTCTCTGACCTCTTTTGGTTAATCCCAGAGTTTTGCATGGAACTTCTGTTCTTAGAAGGGACACAGTGGGTGGCAGGGTCCCCCTGGCTCCTTCCAACTGGACTTGGAGTCAAGGACGATGTGTGAAAGGCGATAGAACAGGTAAGAGTGGGGTGCAAAGAATCCTCCCAGAGTTGTGAAACTGAGGCAGTGCTCAGGACTGAACCTGTAGCAATTCTGCAGAGCAGCACTCTGTAGGAGCCTCGCCTGGATTAGTGTCTCCCTGCTGCTTTCTCCATAAATTTTAGCTCAATGTGCCTCTACTGCAATGCAGGTACAGTTTGTGCCTCACTGAAGATCTTGGATTTGAGACTTGTTTTGATGGCAAGTTGGTTCAAGTTTGACGATCTGTGCCTTCTACAAAAGAGTAGGAAGAGCCTCACCTTCAGAATTTTAAAACTCTTACCAATTTTTAAATTTGGTTTATTTATCTTCAGTAATTGTGCTTGGAATTATCAATGCTGAAATTTTGTTTCTGATAACAGACATGAGCCAAGTGAAGATGATAACATCAGATAAAGCAGATAAAAGAGGATTATCTTGTGTGTAGGAAACACTTTGTGAATCACAACACTGAGAGCAGATGCATCATAGTTACAATTGGCCATGGGCAAAATCTTCAGACAATAACATTTTTATTCATGCTTTTGGCATGATTCCTGTGGATTAGTAATATCTTCTTTCCCTGCCTTTTTGTGTAAAGCAATTTTTTCCCCACTTGTATCTGCCCATTTACATATGTAAACATTTCTTACACTTATCCCTGATTCAGAGAGATGCTGACATGTTTCTGATGAGCCCTTCCAGTCTCCACTGCCCACTTTGGATTTTCTCAGCTGGGCATCTTCCTGCTTTTTATCATTCTCCAGAGAAATTCNTAAGTTTGATCAATATCTACTGATTTGCCTCAGCACTTCCTGTGGTCCAGTTTTAATGGCTGCTTGGAACCCCCCCACCTGTCTCTCTGCTGCAGTCATTGAGTGGCTTTCTCTGGGACCATCTCTCATTATTTGGCCCATCTCATTTTCAAGCTGCATTATTTTATCAAATTTAAGGGTAACTGACTCTTCTTTGTAACCAGTTATAATGGGAAGAACTTTTAAACTTTGAACTTTTAAATGACATTGAAATTCTTATTTTATCAGCACAAAGATGTGTTTGATGTGATCTTTTACTTTCTTTAAAAATAAAAACCCAGTTCAAAGGAAGAAAAAAATTACTCCTATGGTCTTTCAAATCCTAGCTTCAGTCCATAAATTTGACTGTAGGCTTAAATTGAAAAAACGTAATATTTAACAGGTAACATAAAATCCTTAAGAATTGAATATGCTCTCTTCTTTAAAATGTTAGAACTCAGAAAAAGGGAATAAAACCCACACATGAGCTCATTTTTAAAAGTAATTGNAAAATACTCATCTGAGACTCGGGTTTGTACTTCTTCCATCTGTGAGGTATCTCCTCTCTGACCTCTTTTGGTTAATCCCAGAGTTTTGCATGGAACTTCTGTTCTTAGAAGGGACACAGTGGGTGGCAGGGTCCCCCTGGCTCCTTCCAACTGGACTTGGAGTCAAGGACGATGTGTGAAAGGCGATAGAACAGGTAAGAGTGGGGTGCAAAGAATCCTCCCAGAGTTGTGAAACTGAGGCAGTGCTCAGGACTGAACCTGTAGCAATTCTGCAGAGCAGCACTCTGTAGGAGCCTCGCCTGGATTAGTGTCTCCCTGCTGCTTTCTCCATAAATTTTAGCTCAATGTGCCTCTACTGCAATGCAGGTACAGTTTGTGCCTCACTGAAGATCTTGGATTTGAGACTTGTTTTGATGGCAAGTTGGTTCAAGTTTGACGATCTGTGTCTTCTACAAAAGAGTAGGAAGAGCCTCACCTTCAGAATTTTAAAACTCTTACCAATTTTTAAATTTGGTTTATTTATCTTCAGTAATTGTGCTTGGAATTATCAATGCTGAAATTTTGTTTCTGATAACAGACATGAGCCAAGTGAAGATGATAACATCAGATAAAGCAGATAAAAGAGGATTATCTTGTGTGTAGGAAACACTTTGTGAATCACAACACTGAGAGCAGATGCATCATAGTTACAATTGGCCATGGGCAAAATCTTCAGACAATAACATTTTTATTCATGCTTTTGGCATGATTCCTGTGGATTAGTAATATCTTCTTTCCCTGCCTTTTTGTGTAAAGCAATTTTTTCCCCACTTGTATCTGCCCATTTACATATGTAAACATTTCTTACACTTATCCCTGATTCAGAGAGATGCTGACATGTTTCTGATGAGCCCTTCCAGTCTCCACTGCCCACTTTGGATTTTCTCAGCTGGGCATCTTCCTGCTTTTTATCATTCTCCAGAGAAATTCTGTATCAGCATCTACAACACAATTCTCGGCTGACCTTTGTTCATGTCTGTAAAGTGTTATTTGATGGGGTGTAGCTTATGTGTGCTCCAAGAGCACTTCCCATCGGGATGATCCCTGTGTATTTGAGCACAGGACTGGAGTTCTCAGCTGGGATTTTTCACTAAATAGAAGATGATCTCTCTGCTTCAGTTCATTGATGTGTTCTGTTGGAATGGTATTTACATCTTGGAGCATTTATGACAGCTAAGTGCTTAAATATTCTGGTGGAAAGAAGTGCCATTGAAAGATTGTGCCAGCAGAGTTTTTCTTCAAAATACCTCTTTCTTCTCTATTTTCTGCTGTAGAGTCTGGCATTTAATTTAGAGGTACTTAATTCTTTCCCATTTTCCCAAATGTCGTTGGGTGCCTCATTTCCATTTTCAATGTAACTGTGGGGACAGAATATTGAGCATGAATCAGTTATCAGCAGTAAAACATATGAAGGGGAAGTTATATTCCTAAGGATACAAATGTATTCCANACTTTTAAACTTTGAACTTTTAAATGACATTGAAATTCTTATTTTATCAGCACAAAGATGTGTTTGATGTGATCTTTTACTTTCTTTAAAAATAAAAACCCAGTTCAAAGGAAGAAAAAAATTACTCCTATGGTCTTTCAAATCCTAGCTTCAGTCCATAAATTTGACTGTAGGCTTAAATTGAAAAAACGTAATATTTAACAGGTAACATAAAATCCTTAAGAATTGAATATGCTCTCTTCTTTAAAATGTTAGAACTCAGAAAAAGGGAATAAAACCCACACATGAGCTCATTTTTAAAAGTAATTGAGAACTAAAAGCCTCCTTGGATACTTGTGTGTATCCTTTTAAAGTTGATAGAAGCAGTCTGAGAACTTTCCTGAAAGCACATGCCTGGAATAGTTCTTGGGCATGAGATATTTAATGATATTCCAGCCTGCAAGAATAGAACTCCTGTAGGCTGCAACACCTTTATGTTGTCTCAGAACACTGTCAATGTGTTTACAGAATTTTTTGCCCCTCAGTTAACAGTGTGGTTCAGTGGTGAGCAAAAGAAGCTCCCTTCTGGTGCCCATTTGCATCCCATATTTCAGCTCAGTTCCTGGAAACATTTGTTCACTGCCGAGGTCCTATCCTGACTTGCATCCCTAACAGAGAGAAAAACTCTGCCACATAACAGAGAATGGGTTAAGAACTATAAAGGGTTATTAATTTTAATAACTGTGTTCCGAATCTGCCCATATACATAGATATAAATATAAAAATCCCAGCAATGCCAGGGACAGGACACAGAACCTGTCTGCCATCTGACATTTTTGACAAGCTCTCCAGAATTAATCTGTCTAGGAGCTACAATGCTCAGCTTAATTATGGGAAGGCTGCATCTGTGTTCAAAGCTGTTGAGAGAGAAAGAAGAAAGTAAAAATGTCCACTAGGTTTGATTAACTGCTTTCAGCCTGATGAATAAAGACAGATGGTTACTAGTTATTTTTCCTTAATGGATTTTGGAGCTCCATTTGTTGGATGAATTAATGTTATAGGTCCCAAATCTGCCTTTGAAGCTACGCCTGCCTAACCCTTAGTGATTCCTGCAAAGTTTGCGTGCCTCCAAGAGAGACATTTGCCCTGAGGCTGTCATATATATTGTTTAAAACAGTTTTGAAATAAAAAAAAATAAAAGTAAAGCGATAATTTACAGTATTAATAAAACAATTTACGAGCTCTGCACAGCTTAGGAAGGAATCCCTTACAAAGGATGATTATTTTGAAGTCCCTGTGCAGACTTATCCCCATAGAATCTGTGCCTGTTTGGGAATGACCTCCACCTGGAGCCTGACAGTATTTTAATACCGACTTTAAAACTTGGAGAAGTTCATTTTAAAGTTGCACTTGCTAGTTGTGTCACCTGGAAAGTGGAAATAAATAGTTTTATGATGTAGGTTCATTTGCATGAATCGATTATCATATCTCAAATCCGGGTGGGGAAGGTCTTTAAGGCAAGCTCTAATTCTGCAGGTGTGCATGTTTAAAAACATGGCTGTGAATATTTCTTTCTTTACTTGCATGCGAATATCTGTGTTTATTTTTAAGAATGTGCATAAGTGTCTGTGAGTTTGGGCTCTTGGGGAGCATTTAGGCCTAATGGGTCTCAGGACTGTAATTCAGCAACCTTTAAAATCATCTGTATAGTTTTATGAGTGGATAGTCGTGGTGGTTTTAATGGGATTAAATTTGCTTACATCCAAACAGTTTTTGAGTCAGGCTAAAGGTAACTGCATGATAGAAAATGCTTAAGATGGACAATATAATAAAGGGAAGCAAACCAACACAAAATTACATTGAATACACAGATTTTCCATAGTCAGTGGATTGCCCAGAGGAAAAAACGCCATTTAACTAAAATGCTGCCTGCCACAGAACCATTAAACCTGCCCCCCCAAGATCCTGAAAGGGACCTTGAGGGGTTGTTTGCGCCCCTGCTCCATGGCAGGATGATCTGTCACCAACTCATTCCTGACAATGTCAGAACGCAACCGCAGCCGTTTGCGAGCAGCGCAAAAACGGCGGAAAAACGCCAGGAATGGGAACATCCTTCAGATCTCAGCACCGAAGGGGAGGTCAGGGACGTCCAGCACACAGCAACCAGTCACAACAGTGATGTAAGTCATTGGTTATGCACAGGGTGAGGTCACAACTCCTCAACAGGGAAAATCCACGGCTTCAGCCTCTGGAAGTGAGGGGCTTGTCCTCCAAGTGACAGCAAGCAGTGCGCTGAGGGCAGGTGACGCTTTGTCATGGCTGATTGCTTCATGCCTTTGGAATCGTGGCTCGTTTTTCATCTCATTTTGGCTTTCATTTCAAAGGCTGGTGTATGTAACTCCGAGGAAAACCTAAAAATAAGCGAATTCCACCACTGAGAGGCGGAGATGTTTTTAAGGGTTTGCAGGTGGAGGGAAGGCACGGGGCAGATGTGCGTAGTCAATAACCCGAATGACAACGGCGGGATGCTGCACCCATTTTCCTTCATCCCCTTTGCAGAGTCCATGCTCAAAGCTTAGACATGTTCTGGGGCTCTAAGCTGTGTGTGATTAGTTTTTAATGTTGTCACTATCTACAGTGAATGACAAGTTATGTTGGTGACATTGTAAATCCCCCCACCTCGAAGAGACTCTTCAGGGCAGTTTCTTTGTTTGTCCACACATGCTTTAATCACACTTTTGCTTACCATGCTTGCCTAATTTTCTAGGTTTACCTCTATATTTACATTCCTATTTATGAATATAACTGCACGAAAATTAGGTGACTTTTGCACAGATAATACCTATATGTTTGAAAACAATTTATGGTCTAATATTAACATGTAATGGAAAAAGCTGGATGTAAACCAGATGTGTCTCCAACCTGCCAATGTTTGAGGACATGCAGGAGGAACAGTTACAGAAAGATGATGCAAAGTGTGGTTTTTATCGGATGTAGATATGGTTGGTATGCCTTGTGGTTAGGGCAGAACATCAGAAGTAAGGCAGGCAAAGCTGCATTTACTTGTCAGGAAGCACCTGCAAAGAAACGATCAGACTGTGGGCTATGAAAATGTGGAAATCCTTTGTGTTCTAAGCACAGAGGTGCTGAGATGCTGCTATTAACTTCAGAGAGGCAAAGCTGCAGAGAAGGGGAGGGAATAGGGAGATATAATAAAAATCTAATTAGAAAAACAAACTAAACTTCCCATTGAGAGTACAGCTTATGTCTTTATTTCTCATTTATTGAGGCAGCACTATGCTGTGCTCTGTCCCAGGCAGGGCTGGGATGTTACTCTGAATATATCAGAGGAAATTTTCAGAACTGTCTGTGGTGTCAGAAAAGTGCACTAAGATAAAGTGGTATCTTTTTTTCTCTCACACTGATGGTTCTCTGAAAACCATTTCATGTTACTTGATGACAGAAAAGAGGCAAGCAAGTGTAATTTCTCATGAGGATAACCTGGAGATGATTCTTGGCTAACTTGCTAAAGAGTGCCTAATTGCCTTTAGGTTTTCTGATTCTATCCTCTTCTTGGAAAATAACCACAATTGGGTTGATAAAAACTACTGTTTTTAGAAAGAATGCAATCCTGTTTGAGCTCTTCCTGAAAGCCCAGAGATACATGGATGTCTGGAGAGTCTGGGGAGAAAACCTCCCTTGCAAGTACAAAAGAGTGCTCATAATTTTAATGACTTCTCTGATGTTTTGTCTACTGCAGAAAATTTACAAAGGGTGATTAGAGTTCTTGTAAATACTGAGGCAGAACTTAGAGCCCTTGGCTACATTTACAGGTCCAAATTTGCCATCAGTACAGACATTCTTCACTCTGAGGTTCTTTCTTACATTGAGAAAATAACAGGAGATATAGCTGAGGGAATTGTTGTTGTTGTTGCTGTTAGTATGATTGTCTTTTGTTAGTAATGAATTTTGAGGAATGATGGGCTACAGTTTTTTGTTCACTGCCAAGGGATGATCTTCAGGATCTATTTACAATTGAATTTACAATATTTACATTATTATATTTCTAAAAAAATCTCCTGCAGCTTAGAGGTAAAAGATATATCTTACTTTTCTTTAATAGGCATACACTTTATTTGACAGGAATTATTTTCCCTAAGGGTCTATTAAATAAAGAGTTTGAAGACAAAGGAGGGGTTGCACAGCTTTATTTTCACTTGTACATAATCCTTTTTTGATTTAATTCAGTTCATGCCTGTGAGTTCAGAGATCTTAATTCACAAGGGTACTTGGCTGCATTTCTAGCTTTAGGCTGAGTAATGTTTTTGTCTTTACTGGGACAATTCACATGCTTCAAGTGGAGTGCATGAAGAGAGGACAGGCTGAAAGAAGAGGATTATCTCAACCTTTGTACAAGAGCTCTACAGAATTTATAAGAGGAAAATCTGTTTGCCCAAATGAATTTTGTTTATGGAAGTTCAACAGTTTCTGCACCCAGGACTGAGAGCCTGACAAGTGTTCATGTAGCCATTAAGTCCACCAAAATCCAAGTGTATGAAGATGTTTTTGTTCTCTCAGAAACTGCAGCAATAAGAGTAATTTCTTTTTTTTCCCCCTGCTCCTATATGTACTTACCCACTAGAATATTGTTTCTGTCTTGCTTAATGACTCATTTGTTGAAACAGATTCCAACATGTTTTATGCTGAAATTATTTTCTGGGAAAAGTAAATGAATGTCTGTATACCAGAACCTCCCTACAGAACCTGAAACGCAGAGCCCTGACCCAAGCCACAAAAGAACAAGAAGTACAGGGGGCAGGAGCTCTCAGGAGCCACAGCTGAAAAAGCCTGAATCAGCAGGCAAAACGACAGAATAGTAAATTGAAGAGTTCTGTGGGAAATTATTACCTGAAATGAAAAACAATTCTGTGACTAGCAGAGAAAGCTGAAACAAAGGTTGGAGGTGTAGAAAAAGTGCTTCATGCTTCTAGACAATGTTAAGTGATGTTCCACTTGGGACAGAAGGATATCAGTTGTATCCAGCTGGGACAGCAGCTATTGGATATGACATGTGGTACTTCTGGCTGGAGGGGAAATGCTGAAAGGAAAAAATACTGACTAGTAAACTATTGGAAAGTGCAAAGAAAGCCCATGGGAAAAGTGGCCAAAGACTTGAAAAACAATGCAGGATGAGGTAACTGAGACATGCCTGAAAACCTCGTGGTTGAACTGGAAGCTTCTACTATGATGGAAAGTCACAGAGGCTTAAAAGAATTATTAACATCAGAAAAATCACTGAACTCCAAAGGGAGCCATGAAAAGCAAAGGCAGAAGAGAGCTCATTGCCCAGGCAGAGCCAAGGAGGAGCTTGGTGGTGTATTTCAAAGAAGTTGTGACCAGGCTCAGCCTCACCACATTTCAAAGGAACTGGGGAACCTGAACCTTCCTTCTGCCCCCTTTTTTTGGTGTTAAGATCAGCAATCAAAAGCACAGGCTGCATCCATCATGCTGAAAAACATAAAGCCAGCACCGTATGACAGGACAAAAGCTTCAAGAAATGGGGGTGGAGTAAGTGAATGATTTAGCCTCCAGAATGGAAGCGTGGAGTCAACAGTTTGATGTCTGTGCCAAAGGTCCTGCACACTGGAGGGGTTGTCCTTGCTTAGTCCTGGGGACAGGGTTCTGCAGGGAGACTGCAGCAGGTGAAAGGTGCTGTAGGATTTGAAGGAAGACAAGCTGCATTTTTAGAGACTGGCTGTTCATGTTTTCTCCCAGAAAGCCATCTTCTTTTGCATTGAACAATTGACTTTCCAGAGTCACCACGTGTCATGGAGAGATTTAGATGGTACATGACACACGTGAGAGCTGCAAAGTCCCCAGGAGAAACATCAGGAACAGGCACAGGGATCAAAGTGCTCAGTGAGGGCCAGCATGGCCCAGCTGCCAGGAGGATGCTCAGGATCATTTCTCTGCTGCTGTTTGCCACTGGCATGGACTGACTCTGGAATCGGGGTCCAGACTTTAGTACAGGCTCTGTACCTTGCCATGGTATAAAGGGACAGGGCGCTGAGTGATTGTGAGGAGGCTCTGAAAAGCCATCCTTCTTCTCTTGGAAGAAAGAGCTGTCTTAGCAAGGGTAGGGTGAGCTTAGCCCCAAATCAATTAACTTAAATCTATTTTTGTAACACAGATGTCATGGTGATGCAAAATCCTGCCAATTTGGAGGACCCTTCTTTTTTCCAGGAAACTATAGGAAGGTGAGATAAGGGTGTATATTCATAGCATGAGTAAGCATGGCATAGAGAAATAGGAAACAATGCAAACTCAATTGCAATCCTGGGTTACTATACAGCTTTTAGAGCTGGAGACATCTCAGAGGGGTAAAGAGAAAAGTAGGTGTTTTTTAAGATGAGTAGCTGGCACAGGATGATAAAACTTGTGGCAAAATTGTGCTGAAAGATCCTCAAGCAGCAATCTGTCATTGCTGGTGTCAGAGAAAGTACGAAGACTTTGTGAAGTGGGTACTCCATGCTAGCATTTTTCAGCCAATTTTAGATCATAACCTCCTTTCTAGTGTGTATGATCTGCGCAGTTACATGGAATTTTTTTCACCCACCAGGGCGAACACATGGTCAACTTCTCATTAAAAGAAGCCTTCAGTGGCTGTATTTTATATTAAAATGATAAACTGAGCATTGATTCAGACAGAGCCAGTCTCCTCAGCTGTTCTACAGGTGTTGTGTCTGTGCACCACAGTGGGTGGGTGTGTAAGGAATGCATGTGGCACCCCCAGCTTTCCAAATATCCCCCACCCTGCCAGCTGTGTCTGAGGGAGGGGTTCACACGAGCACAACACACATTCCAGTGGGGGATGTGCTAGGGGAGACTGGAGCAGAAGGGGGATCTCCTGGAGCTTGCTCTGCAGTGACCAGGCACGGTGGCCACCCCAGCGTGGCCCTTGCCCGCACCTGCCTCATCCCCGCAGGCTGAGGGGAGCCAGGGCAAACCTCAGGCTGGAGGTGATCACTTCTGCCTCTCATCCCACTCTGGAACAGCTCCATCTCCTGTACCCTCAAGGGTGAGAGCTCATGCTCTAAATGCCTGCACGTTTGTCATCATCTAAGTCGCGTGACAAAGGCCAGCGATGGGGAGAGCAAAATTCCCCAGGAAAATATTTAAGAAGATGCCTTAATGGACAGCAAGGTATAGCTGACCTCAAGAGCAGCGTGCTAATGAAAGCAGAAGCAGCAAAGGGCAAAGAGAAATGAAAATATTTTTCCTTTTGTGCACTGGTGGGAGGATGGGTGGATGAGTGTTCACAAGAGTAGTGAATGCTGAGCAGACCTTGAGGGTGATGTTCCTTTAAGAAAGTGACTTCATCTCTGGTGTAAACTACCTGCAGAGGTATGTAAACATTTTCACTGGCTGGAAGAGTGTATATTCAACAGATTTGTAAACCCTTAAAACCCCAAAGGCATCACGGAAGGGGAATGTGCTCTGTTTCATGTCAAGTTTGCACCATGTGCGTCAATTTTGCATGTCTGAAATCAGATAGATCAGCACCACGTTGTCTTGGAAAACCAGCTACATCATGTTAGCTGGGTCTGTGGTGATGTAGGCTTGTCTCTCAAATCAGTCACCAGGGATTTTTAAACAGGGTTAAATATGCAGGACTAATTTGTATCTCAATCCCTTTAGCTGGCTGACTTTTGATTTTTTTTTTAATTGCTTAAATAACTTTCAGAACACAGCACAGTAGGTATTAAATCTCTTTAATATATCTAAATGATCACATCCCCCCCCTTCCCCCCACCTTGCTGTGGCTGTCAAGCCAGTGATTCCTGTCAAAGCCAAGGTGAATGTCATCACTGGAGGTTAGCTGAAGCCTGGATCTCAGGTGTGCTACCTGTGTTCACCTGACAAAGTGCTCCTCATGCCAAACCAGCAGTCACCTGTTCCCAGCCTCCCAGCACCCCTGAATGTCAATTTACTGTAAGTATTTGCTGAGTGTGGGGTAGGTAAATAGGCAAAGGTGGGCACTACAGCACAGAAGGCAATTTGTGGCTTTTTGGTTGAAAGAGGAGAGTTATCTCTATGTGATAAAGCCCAAGACAGTTTGTGCTCCAGAGATTAAATAACCCTGGCTTGACTCATTTTTGTCACTGCCCATCAAAAACCAGTTCCACTGAAACTACACCCAAAGTTTTTTAAGCAGGAAAGCCCAACTATTTCTCATAAAGGGAACTGTTCCTTTTCTCATTGTCTAGGAAAGTGTACTTTAAGGAGATATATATATATATATATGTATATAAATACAGCAGGTAATCTTTTCCTGGAGCCAGTGCCTGCTGCATCCCGTCCATTCCCAGCGCTGTCAATCATTACCCAGCCAGCGCGCTGTTCGGAAGGTGGAGCTGTCAGGCAGAAGGAACGAAAGGTAAGGAGAGGAGGACTCCGCTCCTTGCTGATGCCAAGGGTGAGTGAGATTATGTCAAACCCTTCAACAGAGTCCCCTTTCTCTGCCCCACCCCCTGCTCCTATATAACACGGGCTGCCTTGGGCGCTACCTGCTCGCCCCCGGCCGGCGGTGGGCTCCAGCGCTGGCCGCCGATGGATGCTGCGGCCGGCGGCGCCCTGGGGTGGCTCTGCGCGGCTGTCCCCGCTCTGCTCGGGCTCACCGTGCTCTGCGCGGCCCCCAGGAGCGCGCTGGGCACGGCCAAGGCGCTGCTCTGCAGCCTCCTGCCCGCCTTGCTGAGCGTGGGCGCGCTGGGGGCCGGCGGGGGGCTGGGGGTCTTCGTGGCCATGTGCCTGCTCTGCTCCGTGCGCCTGGGGGACAGCGACCTGCTGCCCGTGGGGGACAGAGCCGTGCTCGTCACAGGTAAGCGGCTGCCCGGGCGCAGGAGCCAGCGCAACCTGCCTTTTCTCACGAGCGGGCTGGAAAACTTCTTGTCGTGCTTGTGAGAGTTCCTTTCATCCTTTCTTCTTCTTTTTTTTTCTTTTTTTTTTT
>WBMY01001343.1:84738-130559 GCA_013397315.1 Donacobius atricapilla
TTTATGTTTTTTTTTTTGTTTTTTTTCACTCAGGTAAATAAGTGCTCTGAAATTAAGTAGAAAAGCATCTTAATAAGGTGCTATTATCTTTTAGTGTCTCAGTTAATCTTTACAAGTAGCCTTTTAGACGTACTCATGAAATTAACTGGTGCAAGAAGCATAAAAATACTTAGGATGGTCTTATTTTTTTTTTTGCAGAGACAATGATTCCCAAGTGCCCTCAGAACACTAAATTCATATGTTACTTTTGTTTACTGAAATTAATTGTGCTGGTTATGGGTGTACAATTGTCTTTCGGGGGTGTGTGTGTACATAGTGCACGCTGTGTCTATTGTGCACATATTTCAAGACACTGGTTTGGTGCCATCTCTTTGAACCCTCTGTGAAATCATTTAGGAGGGAGCAATTCCCTTCACTGGCAGGGAAAGTTCGGAGCTAATTAATTCAGTCTCTATTACTACTCTGATCTACTCAAAACCCACTTTTATTTTGCAGGGATGGCATTTTTGTAGTTTTATGACTTTTCTCCTGTTTCTTCTAAAACTTAAGGTGTTGTTTATTTAGATGTTGCTTATTTGTGTTAATCAGACCTTTAAACTGGAGTGCCTGCCTACTGCTTCTTGCACTCTTAATTTGCTGGGTTTTATTTTCTGTAGTTTTCCCCCCTCTGGAATGCTGAATTAAGTTGCTTTGGTTTCTACAGCAATTTCTAGCAGAATTTCATTTTGTTTTATAGGGACACCTGGAAATAATTTCGATTTGCCTAGCAAACTTTAATACAGGGATTAAGTATAAAAGTTGAGAGAGGACAAGAACAGCAGCAAGTTCTCCCCTTGCAGTTTATTTGCCAGCTGGGTTTCTCCCTGCAGGTGTGTCAGATGAAGATGGATATTGGTGTGGGGAACAGGGAGCAATCCTTTCCCACCCCTGCAGCCTCAGGGGATGTGCTTGCACTTGAGCATCTCCTTGCTCTTTGTAAGACTGTAAATCTTCAGGAAAAAAAGCACTCGCTGGGAGCTTATTTGCTCCAGAGTCTGAACTAGAACAATTTAGGGGAGTTAGGAACATTTGGGTATAGTCCAGTAAGGGAATGTGCTTTCCTTCTACCTGTGCTGCAACTGTCCTGAAGAAATGCAAGTTTGGACTTCTCTGGCTGCTGATTAATATGAGGAGGCTCTTCTTTGTCTTTATTGTAATCCTGTGCAATCCATCAAACCCTCCATTAACTGAAGCAGAAATTTTACTCAACATGTATTTTGGTTAAGTTGCTCTGATTGTGGTATTCCCCGTACCAACTACAGGGTGTGTGTCCCTGTGCAATTGCAGGTGTGAGGTGCCTCTAAGTAGATTTTGGTGTCATTTTTTCCAGTTTAGACAAGACCTCAGGCAGGCACTTTGTGGAAAGTGGTGATTTTGGTTATTTTTTTCCTTTTCCCCTCTGCCTTTCAGCCACGCAGGGCTGAGGAATATGGCTGTGTCCTGAGCAGCTGCCACGGATTCCTTGTGAGCCTTTGGGCAGAGGCTGGAGCAAGCTCTGCTGCTGTCCCTGGGTTCTGTCACACGTTGTTCTGGTCCTCTTTGGCTGTTCCTTGAACCAGTGCTGCTCGGCATTATTTATTTAAGCCAGCACTCCACTGGAGTACCAGGATAAGGGAAAAACTGCACCCAGTGGTCAAATTGGTTTTTTACATGGATAACTGTGGGCATGTGAGCAGGCTCAAAGCCACTGCTGAAACTCTGCTGTGGATCCTCTTGCTGGGAGCAAGAGCTCCAATATCCTTAAACAGAAGCTCCTGGCATGCAGACACTTGAGTGGTAAATGCAATAGTCACCTTCCCTAAAAATTAAATTACTGCCAAGGTCTGAAGTAAAGAGATGTAAAGTTCCATCCCTGGTTAGTCTGTGTGTGGTGGGATGAATTTATCCAGTTAATTTGGTCTTTCCATTCTTGGGGGAGTGATTTGGTGCATGTTCAGCAGGAGTTAATTGTAAATTCTCAGTAATGGGTCAGTCACAGTCAGTAGTGACTGCTTTCCTTAAAATAAGTCTTCTCATAACCCACAAATTATTTTGGCATAGAAACAAGTGTGTGATTGGAAGGGAATTATCTTTTTCTTTTTTTTTTTTTCCCTATGGAGACTCTTTGAATTCTAGGAATTGGAACAGTAAAGCTTCTCTGGACCTCGATAACAGGTCTGAAACTCAAATCATATTTGTTTTGGAATAAAAAAAGCCAGGGACAAGCCCAGCATCAGGCAATGATAAAAACAACTTTTATTGCTTTCTTGGAATTGCTATGCCTATCCCAAGTCCATGTTGCATTGCATTCTGCCCATTTTGAAGTTAAAGCTGCAACGTAAAACTTAGGTAGTATGTAGCTGTGGCTGTGTACTTGCTGGGAATGATGGAAGAGGAAGGATTTAATCTAAAAGTAGTGTTTTTCACTCAAAGAAAAAGAAGGAAGAGTGAGCCCACCCCCAAACTTAGAAATCTTTCATGTCTGGGATATCTGCAGGCTTCTTCATGTCTCTTTAGGGAATTCAAAGAATGCAGATTTGTTCTGTCAGGTCAGGACTGGAGAAGCTTCATGTGATATTTGTAGTGCTCTGGTGCATCTTCAGCAAATTGCAGGCTTCAAAAATGCCAAAAAGCTGATTTTTTTTTTCTTCCTAGGAATTAAATAGAGCATGAGTAATTCTTTTCTACTTTTTCAAGATGCACTGATTGAACCAGACATTTAGTACGTGTTTTCTCCAAGCCACCTGGAATTAATATTTTTCACCTCTGAGGACTAAAGACCCTGTCACAAGACAGAATCCAAAAAGAGGATCTAACACGATTATGATGAGTCTCTTTGGCATTCAAATTCTACTGACTACATATTTTAAATGTAGGAGCAGACCTGTGAATAACTCTGATATCTTTCTTGGTGTGCCAACGTCGCTGACCAACCCTCCGAAGTTTATAGTAGGGTTAAGTAGGGAGTATTGCAGCTCTCTCACAAACAAGAAAATAGTGAAATATCTGGCAGGAGTTCCAGTCCTTTGTCTCACATTCAGATTTCCAGGGTTTGGAAACTGAAAATTGATGTAGTAAATTGTTGTTGCAGGAGATCCTGGATCCCAGTGCACAGCAGCATCCAGGAGCTTTCTCTACTGTAGTTACAGTGGAGGATCTGGTGCAGTATTGTGGAACAGGCTGATCACAATGTAAAAAAACTGTATTAATTTATTAAACTCCCAATTTTCCTCCTAATCTTGTCCTCTGCAAAGCTCCTGAAGCACAGCCCCTATAAACTCCTTCCCTGTCACTACCCTGTGTTGCTGCACTGGGAGGCTTGGTGAGGACATGAGTGATGTGTTTCTTTCCTTACGGAGCAAGTGTCACTGTAGCTGGGAAGAATGGAAACCAGAATTAAAAAAACAGAGAGAAAACACTTAAAATTAATTTATAACACTTGGGGGTGTTGGTTGATGAGAAGCTGGATGTGACCAGACATCCAGCTGTGTCCTGGTCTCCTTCCAAAACCGTGTGGGCAGCAGGGGAGAGGAGGCTTCTGACATGGACCTGCTGAAGTGAGTCCAGAGAAGGCTACAGAAATGATCAGAGGACTTGAACACCTCTCCTGTGAATACAGATGTAGAGAGTGGGATGGCCCCGGGGAGAGGCCTCAGAGCCCCTTCCAGTGCAGAAGGGGGCTCCAAGAGAGCTGGAGAAGGACTTTTGACAAGGACATGAAGTGACAGGACAAGGGGGAATGGCTTCAAACTAGAAGACAGCAGGTTTGGATCAGATATTAGGAAGGAATTCTTCCCTGTGAGGGTGGGGAGGCCCCGGCACAGGGTGCCCGGAGCAGCTGTGGCTGCCCCTGGATCCCTGCAAGTGCACAAAGCCAGGTTGGACATTGGGGCTTGGAGCAACTTGGGATAGTGGAAGTTGTCCCTGCCCATGGCAGGGGCTTGGAATGGGATGATCTTCCGGGTCCTTTCCAACCCAAACCGTTCTGTCTTTTATTCTGTAGCAGCAGCAGTAAAATATTCTGTCACAGGAGAGACTGGTGAATCAAAATATTTGTTGAATATCCTTCATTGGTACCTGATGGGAAGGACTACACAACTGTGATCCCAAAGACCATTGTTCATTTGCTCTAACAGTGCTTCCTGCAGCTGCTAGGTCATTGCTTTATACAGACAAAGTTTGGGAATAAGTTTGGAAGAGGATAGAGAGGATAAGAAAAATTCTGATGCAAACTTACATGAATTCAATAGCTGACTTAGCACAAAAATGTCATTTGGAGGCTTTCTTAGGTTCTGAAAGCATTTGGAATGCTTTGCAGGTAAAGCAGTCGTTGCTTAGTTTTGGCTTGGTTACAGTCTGTAATAAAAAGTGCTTCTGAGGGACCTGTGTGGTAGGTGTGTGAATTAAATAATGCTACATCATGGAGTGAAGAAATAGAGTCCAAGAATTTGATTTTGAAAGCCTTGTAATTGCTTTGCCCATTGGAGATTTCAAATTAAAACAGTAGTGTGGGTTTTTTTGCTGTTCATTTTTTCTCTTAGATACTTCTGTTATCAGGTTCTAGTCTGAATGTTTGTATAAAACCCAAATAGGGCTTTATTTCTTCTCTATGTATAAAGCCAGAGTGTCTGTCCATGGCAGAGGGTGAGCTGATTCCACCAGCTCGGAGTCAGGAGAGCATGGCCTGTCAATCTTTGAGGAACATTTAAAGGTCCAGCACCTCAAACTTCAGATCTGAACCTTTCTTTTTACTGGCATATGTATTTCAGGGACTTTGTCATTGTATTTTTGTTTATATTTGCATGACTTTCCAATGTATGTATTTTATTTTTTTTTTTTAATGATGGTGTAGGACAGACCTACTTCCCATGATTTTTTTGATGCTTTCAGGAAGCGACACTGGGATTGGACATGCACTGGCTAAATACCTGGACAGCTTGGGTTTCGTTGTGTTTGCTGGGGTTTTGAACAAGGATGGCCCTGGAGCTGAGGAGCTGCGGCGCTCCTGTTCCCAGAGACTCTCTGTCCTGCAGCTGGATATCACCAGTACCACTCAGGTCAAGGAGGCCTATCTGACAGTCTCTGAGAAGGTGCAGAATGCAGGTACACCTTTTTTTCTCCCCTCTTTACAATGGGAGCCCTGATGTAGCAGCTTAGCAGGTGCATCTCTTCACTGTTGGCTGCACCGTGGCTTGGGTGTGTAGGACATTTCCAGGGTAAAGTCTTGGGCAGTTGGAGTATTTCCATACATGTCCTGTTTTCTGGGATATGGGAAGATGGTAGTGACTGGTCAAAGAGTGGGGAATGTGCATCTGCAGCTGCAGATCATCTCTGTTTTGGTCTGGAGTCACCATCCAGCTCACTGGTGTAATCCTTATGGAGTTGTTTTCCTAGTGTGGTGCAGCCTTGTGCTTTCTCCTCTTCCCAGGGCTCTGGGGCGTTGTGAATAATGCAGGAATCCTGGGCTTCCCTGCTGATGGGGAGCTGCTCCCCATGAGCACCTACAGGCACTGCATGGAGGTGAATTTCTTTGGGGCTGTGGAGGTGTCCAAGACCTTCCTGCCGTTGCTGCGGAAATCGCAGGGGAGGCTGGTGAACATGTCCAGCATGGCAGGTGAGCTGAGATAAAGCACCAAACAAAGTCCTGGAGCAAATGCCAAGGAAGCTGTTGGTTAATCTGGGTTGTCAATACACACAGGGAATACGTGTTAAGGTCATACATCCTGGTTTTTATTTAGTTTGGGACACTACTCCCACAAAACAGCCTGTAAAGAAGAGTTTAATGTGGCTAAAAATATGCTGTGAGAAAAAAATCCAGTAAAAGTCAGATCTGGTGTTCTAGATGCCTTGAGTGATAACTTTGTGAGCTTCCATAAAGATGGGTGGTACATCACAGGTATTTCTATAACATGCTCAGGCAGAAGTCTGTGACCACTTCAGTCTGTGATATCTGCTGATAACTTGGGAGTTGTGTGTCTGTATTTCTTTAAAAATATTTCGTATGTCTTAGAAATACTTAGGCCTAACTTATTAGCGAAGTGGTATTTTTCCATGAAAACAAAAATCCAGAACCTTTTTAAAAAGTTAACATATGCTTTTCATTTCTTTCCCCATAATTTTTGCTTAATATACATGTCTTTATAGCATGACCTTCTATTCTAGGAGGACAGCTGAGGTGCTCAGATGTAGGAACTAATGTAATACAGTAATGCAGTATCTGGTAGCCAACAGCTGAGGAGCAAGAATGCTCCTTTGAAAATGACACCTGCTAGAAGCAGGAGGTCATGCTGCTGGAAAGTATTTGGGAGTAAGATCTCTTAGGGATTTGCTGGGTCATGTGCTGCCTGCGTTTTCCTTTGCAATTCTGCACAGCTGGAGCCCCCCTGAATCCTGCTGCATTGCTGGGGTGACTTGTGAAGGTGTTACCTGGTGTTCCCCTTATGCTGAGGATGTGGCTGCAGTCTGGCTCTGGCACTGTTTTCTCTTTCTAACCCCAGATATGCTCTGTATTTGCATGTCTGTGTTCATGGTTTATTGCTGACACTGAGAAATCAGGACTGAATTATCAGAAGAACCTTTCTGCTGCTGCCCTGAGGCCAGACCCCTGTTTCCTCTGTGCATCCAAGTGGAGCTCTCACTGTGGGTGTTTTGGGGCAGATTTCTTGATTCCTGGTGAGAATCCCTGAACTGCCTCAAAGGGATAAATGCATTTATCCCTGTGCTGAGTAGTTTGCCCTTACAGGAGCTGATAATGACCCTGCTTAAACTTTAGCTGTCTGCAGAGATGTTGTTGCACGCAGGCTGGCTTGGGTGAAGAGTTTCCTCTTAACACAGGGTCTGGGGGCCCTTTGGTAAAACATTAGTGGAGAAGTCAGTGAGGTCTCATTGTGCTGAATCTCTTCTTTTCTGTGTAGGGCTCATTTAACTGGGCTCAGGTTAGCCTGACCTTAGAGGGAAAAGTATGTCATGCCATTGGCTCAGACCAGCCTAGCTTGTTCAGATGCATACAGAAGAATAATTAACATATAACTGGCCTGACTTCTTCAAGGGAATGGCTCTGTGTAAACAGCTCCTGTGATACCTTGGTCATCCCAGTACAATACCCAGTAGCACCAGTCGCTTACCTGAAAATTCCCCTGTACCTGAGATATTTTCCTTTAAAATACTCCAGCAAATCGAGATGAATGTGTAGCATGTAGAAACAGAGGCAAGATGTGCCCAACTGCCCGTGCAGGCAGGAGAAGGAGGGATGTGCCTCAGGGAAAGGACTGTCCATTCTGTTCCCTGCTCCCTGTGGTGGCTGTGCTGATCTTAAACCTGTGTGGTGATAACACCAACCTGGTGGAGAGAGTGGGAGGGCTGAAGAAGAAGATGCTCAAATCAAAGCGTGTTTGTATTTTTCTAGCCCTGAAGGAGTGACAATCTGCCAGTTCTTGGGACAAAGGAAATCTCTGCATTTGGAAGATACTGTTTTCTGGAAGCTTGTTTTTGTAAATGTACTGGGTGTTCTCTTGGCCTTCCCATCTCAGCAAATGTTTCTGGGATTGAAAAAGATGAGGATCTGCTGCTATGCTGGGTCTCAGGGAGCCCAGTCACTCATGGGGTGTGATTCCAGTTTTGGTTTGTCCCCAGAGGTTTTCCCCACTCTTGTATTATTTTTGCTGGCCTTTCAGGAAAGAACAGGAAAGAAAGTTGGCTTTATAAAGCTAGAATTGAGATTACTTACCCTGTTTTAACCGTGATTTATTGTAGGGGCTTGAAATTTGGGTTACAAGAACAGGATATATTTGTGACAAGAACAGGAGAATAAAACTACTGCTTCACTATTTATATGAACTAAAACATTCTGTGTTTCTCAAATCAACAGTCATAACTTTCAGCAGTTTTTACCCTTAAATGAAATCCAGTTTATTTTTTCTGCCCTACAAGGTGTCTTACCAGGTGTTACTGAGCATAACTGCTGTAAGCAACTGCTAATTTACAACTTTCACTCTTTTTTAACCTCTAGCAAGAAATTATTCCCTCGCTGACTTGTCTTTAACCTCAGTGAGAGAGGCATAATTTTGGTTGTGCTATAATCTCCCTTCTAAATCATGAAAATAAAGGCTGGGATGAGCCACTGCTGAAGTTTATCAAGTTTCTATTGCTCCTGCAGGAGGCATTCCACTACCAAGATATGCTGCGTACGGGGCATCCAAAGCAGCTCTGTCCATGTTTTCTGGAGTAATGAGGCAAGAGCTTTCCAAATGGGGCATTAAAGTCATGGCAATTCATCCATCAGGCTTCAGAACAGGTCGGTGTTTGACATTTCGGATTGTTCTTTCTGCCTGTCCTCTTTCCCTGTAGTTCAGCAGTCTCAAACAGAGCCCCAAGTGATTCTCAGGGGTTGGATGTTTCCTCCATTCTTTATGTGGGTTATGGAAATGAAGTTCAGTGTCTTTTGTGAGAGATGTTCCCTCCAGCTCTGCACACTGCCTGCCTCCCCTCTCCTGGGCAGAGCTGCCTTTGCTTTGAGACAGTTGGTGCCTTCCCTTTGCTCCAGCTTTGTTGGAGCTGACAAACAGAGCAGCACTACGTGGCCAATTTGAGCATTATGGCTCACTTGTCCTGTCTGGGAGCTTCAGGTCCCTCGTGATTCCTCCTCATTTAATATCAGAGCTCTCTTTATTGAGCTGCTCTTTCTTGCGTGGCAGTGTCTGCAGCAATCCCTGTCATCCTGCTTGCTTGCTGTCAAGAGCCTCTGATCTTTCCTCTCCACTCCTCCCCTGTGTGCTCCCGCTGCTTTCTGTTCTAAATTCTCCTCCTCCTTCAACTGAGCACTTTTTGCAGAGCCTGTCTGGGTTCCAGACTCATCTCCTGCTGCACATGCCCTCACTGCACCCCATGCCTGCCCAGAGCATTTTTCTTATGTCAGTGTAAATCGAATTAGTCTTTTTAACAAAATGCTGCTTCCCTGAATGCTTCCCCTCCTGGGAAGGGGCCCTGTGAGGCTCTGGGCTACGACAGCTTTGCATGGTCAGTGGAAGCTGCCTGAAGCTTCTCCTTCGGGGCTCTTCTTAGCTGTTCTCAGGTTTATGGGTAAAACTGAGTCCTGGGATTTGAGATTTAAATAAATATTTAAAGATTTTTCTTTATTTGCCATGCTTAATTTTTGGTAGTTAGGCAATAATTCTATTGGAGAAACCCCTGCTTTCATTCCTACATAATGCAGATGGGGTGGACAAATAGATTAAATTACGGTTCTAAATCTGTCCTAATAGAAGGCTAATCCTTCAGGAAACTAGTTACTGAAATACTGATGTCTCTCATGAAAGGGCAGCTTAGCACTTGGCCAACCCAAGTGAATCCTGTTCATCCTAGTTGGCCTGTCTGTCCTCAGTTGTCTATAATGAATACGGATTGGAAATATCCACAAAATGAATTGGGACACAATGCCAGTGTGGGGATGAGGGGGAAGGAAAAAATGCTTGTTTGGCTGTGAGAGAGCATTTTTAGGTAGAGCAGGGGAGCCAAATGGGGCGTGACCTTTGTTCTTTTTGCATAGCACAAAGTACTCGCACTTTTCCTCCTCTTCCAGCTAAAAGCACGGGCTGCTGACCAGCTGTGGTGTTTGTTCCTCACTGACCCAGTTTAGATCAACTGTGACTATTAATTACAGATTTATTTTTTTTAAAACCCAGCCCCAAACCCACTTGCTCTGCTGTGATGTTGCCGCTGCAGGTATCGAAGGCACGCCGGAGCAGTGGGACCAGCAAGAGAAGGAGCTGATGGAGAACCTCCCGGCAGACACCAGGCAGGCCTACGGGGAGGAATATCTCCTGGGGCTCAGGAATTACCTCCTCCACCTGCCCTCCCACTGTGCCCCCGACCTGTCCCCTGTGCTGGGCGCTGTCCTGCATGCTCTGCTGGCCAGGAGACCCCAGGGCCTTTACACCCCTGGCAAGGGGGCCTACGTCCCCCTCTGCATCTTCTGCTGCTTCCCCCTCTGGTTCTACGACTTCTTCATCAGCAAGATGCTGAGCGCTGGCTCTGTTCCAAGGGAGCTGAGAGCGTCAGGAGATGAAGGCAAGAACCTCTGAGGAGTCCACTGGCGTTTCTCTCACTGGGTGAGGTAGCTGGGAAGGACTCTGTACAGACGCTGCTGCTTATTGTGCTGGCTTTGTTAAGTTGCATTGACACTGCCTTGCAAAGAGGGGAATCTTTGTGTTAAGGGTAATGTTTGGGAAAAGCAGTGGATAAACATAAACAGAAAGCTATTCCCAGATGGGGCATTTTTTTCAGGAATTTCAGTGTTTTCCTGTTGTCTTAGTATCCTGCCTTCTGTGTAAAGTACCTCATGAAATTATATAGTTCCTGTCTGCTTCTAAAGGCATCACCAACACACAGAGAGATGCAGAACATGTTTTGTTAAAGCAAAACAAAACCCCCTAGAGAGTCAGCAACCTTAAATCTTGGAAGAAGTTAAATATATTCCTATTGTTAAAGAGACTTAGAACTGTGTAATGCAAGTCTTTTTCTCTACAGCTTCAGCCTAATATGTTTGCGGCCTGGTGTTTTCATTCTATTGCTGTTGAACCTGAGAAATGATTGTCCTTTTCCCCCAAGTTTTGTAATGTATAGTTTTGAAGTCTGTAATGTGTTCTCTTTGCTAGAATAAGCAACATGAATTAGTTGGGGGCTGGGGAGAATGAATGCAAACAGATCAAGATCTTTATGAAGAGATAAACAATTTCCTTCCTGGAGTAATAAAAATAGTCATAGTGGGTGTATCAGCTGCTAATTTGCTCTGTCTGGGTCATACATTGCCTGTGCTTATCTAATTGTTAGTAAATTCTGATGTCACCTCTGCTTTTTGTACAATTTCTTATTCAAGTCTGGGTTTACAAAGAGTTCATGTTTTTTCCCACTTCTCCTGATACCTTTTTGTGTCTCCCTCTGCTTTGGGGGAGCTTGTGCTCACTCATCTAAGACTAGTCACTCTTCATGTGGCTTTGCTGGAGTCCGGTATCCAACATCTGATAGACTGGGGTCGCTCCCCTTCCCTAATTTCATTCCAGGAGCACCGGGTGCCCTCCCTGCCACAAACCCCTTGCCAATGGCAAGTGGTTGGGCAACTCACCTGTATTTTCCTTACCCTATTCCCTTTTTACCTTGTCTGTCACATCCTTGGTTCTTGAAAGGCTGTGATATTTTGAAATATTTCAAAATCCTCATTCCCCCGAGTGCCATGATTTGGCTATGTGTCCCGTCTTTGACAAGATGCATTTTTTTTCCAGTGATCAAAACTAAAAGTGATCACATTCTGAGCTTTAAATGCAGAAACACTTTTTCCCCCTTTCCTTTCTGAGCAACTTCTAACTCTCCTGTCATAATTCTACTTTGTGTGCTGTGCTCTTGCACCCAGCTGGACAAAATCGCTCTTTAATTTGCAACTATGGTATTTATTCCATCACTGTCCTGTGTCTGTTACACCAGTGCAAGACTCCTGTAAATGCACAGAGGGTGCTCAGAGGCCTCAGGCCAACTTTTGGATCTGTGTTCCAGTGGGGGAACCCTCCTGTCCTGTACACTATGTCACAATGGCTGCTTTTGCCACTGAGTTTATCATCTGGTGGGTTTATATCAGTGCCCTGGTTGCAGACTTTTACTTTCCTTGGAGAAAGTGTACTCAGTGTTTTGAACTCAGGAAATCTGAGACCATTTCTCTCTCCCTCTGTCTCTCTTCCAATTTCTTCCTTTATCTACTTTCCCAATTTTTTAATGTGTCAGCAAAAATGTGTAATAAAAAAATATAATATTTAGTTACCAGATGGTTGTGACTCTTTGTCTCGTCTCACCCTTTGTGCCCTTTGAGGATCTGTGCTACATCCCCTCCCTTGCTCCCAGAGCAGGAGAGCACTGAGGGGGAAGGAGCTGGGGAGCTTTTCCAGGGCAGAGGGACAAGCGGCAGTGGATGCCCGGTTTTGGGCAGGATGTGATCCCTCTGAGCTGGCTCAAAGGCAGCCCGTGAGCTGGAAGGAAAGGTGAGTGCGGAGCTGGGGGTGTGCTGGGTGGCAGCCTGTGAGCTCTGGCTGCCTGCAGGGTGAGGGAGAATCTCTCCATCTCCATCGTGGATGGAGGTGGTTGTTTTTCCCTTCACACCCAATTTGGGTGTAAATTCTGTGGGCTGGAATTTTGCCCTTAGGCACACTGCACAACTGAGATTTGTCTTTGCAGTCAGCTGCTTTGCCTAGCAATCTCCATAACAATCTTTAATTGTTGCTTTGTTATTTGGCTGTGGTTATAAAATGTAATATTTTTTTTCTCCCCTTGACTTTCCTAATAGGTATATTATCTTGCACATTGCAGACATATTAAATTAGGCATTTACTTGGAAGTTTTGACTTCATTTTGTTTTTTTAAACTTTTATTTCCCAGGAAATTTCTGTTCTAAATAGTCATTTTATGTTTCTTCACCTAACTACAAAGATACTTTAGCAGGTCTCTAATAATTGCGATATCAAAGATTGTTATTGTTTTGTTCCTACAGGGATCTTACTTTGTGTTTTAAAGATAATTCTGTTGTAACACATTACTGAATTATGTGTCACTTAATGGGCTGTAGTATTAGAAGTAAATTTATTTTGCTAATGGCTTGCATTGCAAACAAACCCAGCTGTGAGAGTGGCAGAACTGCAGGATAAATTGTAGGAGTTTGTGGCCAACAAGCCCAAGTGGATGTTAGTGCTGACACTGGCTCATGCTCTCGAGGACAAACGTCTGGGTATTGTGGTCCTTTACTTGCCATAAAGGCTGATCTGATACAAAGATATTTGGGGAGTGGGAAGAGAAGATGTTGAGTTCTAGCAGTGGAAACCATTGTATTAAAAATCCCCAACTAATTATCATAATTTGGGCCTATTTTCAAAGATAAGATTTTTTTAAAAATTCCCATGGTGTGAGGAAAAGCATCTGAGAAATTGAAGAAATTGGCTGTGGCCCTAAAAAAGGATGATGAATAATAGTCTAAAAGATCACTTAATGCCCCACAGTAATCAAATGTGTATATATTACAAACGTGTATAGAGTAAAAAGGGGTTATAAACTCTGGAATTCATGATTAAAGAGCAGGTTTTATCCACATCCTTCTAATCCAGCCTCTGGAACGAAGTTTGTGACCAAGAAGTAAATGCTGTTGGATGCTTTTTACAAAGGAATTCCCTGGCTGGTGTCCTGGGGTCCCACTCTCCTGCTCTGCATTCGTTGCTCTGACTAGCCCATGCTCTTCCTTTGTGTGAGGAGCTGATTTGAAGATACGCAGCTTTGGGGAGACAGGCGGTGAGTTACAAAGCAATTTGTTTTTATAACTTTTTCTATTCTGCCTCCATTTCTCCTCTTTATGGGGCCCCTGGTGAGAACCCTGCCTGATGTATGCCTGCATCACTGCAGGTTGGGGAAGATGGGTAAAATATTGTGCATTTTTGTGCTTGTGTCACTGACTGACTGGAGCGGGGAAGTTTTGGTGGCCACTTGCCAAAGGACCAACTCTGCATTTCATGGAGGGTTAATGTGTGGGACTGCCCATGTGGCTGGAGGTAAGGAAAAGGGCTGAGAAAGTTTAAAGTGCTCAAATGAGATCTCTGACTGGGGGGTTTGTGTGGGATAGAAGAGGTGGTGTAGGAGAACGGGGAGCTCCAGGTCGCTCATGCAGGGACAAGGATTCATCCTGAAACTGCTTTCAAGCTCTGTAGAAGGTTGGTCAGACCCATTTTTCACTAGGAGGGGCTAAAACCAGCAATGGGGAGAAAGGTAATAGTCACTTTGTCTAATTTAATGAGCATGAACAGAAATGTAATCATTTCTAAACTGAGGAATTTCAGATTTTGCCAGTTTGAGTCCCTGCTATCTTCAGAAAAGGGGGAATAATTTCCATATTCCTCTGGCATGTGTGAAGGCTTTTTGTTTATAGTTGCATATGAAAAGTTTTTAGAACTTTTTTATGTATTCTTTGTTTCAAGTGGATGCTTCCAGGGAACTTTCAGGTCTCAGTGATGACAAAACACTCTGGTTTTGCTGTAAATTTACTCGCCTGGGCAAAGCATTGCAGAGGTACAACCAAAATGGGTCACATTTCATTTGCTTGAAGCCAAGAGTCCACATGAAGCCATCAGCACCCTTCTGGGCACCAATCATATTTGCAGCATGTTTGGGACAAACGTGTGAATTTTGATATTTTTCTTAAAGAGACTGATTCTGGGATCTTTTCTGGGTCACAGTGTTGTCCGTTTTACCCTGTTTATGTCTGTGGTTTGAAAGTCAACTGGATTCCTAAAATGATGCAACCCCCGAGGGCATTGTGCATCAGAGAGTCATCATATTTCTAGGAACGCTCAGAGAAATTAATTTGGA
Organism: Donacobius atricapilla; assembly: GCA_013397315.1. Lineage (NCBI taxonomy): Eukaryota > Metazoa > Chordata > Aves > Passeriformes > Mimidae > Donacobius > Donacobius atricapilla. Next base: position 99,145 of record WBMY01001343.1, read on the forward strand.
ATCCAATTCATGCAGGCTTCAAAGGAAAAAAGGTTTAAACAAAAAATCTTGGCACTAGTGAGGAAATTGGGTGGGGAATTTTTTTTTTTTAAATTTTTTTTTTTTTCTCCCAAAAGTCTGAGGATACATAAATGGAAAGTATTGCCACTGCCAGGAAACACCCTGCACAAAAGCGTCCTGGGGTGCAATCGTTCCTAGCAGAATTGGTCAGCTGGTGCAGGGCTCCCTGGCATGCAGACACCACCGAGGCAGGATTTCTATAGCCAATGATTTTGTCAGTCAAGCTGAACATCAGAGCTGTTCCTCTTCAATTATAGATGAATTCTGGCAACCTTGAGGCAGCGGGCTTTTACCATAGCAAGAGAGGTAATTGCTTTTCCCTTTAAAGAGTGACCAAACCATAAATCAAGGATCACTGACATCTCATGAAAGGAGGCGAGTTTTAAATCCCTTTAATAGGATAAATGGGTTTTAAGCATGTTGTATAGGTCATTGTAACCTAAGCTAATGAATCTGACTTTAACAACCTGTATGAAAGTAATTACACTGATATAAACAGTCTCCACAGGTTTCATGCCTGGAATATGTAGGTTAAACAATCCAAGTTTATATCCCCGTTCATGTTGTTGTCTGCAGCTTTGGGAAGAGCACTGAACAGGCTGGAAACTAATCCTGGGAGCTAAGAATTTGGATCTCAGCGTCTGCCATGAGTGAGAAAAGGGGGAACAGCTCAGTGGTCAAAGAATGGCTCTCAAATCCTGGTGGAGCCAGCGTGGCCTTTGCTACCAGTCTGCTAAATCTGGAGAGGTCTGGAGGTGCAGAGTGTGTTGCTCTTTCCACAAAGCCATTCAGAAATGACCTGTTATTAGACAGTTTTTCCTCTATGAGTTGTACATTCTGGCCATGTTTCCCTGATTTGGGACTTTTCCCTTGTGGTATCAAAGGACACATTTCAAAATAAGAGCCAGAATATGGAGCAAAGATCAAGGGGTGTGAGTATGAAAGATACAAAGAACTCAAAATGACAGTGACTGGTACAAAGGGAAGGAAGGAAGAAGGATGATTCTCAGGAAATGAGTTTGGGTAGGTTGTCACACTCTGGGTCAAGTTGACCTACCCACTGTCTTCCACCACCTCCTTCAACAACTGACTTTTTAAAGTGTCATTTAAGAGGCTGTGACCTGTGGTAATTTTACTTACTTTGAGGTCTTGTAGCATCCCATTCCACAAAGAAAGAGGACATGGGGTGTTGTGGTGAGGACAGGGGTGGATGCTCCAAGCTCGACCTCCTTTGGGTGGTAATGAGAGACACAAGTCTTGTATTTCCACATCCCTGTGAAAGGGGAGATGTTGGTGAGGCATTGCACTCCCACACTCAGCCCACACAAGCCTGGCAGTGCTGGCTCCTTTGCTCTCTTTCCTTGGGGTAAAGAATATCACAGTGTACTTGGTTTCATAATGGAAGAAGAGAAACTTTTGGCCTTTAGCCATAGTAATTTACATCTCAGCAATCTGTAAGAGAAGGCACTGCCGTCTGTCTGTCTGTCTGTCAGTCAGGGCTTCCTATGGGCTTGCACTGTCAGCAGCCAGCACTGACATCAACCCACTGGCGTGTGTGGAAATCTCTGGCGTGTGCATGACACAGCCAGCAAAGCCCTCGGAGTGAAGACGATGTGTCAGAGAATGGCCCAAGGGTGATTTATTCCCCTGCTGTGTGGGCATGTCCTCTCTTTTTAGACAAAGGGTTAGGGATCAGTGTTATGGCTTCTGTGTATCCCAGAGAGCATCTTTTTGCCTTTAGTTTCTCAGAAAAATTCCATTCGTAGAATCACAGGGTGGTTTGGGTCAGAAAGGACCTTTAAAGCTCATCTCATTCCAGTCCCTGCCATGAGCAGGGACAGCTTCCACTGAACCAGGTTGCTCAGAGCCCCATCCAACCTGGCTTCCAGGAATGGCCATCCACAGCTTCTCTGGAGAACCCGCTCCATTCACTGCCTGAAGAGCAAAATCCTGAAGGACTAATTTAATTAAAAGGATGAATTGGGGAAAGCAGAGCAAACAGTCTTAATTAACAGTGTTCTTATGTACAGACAGCAATGTAATCATGTGTGTGCTTGGCATAGATGAATTAAGGGAGGGATAGGCTTTAAAAACTTTTATCATGTAGAAATGTTTTATCATGTAGAAATGTGTTAGAAGTTCACATTTCATAGTGGGATTTGAATTGCACACTTGGGCAATAGTATAGGGTGGTTTATATCCCTTTTTCCCAAATGTTGCCACTATGGTTGCAAATGTGTTGCCTTAGAGCAGGGAGCACTGCTCTCAAAGGTTAAGAAATCCCAATCAACCAATAAACAAACCCACAAAAACATCCCCAAAACAGGATCCCCTCACCAGCAGTGACCCAAACCCATGACTTTGGGCCATGCCATTGTTTCTCTGTATTTTGCAAGTGTCCTTCAGGGTAGGAAAAGGCTAACTGCAATATTAACAAAGCAGTGATGCTAAAAACAAGAAGATAAATGATTCTGCCCTACCTCTGTGTTTAACATATGGTGTGGAGAAGCAAATGGGACGTGGTGACAGATCCACATGCGCTGTAATGGATTGTGGTGTTCAAAGGGAGCAGCACAACAGCCCAGCTCCACTGGAGTCAGCTGAATTTGGGCACCACGGAGGAAAGGGTGCCTCAGCTGGAATGAGGGCAGTGTGATGGATGTGCCATGGAGCGGGTAGAGCTTAAAGCTGAAATCTGTCAAGGTGGTTTTGTGCAAGGGAGATCCAGGCACTCCTGGCCTGGGAGAGGCTGTGTCCTTGCTGGTGCTGAGGTGCACAGGCAGGGGCTGAGTGAAGTGGATTTTTTGTTTTTGTGTTGTTAGTTGGTTTAAACCCTCTTGAAAGCATTTTAAAGCATCACAGACTTACTCTGTGAGGAAGGAAGGAATTACGGACTTTCACCCTAATGCTGTGTGAGACTTTTAACTGTAGAATGTGATGCTTGCACCACACTGTCTGTCTTCTATGGTATTAATGACTGAAGATGTGAATCTTTGTGGCTGTAAGGAAAAGCTTAGGGTTTCCTGACCAAGTGAGCTTAGAGGCAGCTCTTGAAACCTTTTGCATGCCTTACTCCAAAAAAATATTCAGAGCCCGCAGATAATAGTCAGTCAGTCCCAGTCATCTTGAGGGAATTGGCTTAGAAGAGTCCAGTTCCTCTGAAAGGGTTAATCTTCACCATGAAGTTTGCACAACCTCCTGGTAGCCACTGAGAGTAGGCCCTGCTTTTGGTTTTCTCCTGTTACTCCACAGAGCTTGCTGAGCCTGGAGGACACTCAGTTCTGGCAGTCGTGTGCCTGGGTGAGGAGGTGAAACGGCTGATGAAGAAGGGTTTGCCTGTGGTTGCCCACCTCTTCAGGTCTGATGGTCTCATGTTACTGAGGTCCCTTTTCCCACCAAGGAAACTGGTTCCCCAAAGCTGCTGCCTGGTCTTGATTTGGGCTGGTCTTGAAGAATCCTTGCTCCTGCGCTGCTCAGCCTGCAGCTGCACATCTTATGGAAGAGGGATTGCTGTGGAGAACATGGAGGTACAGCCACTGTTGGCTGATCCTGGCTGCATCCCAGCCTGGGGCAGCACTGAGGGGCCTGGCAGGATCCCACCTGGGTGTGTGAAACACCTTCACAGGCCTTTCTCTTTCCAAAGTGACACCGGTGCTGTTTGCATGAGCAGGACAGCATTTGCACGTCAGAGCTGTGTTGGAGCTGCCTCCGTCTGAGTGTATTTATTGCTGGGAGCAGAGTCACTGGGAATGGAGACAAATGCTGGCTTTCCTTAAGGAGTGGGCAGTTATTTAAGTCCATGAGTTTGTTCCTGGCACATGTACAGCTTGGCAGGAATGCTGCCAGAGCACCAGTAATGCCTTCAGGATGGCCAGGGCAGCATCCCACGCACGCTGCTATTGCAGGAGGCCCTGGACATAAAGCAAATGCTTCCACAGAGAACTGGAAACTCTTCAGGCCTGCTTTCCTTAACCTTTTGAAGCCCTGTTGTAGCTTGGGTCGTTCCTGATTCTTAATGGATGTTTCTACATCTAACAAATTCCTGGCGCAGTAATTAGTCTTTCAATACCCAAGCATTTAAGTGTCTTAATTTTTACACTAACGAGCTGGGATTCCCCACGGGTTGTCTCACAAGCTGTTTCAGCATCACAGAGTTTCTCTGTGCCAAGTATCACTGGTGTCTTCTGGGAAGAAGGAGTTTCTGTGACCCCCCTGTGCCATTAAGCTGGTTGTTCTCTGCCTGTGTCAAGGGTGGCTTTGACGATCCAATTTATCCCAGGCAGCAGAGCTGCTCACTGATCTTTCCCATGAGCAGCTTTCTACTCACTTCCAACCTCAACCAGCTGAAGCTCCTCCTTCCCCTTGGTCTGATTTATTCAGCAGCTTCAGTGTGACTTGGGACCAGCAATAAAAGTAGGTGTTGTTGGGGCACAACCTATCTCTTGTGTGCAATATTTGGAGGAATATTTGGTTGCTGGCACCTCTGTGCCAGCGCTCACGAGAACCTGGGGGTAGCATTCACTGGTAAAATACCCCTTTTCCCTAAAATCCAGACAGCAGAACATGCTGCTGCCTGCTCGTCTGCAACCATTCTGAAAACAGCTCAGACAGCAATCAGAGACTGTCTCTCTGCCAGCATATTAATGAGACAATTTACTGTGCTTTGCTAAATATTTACAGCATGTTTACACCTGAATTTGGGCAAAAAAAATCCTCTCACCCACAGAGATGCTTTGGGCTGCGAGGAATGATGCAACATACTGAAAAAACATGACCCCAAGAATCCCTAAAAGTCACGTCAGTGTGTTTTTCCCCACAAACACACCTCCTCTGCTGCTGAGCTGTGATCTTAACTCCAATAATGTTACTGTTGTAAGATTTAACAGGGAGACAAGAAGATGATTTAGCTGTTTTTCCTTGGTAGATGAAGAGGAAAATTAGGCTGGAGTGGAGTGGAGGTGCCACCTGGAGAATTTGAAGGAAAGCAGGGATTTCCATGGCCGGGCAGCATCTGCTGAGACGCGCGTTTTGAGGATGTGTCATTTTGATGTGTGCTGCCAAGAGGGACAGGTGGAATGGTGCCCGTCTCTGAAGGCCAGAGGTGAAAATGATGAGAAGCGAGGCAATGGTGTGTTGTGAGGTGCCATCAGGAGCAGGTAATGAGGCATCCTGAGTGCCAGGAACAGGAAATTTGGAGTTGGCTGCAGGACATCTCCCATCAGACCCAACGCTGCCTTCCCGGGGTGTCGGGGCTGCTGAGCACAACCCATGGAGGCAGGGGGTACCAAAGGCTTCCCTTGGCAATAGTGCGTTGTACCCAGCCCAGACTGGTTCTTACTGGTGCAGTAACCTTACAGCTCTAGAAAACAGAGGAAGGACTCTGGATCTAGCAGCTCTGAGATCGTGTATTTTGTAGAAAGCTTTTGCTGCTTTTATAAAAATGTCATTGCCTTTACACACATTTTTGGACCGATCACGTGGCCAGTTGCTGTTACAGTGATGGACCTGCGGCAGGTAATTTTCACTGTTTTCATTGAACAAGTCTGAGCTGCATTTTCGTGTTAAAAAAATTATGTTTGTGCACTCCGTGAACGTAAACCTAGTGATAAAAACAGTGGGAGCCAATCCAAATGCACTAAGGAGGTGGTTTGCCATAAAGAGCGCAGTACACACTGTCCCAGCCTAGAGCCTTAATTGCTTTGAACAGAAACTAACTGCAAATTTTCTTCCCAGATCAAGGAAAGAGAAGTGCCAACCATTTAACCGCCTTGCAGACGCGCAGTGTCCCCTTCTTTAGCTAAATGCACCGAACTGAGGAATCTGATATTCTCATCCTGAGTAAATGCTTACTGCCAGGAATATGCAGAGTGAGATTCACAGGATGTTCTCGTTAAAATCTAGATCCTTGTAAACAGCAAAAGCCAAGGGGGAAAAAAAATACAGGGCTTGAATTTACAAATGAAATCATATTTCATGATAATTAAGAAGAAATTGTGAAATCTTCCCAGGCATGGGAAGCACTGAAGTTTGATGCAAATGCAACTGTCTGTCCAGGGCCTTGCCAGGGCTCCCAACTTGTTTATCCTAAGCAAAAAGCATTACAGGGGAAGAAGCCAGACCCCAACACCAGCAGTCTTTTCTTGTGGCCATCTATGTTGAATTGGAAAGCACAAAAGGTTCGAAGCCCATCAGCCCCTTACCAGGACTTAAGTCTTTTTTTGTAATGTCTGAATAAGTAACACAGGTAGGAATTTAACAAAACAAAAACAGACCATGAAGAAATGAGAAAAACTGTCTCAGCTTATTGCAGTAAAACTAAACTGGAGAGAACTCTCTCTTCCTCACTTATCCTTTCCTGACAGTGGTCTCTGTTTCTTTCTTGGTGCCCATGATGCTCCTCAGGCTGTATCTGGTGGAGTTCCCACCAGACAGCATTAATTCAAGTGCACCTCTCCCTCCAGACTCCTCTCTTGGGTCCATCTAGGCAGATTCATTTTTTCACCTTGAAACTTAACTTTTTCTTCTTCTTAATCTATGTGACTGCCTGGCCGTGCTTCTTAATTGGATGAGTTTTATTCTTTTAAATCTTATCCAGAAGTACAATTCTATCAATTCTGCAGAGGTCCAGAGAAATACAAATGGCAGCCTCTTACTATTCCATGATTTCACAGCAGCTGCCACCAAGGGCTTGTGCAGCGGTGGAGTTTATGAAGGCAGGAGGGAAAGTTGTTCTGCAGTTGAACAGGAGATGCTGTAGTTGTGTCACAATCTGCCATCTGTTGTGAAGATGCAGGTGAAAAAGCAGAAAGGGTGGAACCTGGAGCATGGGTTGCACCCTTGCAGCACCTGGTGTCCTCTCTGTCCTGCAGAAATGCTCCTTGGCCTCAGTGAGGTGAGGCTGTGGCTGGCCAGCAGTGGTGGATGTCCGTGCCAATGGCCATGGGGCAGTCAGAGAGGGGTGTTGGCCATCTGTGAGCTAAGGAATCCTGTGGGCTCCTCCTGAAGTTACTGCCCATGGCAGCAGGAGAGGCTCAGCCTTCCTTTGTCCAGCTGCGCATGATCCTGCCATGGATCAGATGGGCTGGGTGTGAAGGGAAAGCTAAAGGGAGTCCTGAGATAATCCTGTCAGAGTAATTCCTGCTTAGCCACGGGTGTGAGGAGGTGTCTTGGATTTCAGAGCAAAGTCATCTTTGATTCTTCTCATGCAGAGACTCTCAGCTGGATCAGGGGTGTAAATTTTGGGTGCCAATAGACACTCCTGAAACACCTGCTTAGAAAAACAGGAATGCTCCTAGAAGTGCTGGCAGAGCCGAGCTGTGTCTCCTATCCTGGATGTGAGATTCAGAAAAGTGAATACCAGCTCCAGTGTTTCCCTTGCAAGGTGTCAGGTGTGGGATTTGTTTCCTTTCTGGGACTTCCCAGGAGCTGCCACCGATGCTGAGCTTCCTGATGTGCCCTGTTTGCACTGGCACACACTGGGCTCCTTGCACCTGATCTTCTGAAGTGGTCCTCTAATTAAATTTGAGATCCAGTTATTTAAAAGGTCTGTGCATGCCAAAAGTTTGATATTAATGTGACTTGGGAGCCTGCAATCCAGCACTTCAGCACAGCAAATGCCCCAGGAGCTCCTACCCATGAGTCCTGAGGCTGCTGATCCATATCAGCAGGCAAGTGGCTGCCTCTAAAAATTTCTCTGTACCTGACACCCCTGAGCTCACTCAAGAGACCTTTCATGGAAGATGGAACTGGGTGTCTCTCCCCAAATCCCATGTAATGTCCCTGCCACCAGGCTGTTCTCACCTCCAGCACAGCAATAATGCTGGTTTTTAGCAGTCAGATTTGCTGTTTTCAAGCGTGGAGCCAGAAGGAAGCTGGGTAATGCAGTTAATTTAAATGGGCTAGTTCACTTAGAAAATCCTCTGCTAATTCCTGCTGTTTGCCAAGCTGCTAAAAAATTTAAGAAGACAATAATGTATGTCACTGTAGACAAGTAAAGTAGCACAATTAATTGCGTTTTAATTTTTAAACGTCTTTTGTCTTGCAAACATGCGAGGAAGTTGAAAACTAGGATGTTAAAGAGAATAACTAAGAATAATAAGAGGTAGAATTTGTATCAGAGCAAATTCTGTTTTACAGTGGGATAAATCAAATATCTGCATGTAGGAACATGCAGACCATTTACTTTTTGCTTGTCTGGGACCAGCCTGAGCCTGTGTTATCTTCCTGAGCCTTCACTTCCAGGTACAGCATTGAGGCAGTTACCTGTGTTTTGTACAAGCCAGCTCCAGCTGGGATGTGCAGGCAAAAGGAAAATATTGTTTCACCTGGCTGCTCCAGTAAATCTGTCTCCTCGATGTGACTGGAAATCTGATGATGCACTTCAATTATTCAGCAAATTGGGAGATGAGTTAATTTTTGTGTCAAGCTGTGCAAATAAGTCAATGGCTTTAAAATCCTCCTGGCCCAATACCAGTCTTTTTGACATGCCTCTGAAAGCCTTTTCCTTTTCATGCTTTCCTCTACACTAAAAGAGAGGTTAATTTTATTTATTCTTTACAGAAAGAAAAAAACAATATCAAGTGTTTTGAAAGCTGTGACCTGGAGGCTTTCATTGTGCTGTGCAGTCAAGGGCAAGGCTCGTATTCAGAATTGCAGAGAGACAGACAACAACGTGGATCAACATAATAAAAGTTATTCAGCTGAAAGAGAAAAATAAAAAACTACACCAAAACCCCAGAGATCAAATATTTACTGCAATATGCAGTGAAACAGGTATAAAGAAGTGGTTGTGTTCTGAGTTTTAAAGACCAAATTACCTTCCCAGCAAAAGGGCTGCTAAGTGAGGTTTCCATCCCACCAGCAGCTGCTTCCTGCTGATGTCGGTGGCTTTTCCGTGAAATAATGGGGCAATTATGCCTTGTTGACCGACCCCAGGAGTGTTTGTAGGGAACAGCAAGAGAAGCACGAGTTGGTCAGGGCACGCTGGCCCAGGGAGAGCATCACCCATCAGCAGGAGCTCCAGACTGTCTCTGGGACAGGAAAGCTGAATTTTAGTTTGTTTTCGTTTTTCCTTGCGAATAATGCCCCAGGCTGCTTTGATTCTGGCTGTTGAAACATGTTCAGCCCCACACAAATAGCTTTGACTCATGCCAAAAGCGTGAGTGGGTGCTCGGGCTGAACAGGGGAGAGGGAGGCAGTGGATGTCTCTGTGCTGAGGGGCCGGGTGCTGCCAAATCTCCCTTTCCCAGCTGAAAGGGCAGCCTAAGGTGGGAGCACCGCAGCAGCACAGATGGGCTGAGCTGCAGAAGGTAACAGAGCACTTCCCCAAATTTTCCCTCCAGTGCCTGAGCTTCTGAGGCTAATGAAGCTTTAAGGGATAATGTGAATTGCTGCATAAATTGATATCCTTTGCTAATTGCATCAGCATTTTGCTCTGATGATATTCTAGTATAAGGTGCCAAGAAACTAATAGCATACAACATCAATAGCTATTTTGCAAAAAACAAAAGTCGATGATTGATTGATTGAGCAGCTGATGATTCATGGAGCTGTGAGTCAGGTCACCAGGAAAGGTTTTTAAAAGTTCAATGCAGAAGTATTTCAACATGGTAAAGGATCATCCCTTTTAAAAAATCAGCCCCCAAACATTATCAGAACATGATTCAGGCTACTAAGAGGAAGGTCACCTTGTTCTGCTTGCTCAGATGAGACTTATCACCACCCACAAGTTGCTTCAATCCTCTCTTGCTTTTCTCCCTCTTTGATGGCCAGCCAGTCATCTGTCCCAGCTGCAGGAAATCAGGTGGCCAGAAACACTGCTGAAGGTCTTCGGAGCCAAACTGCTCTCAGGCCAGGGCTACTGTGAATCCCTCACCAGCATTTTCATGGCCAAATTGGATAGAGGCACACTGACTCTTTTTAGCTGGGGGTCTGACAGAAGGAAAAGCCCTGGTACTCTTGCACGGCGCTGACTCTGCGTCAGATGGTTGATAGCAAACAAATTGTTATTACCTGGCAGTTGGTTGGAAAGAGAAACTCATTCACTCAAGCTTTTTAAGGACATAAAGAAGCTCATTGAAGTGGTGCCATTCCCAGAGAGCCGGGGGCTGCATCCTGCATTACTATGGCCTCCTTTGCTGCTCCCTGCCAGCTTGTTTATCCTTATTTTGGACACTTCTCCCTTGACCTTGTGGCAACCTCCTCTTACTGCTATGGTGTTGACAAATGCATTTCATATCTGCAACTCCTGTGCTCCTCCCCATCTCCAGTGCATGAACCAGAGGTGTTTGCAGGGGCAGCAGGGTCACACTGGGTTAGTGGTGACACCAAAGCCAAGAGCTGAGTTTGCTGTCCTGCTGAAGGCAAGGATTCGATGCCCTTCTTTTCTTGGGTGTAATCTGTGATGGAAACTGTTTGTGATGGCTGTGAGGAAGTGGCTGGCTGTCCACTGGTGTGGGAGGTGTGTGCTCAGCCAGCAGCGCAGGAACAAACCCAAACATCCTGACAGATCCTGGGAACGTGTAGCTCCTGTAAACCATGGACAAAAGCACTGCTGCCTCCTGAAAATATATCAAGTTTGAACGAGAAGAGAGTAGAGAGGAGCCCAAAGGTGCAGGGCCATGGGATGTTGTTTTGGGGATGTGCACACCCCCACCTCCTTGTGCGGGGTTAAAACATGTCTCAGTGGTCGAGAAAAATCATCCAAATTGCATAAAGGCATTGCTAATTCCTAAGTGAAGGAAGAACAGAATTTTCTCACCCTTCAGCCCCTGGCCCCTCTGCCTCACCTGCATGACTTTTATTCCCATGTATTCCTTTTCGAGCACGTCTTATTGAAAGGAAAATCTTATTGAATAATATATAAATGTCTACAGGAAAATACTCTGCTAAAGAGATTTCTGGGAGCAAATAATTTCAAGCCAATCTAATTTATTTCTGAGATGGAGCTACTGTATGCATTGATCTGTCTTTACCCTCACAGGACTTCAGACGTTGTGCCTGTGACATTCCTTTAAACCAGTGAAGGAAATACAGGCTAAAAAAAAGTACCAGAAAATGGATGTATTAAAATGGGAAGGATGAGAAGAACTCTCATGATCTCAGCCCTGCGTCCCTGAAAACCATCCAGGGAAAACTTATGGATGTTTTGTCCAGGTGCTCAGGGTGATTGTACTGGAAGAAATCAGTCCTCAGTTGCATAAAGGATAAGATGATTAAACTAAGGATAAAATGATTGAGTGCATTTGGAGTTTCTGTGGTCATGGGCAGCAGTGTCTAAATCACACCAACAATTGCTATTAAGTCCTGCCAACATGAAGAATTTGCTCTTGTTTAATCTCATTCCACTTTTCACATTAATTTAGCTAAATGAATGCAAGTCACAGTGTATTGAGAGAGTGGCATATTTTAATTAATCTTAAACCAGTTCCAAGTCAAATGCAATAACTAGGACGAAGTCACTAAAACTGATACAAGTGTGGCTGTATAGGGATTTCCCTTTTTAATTAAATGGGGTTTAAGTCATGCTTTTATATAAAATGATGCAACTTTAGCGTGCAAAGGTTTGGATCAGTTAAGCAACCTTAAAAATTGAACTCTAAAAAGTTACAAATTAATAAAATAATCAGAGATATCAGCAGGAAAAACACATGAGAGTTATCCAGGACATAATTTTCATTATTCTGTTGGTTTAGTCATTGGATTTCCCTGTCCCTGTTGGCCCTGCAAGGTGTGACACTGTGCAGCTGCACGAGGTAGGTGGGAAGCAGCTGAAATCTGGTCTTCAGCTTCTCCTTTTCTGCACATTCCTGAAACATAATGAATTTCTCTTGTTTTTTAAACAGTGTGAGGAAAGCTGTGACATTGCAGGCACCTGGATTTGGTCCAGCTGGGGGGATGAGACTGAAGTAAGTGTGAAACATTGATGGACCTTTTGCTGACTCAGGGTGGGTGCTTTGTGCCACAAGGGTGCAATTCCCAAATGAGTGGATCCCAGACCTTGTTCTCCCAGAGCAAATTATACAGCTCTTATCAATTTTATGCTTTGTTGTTTTTTTTTTAAACCAGCCCGAAGGAACTGTGTACGTATGGAAGATAATTGCTAACAACACCATTTGTAACTCTTCCTCTACTTCCAGTTTATGCCTCAGCACTTGATGTTACCCATTATGCAGAGATCAATGTGTCAAAATGAGGTAGATTTACAGTGAAGATAATTCTGCTTCTGAGTTTGAAAAAAAGAGGGTGATATTTTCACTGAGTTAATCAAAGGAATTCAAAGAGGGTTTAAATCTTTCAATTTTCTATGGCTCATGGAGAAGATGAAAAGTGTTTGACCTCTAGTAAACCAGCTGAATTCATATGGTGGCTCTGTAGATAAATAAAATGTCCACCCAGACAGAATATTGATTACTTAGGTGCTGTTTGCTGAATCACAAATAGGACCATCAAACACAACAGCAAGAAAGTATCATAAAATCCATCAGGGCATCCAAAGTGTTGGGCTTAATGCAAAAAGACAAGTTAAATAAGTGGTATTAAACTAACTGGGCTGAGAAGTGGCAAGATGCATTGTTCCAGTGCATTATTCATGTCAGTGGCAGGGCCTTTACACCAGCCACCACTCACACTGGCACTGGCTTTAGGGGGCAACTTGTTAAAGGGGCTGAGGTTGTCATGGAAAATTTGGCCTCCAAATGCTCTCATCATGCACCTGGCACTGAGACATGAGGCTCTGGGCCGGGTGATTTACCAGAGAAAGAATTACCCATCCGTGCCATTTGCAGCTGTATTTCTTTTTAAGTGTTGGTTGTGAACCAGAGCTCACAGGCTGCTGAGGTGATCAACTCCTGGGGCTTCTGGTGGCACTGGGGGTGTCATTGTTTGGGACAGTGGCCACCCTCACACAGTGCTGGGATCAACACACAGAGGGGATTCATCACCTCTTGTTAGACATTAGGAATGAAAGAGATTTTTCACCTCTTAAGAGACCGGAGCCCTGGATGGATATACCCGCCTGGTTTAAACAGCAACAACAACAAAACCAGCCCCTCAAAAAACCCAAAAAAAAGAGGAGGAAATGTGGGGAGTTTGAGTAGTGTCTGATTTCTGAGCAGAGACCTTGTGGCTCTGATCCTGTGAGGGATGATCACTGGTGGGAGCTGTGTCTCTGGTGGGCAGAGGGTACAGAATCACCTTCCCCACCTGTCAGGGGGATCTTTTCTGTGCTGAGCAGGGTGGGATGGGAAGCAAGAGAAGAGGATTATGGAAAACGTGGCCTGAAAGATGGAGAGAGACTTCTTTTTGCCTTCCTTATGGAAGTGAGCTCTGGTCAGTCCTAGGTATTATATAGGTTTTACTATCAGTAAAAACTGAACCTGCAGCAGGGTACAAAGAGACAAAGTTACAGATCTTCTCACATGAAAGAAATTAAAATAAGTAACTTTTGCCCTTTTGTATTTGTGCAAGAAGTCGCCAGAAAATGCATCTCCTGTTTCACTTTCTTTCTACAGAAAATACAAAACCTGCAATTAATTCCAAGTGTAGCAGTACTGCTGGAAGAAGTGATCATAAACCAAACTCAGAATAACAATCTGGTTAGTAATATTTCAAAGTTGAGATAATTTTGGACTTGTCATTTTTGGATGAAGTTCCAAGCCAGGCATATTTTCTTTTGTATTAAATATTTTATGTGTCATGAGGCAAAAATGAAAATATCCCTGGACTTATTTTATAAAGTTGTCTTCAGACAGAGCTGTAAAGACTGTTCTGTTTGACTTTTCTTGGATGACAGTGGACTTCAGATTGAAAGAATATGTGCTGTAGGAGGCCCAGAATAATCCTTTCAGCAGATGTGGGTGCCTCCAGTAATTCCTGCAGTAGGGCATAAACCTCTGGATCTGAGCAGAGAGATGGGATGGATCTGGGTCTGGTTGGGGTATGGACACTTTCACCCTGCTATGGGAATCTTGAAGGGAATCAATTCAGAAAGAGATCCCTATTTACAGCAATTTCTGCCTTTCAGGGCTTATCCAAAGCCAGCCTCCCAGGGATCTGCTGAATTACTGCATGAGCTGAGGTCAATACCTCAGCTCCTCCTGAAGGGCTTTCATGTTGCTGGGTTCTGGTGTACGTGAGGGGAATGGACTTGCACAAACATCTTCTTGGACCCAAGGAAGCAGAACAACAGGACAGGGATGAACTGGACTGAGACTCCAACAGCCAAAGAGGAAGCTGCTGGCACTGTGGTTTGTGCTAGTACTTGGCCATAGGGGGAGGAATATGAAAATATCTATGTTAAAAAACCCTAACAGTTGAAGACCAGGGTTTTTAAGAAAAAAATCCAAATAATTCTGTTCAATTCAGTAGCTAAATATCTTGGACTGTAGGTTCGGTGTCTAAGGGGCAGAGCCCTGAACTAGCACCAGCTCCTTGGTGTTAGTGAGGGAGAGAACCACCAAAAGCAAAGAGGGGTTTTTATGCTTTGGCATGGGCTGTGCTGCTGCCGTGGGAGACTCCAGGAGGGACCTGGTCACATTTGCACACAGCCCTTGCCCTGTGCATTCCTGTGTTTGAGCACATATCTGGGGAGGTTTCCTGCATTTTACCCTGGCACAGGTTTGGGACACTGCAACAGGCTCCAGTGCTCACTGAGCTGGTGGTGGATTGCCAAATCCCACTTCTGCCTGGGGCTGACTTTATGTGATTTTGTGCTTGTGAGGTGAGAGATAAAGTGGATTTTCCTGGGGTTACGAGCACAATATCTAATCTTTATCCCCTGGATTATGAATGGTGTGACTGCAGGTTAATAATTAACAGTGCAGGTTAATGGAAACAAATGTGTTAGATGCACTGAGTGCTGGGGCCCTTTGTTTTCTTATGGCTTCACACATTTTGGAGATGGAGGAATTCCCAGAGGTGGCTTTGCTGATTTGTTTGTACGTGGAGCCATTTGGTCCATCTCATCCCCAAATCTTTCCTTGTCCACTTTAATGCCCAGGTGGTGCTGCTCTCCTGCTTCTTTCCAGGCAGGAATACCAAATGGGGGGGATAATTTCACAGATAAAAGGCTGGGTAATTAAACAGTGCTTCTATAAGTACATTAAGGTTAACCTGATGCCTGGCTGGAGAAACTTAATTTTTAAGATATCAAACTATTCTCCTGCCATAAAAAGACAGAAGTCATATCCATGCATACAGGGACTCTGACTAAATCGTCCCAGAGATGGGAGACACAAAAGCAGGATTCTGGGTCACTTCCCCCTTCTCTGAGCTCAGTGGTCATTGTAACAGGTGGATAATTTTTTTATTAATAATGATCACTTATTTTCTTCTTATTTTCTTATGGTCCCAGCTGGGCACAGACTACCAAGGAAGTAAAATCCTGGTGACATCTAGTGGCTGCTGAGGCTTCTCTGAGGCATTAGAGGTGAGAGTGCCTCTGCTCTGGGTAGGCTGTGCACAGAACAGATATGGAAATGAACCTTTCAAGACCAACAGACTCCCACAACCTGAATTTACAGACCTTCCCATCTTGCTCAAGGGCGATATTGCTGCAATTGCTTTGATTTGTGCAGCAATCTAAGCAGCCTTGTCCCGCCTTCCTGGTCATACCCAGCACTTGTGATGCTTTCACCAGAAATGGGTGACATCACCAAAAGTGGCCTTTTGTACCACAGATCCTGCTTTTCTTTCAAACAGTCCCTGATATCCTACTGCCTGGCAGTGTGCTCAAACATATCACAGGATGATTGATTTGCAGATGCCTGGTGAGAGAAATTTGGGCCAATTACAGAATTATTTTGAGAAGCCAATTTGCAAGGAACATAACGTGGCACGATGCGTTAATTAGCAAATCCAAAAGGAAATACTGAGTGAAGCTGGAAGATTCTGGGCGGGTGCTAGAACACAGGCTGGTTTCATGCCAAGTAAAACTGGTGCTCAGACAAGGAACATTGATGTGATTTGAGTTTGGACACGTAGTTTGGGCAGTCTGCAAGAACAGGCTACTGCCAGCGGGGATCAGCAATCGTAGGTAAGTGTGGCTGAGGAAAGGTTTGAAGGAAACAACTGCAGAAAGGAAGCAGCACCTGAGTGCTGGAGGGCTGGTGGCAGCTGTTTCCCCCAGGGCAGGCTCGGGGAAGGGTTACCCTCATTAAGGCTGAGCACAGATGCCAGCTTGGTCTTTTCCCATTGCTCCGTGCTGGAATGGGGAAACAGTCTTTGATTTCGTGATGAATGACTGAAATTGTATTTGGGTTCTGCTCGAACAAATCAGCAGTAATTTCAGAGTGCCTGAGCCAGAGACAAGGCTGGCACGTGTGGCAGTGCTGTGTTTCTGCTGGTGTGCTCTCCATGCCTCAGCAGGCAGCCACAGCCTGGCACGAGATGGGCACTGCCTCACCCAGCCAGGGCTCCTTGGATTCAAACACACAATCAGCACACACACACACACGGACCCAGTTCCAACGAAATAAAAAACACCAGAGGTGCACGGCCAGGCAGTTCACTCCTTCCCACGCACCATCTGCCCCTGCAGTCCCGCATCTCCACGTGGCCATCCAGCTGGCCTGGCTCCGGCTTGCCCTGGGCAGCTGGGCGGAATCTTGCACGTGTCCTGCACTTCGCTGAGGCAGTTTGGAAGAGAGAAATTATAAGGGAAACTGAGGCTCGTGATGACAGCTTTCAGCATGGCCAGTCAACACAACACGTGTCCAGCTAGGAAAGGGGGGTGGCCCGTCATGTATAATTCATCAGGAAATGAGAGCTGCAATTATTATGTGTTTGCACAGCAGTATGCGTGTAATTATGGGATATATTTACATCCATTACAGCTCAGTACTGAGAGAAATGAACCCCTTCCCCTTTGGTGCTGCAGTGCTTCGAACCACAGCACGAATCCTCAGAGTAGTCAGGGCTCAGACCACCAGCACCCTTCTAGGAGGAAAAAGCCAGCAGAAACCAGGAACCCAGGTTAAAAATGATGACTGGGTACCATTCAGGCAGCAGATGAGCTACATGGGAGTACAAGAACCCTGCAAAGAAAGAGGCAGAAAGAAAATCTCTGAAGGGAGCAGGGTGCAGAGGAGGCAATGCAGCACATCTGAGGCTCCAGATGCGGATGGAGGAGGCTCTTGCCTGCCTTCCCTGGCTCTGTGCTGCATGGCAGGAGTGGCACCTCCCCTGGGAACCGTCCTCTGCTGCAAACCAAGGGAGACCTGAACCCCCGCAGGTGAGCAGTGCAGTGTCCTGCAGCCCACAACAGCCTGGGCTGCACAAAACTCTGCAGTAAGTCAGATCTGTGGATCTTCGCTCAAGGCCAATTGCATAAAGTGCCAGTCAGAGTGAATTAAGGAGGCAAGGTCTGACCATGAATAAATGTTTCAAGACTGGGGATTCGCCTTCGTTTATAAACACCTAGTGCTATTTTTGCATTCAAGTCCAATTTTCAAAATGAAGTTGAGAGCAAGGCTCCCTGGAAGCCCTAACCTCAAGGCTTGTCTGCAGGAGGAACTCTACCTGCATTTCTCCCGTAGTCAAAATGTAAGTGAATTAAAATAAATCCAATTATGACTGTGTTTTCTCTGAGGGAGCACATCCACATGGGCTCACCATCTGCTTTAACTAATCTCTGCTATGAATTCACAGCCCTGTATTGTTCAAGTTAGTCTTCTGGGGTATTTTTGGGTAAACAAAGATTAAATCTGTTCAAAAATATGATTTACAGTAATGTTTGTGTAAGGGTGTTCTACATAACTTCAGTCTTGTTTTGAACTGTCTTCCATGCAATATTAATCTGTTTTCCAACAGATGAAATGAAATGTGTGCTGACTCTTAACATGCAATCCCTCACTTTGGACTGACAGTGGTTTATGCTGGCTTTTGTTGAAGGGGTTCCTGATTGAGTTGAATTTGTTGAGGTAAGTCAGTGACCTGGAGAGACATTCTATGTTTAGGGAATTGCCCATATTTACATGGGGCTTAAAGTTGTCACACCTAAAATTGACCTGTTTCAATGCATTTTATGTATGCACAATCAGGTTCCAGGTACTCTGTGGTCCTTCAAAACAAGTAAGAAAGTGCATGCAATTCCTTAAGAGGAGCCGGCTGAATATTTGAAAGCAGACTCAGGGTGTTATTTTCATTACTTGCTTGCATTACCTTTGTTTTCTCTGTCTCTCCTTACATTTTTTACCAGTTATCTCGAGGAAAGACCTTCCAGTGCTGCTCCTGGCAGAGGGACACAATGAGATCTGGTATGATTTCATGTGCCCACCACCACCTGACACCCTCAGGACCCTGAGCGTGACAAGAGATGTGTGCAAAGCCCAGGTGCTGCATCCAGCATACCCCAAACCCACTCCTCCTGCCCAGGTAAACCACCAGTGGCTCTAGATCAGCTTTTTCCCAGGGCTAACGAGTCTCCAATTAACAAGGGCTCCTGTCTGCTGGGCACTAATCTAACAGAGATGTGGTTGTAATGATGTAACAAGGTTCCAAGTCATGTTGGTAAGTGAGATCTGTTTATGACCACTATAATTTCATTCAAGGTCACTTGCATAAAGTGCAATTAGAGTGAATTAAGCAGCATAATCCTACCATTTGCCTAAATACAGTGGCAAAACTTTTAACAGCCTCTTTACTTTGAATTTGTCTATTGCTGTTACTTATCAGACAAAATGTGATTGTGAGCTGTTGAGTGAAATATGGAGGAGAGTTTCTGAAGAGGGAACTGTGCCACTTCAACTAATTAACAGAATCCCAAGGAAATTTAGGACTTTTTAGGCTGTGGCTGACACAGAAGACAAAAGGTGTTTGATGTCATCGCCAACAAATCTCCTCTGGTGGCTCCAGAGAAAAATAAAACGCTTGTCCAGAAGCATTATTGCTCATTTAGGCTTTCTTTAATGAGTCCGGAATGGCTTATCAAAACCAAGCTGGTGTTGATACCAGGTGTCTCAGAGCAGCCAAGATGTTTGGATTACTAGGGGTGGACAGGCCATGCCATTTGGGTGAAAGTAATGAGCCAGAAGGTGCCTTTATTTGTGGCATTACCCCCTGCCCAGGCAGCCCACCCCTGGCTTGTAGAAGTGGCAGCACCCAGGAGCCTTTAAAACCCTCTTGTCACCCTGACAGAAGGCGACAAAGTCAACGTGGGTGAGTTCAAAGGGCAAGAAGTTGTTACAGAAATCTCAGCTGGCTTCTACCCAGCACACACCCCCCAGCAGCTCTCATACCACCCTGACTCCCTGTAACTTCACAGAAAATTCATTTTCCTGGCTCCGAAGCTCTCCTGGATGTGTCCAGGCTCTGCCACTCTGTCTCAGGCCACTGCAGGGACATGGACACTGCCGTGGCCCTTGGTCCTTTCTCCCAGCTCACCAAAAGATGCCAGCAAAGAGCTTTGGTTCCTCGGGCTCGGCTGCCAGTGCTGCACACCCGGGAGCTGATTTTTCTTGAAAGACCTGATTTTGGCATATTCCCCAGCGGGACTGGAGTGCAGAGTGAAGTCTTATTCTGCTGATCTGGATAATGTCATCAGATGGAGACAAATGATTTTTAAGCAGGCGTTTCCACTAAT
The DNA here is from genome assembly GCA_013397315.1 of Donacobius atricapilla. Classification (NCBI taxonomy): domain Eukaryota; kingdom Metazoa; phylum Chordata; class Aves; order Passeriformes; family Mimidae; genus Donacobius; species Donacobius atricapilla. The sequence goes on from WBMY01001343.1 coordinate 118,784, forward strand.
TTTAGTGGTGGATTTTTTTCCAACTAAAGAAGAAGACTAAATCCCATGTGTGCCCATGCAGGAGTGTGGTCTATAATATTTAAATTGCCATATCCCAAAGGCTGAGTACAATGGAGAAATCAACAATTCAGGAAATAGAGAGTGTGGATTTGCATTGGCCTTGAAGAAATGTATTCTGTAATATGTAATAAATATTACATAAATAAATATTCTGTAATATGTAATATGTAATAAAAGAGGCAAGATGCTTCTATAGAGTTCTCTGAGTTCTGAAAAACCTGCGGTTTTAGCTGGTTACAGTAGGAATGGGATGATTGGATGGAAAGAAAGGTGATGGGAGTGCTTAGATGATGGTGAGGGGACCTGGGCTCTGTGTTTGAGAGAGAAGTGAGGTGATTATTATGGAAAAACAACAAAATTTTAAGTGCATTTGGTCATTAAAGCTACAGGGAAGTTGGCAGAAGAGCCTTACAGATGTCCCAGCCCCAGTGACCCACACACAGCCAGAGCTCTGCAGGGCTGCACACACCACAGGGATTCGATAACCCACAGAAAATTAACAGGACTTTCATGTGTTGAGCAGAAACTGTGTGTGCAGCCACGCATGGCACGTGTACACACACGTGTGTGAGTGTTTGGCCCCAGAGTTGCCTGGTTTTGCATTATTCACACATCAGAGCCAACAACTGCCCCCAAAAACTCAGCCAAAGCCGGTTCTCCCCTCTCAGCCCAGGAAACCCTCTGTCAGGACAGAAGCTGGGTCATTTTCTGATCACTAAAAAATTCTTCAGAAGGATTTTAAAGCAAGCTCTCTAGAGCCCAGGGATCATGAAGGTTTAGTAGGGCTGGAGACAGAATAAAATCACAGTGACATCTAGTGATCACTGATGTTTCACAAAGGTGCTACCAGTGGAAACAATAAACATATATTAAAAAAAAAAAAATCAGCATTTTAAACACTTAGCACAAAAAATCAGAAGCCAGGAAAAGAGATGGGCTACAAGTGAGGGTAGATGATGTGAATTAAAGTGCTGCAGGGCTGACAGAGAGCAAAGTGCTGCAGCTGTGGAAGGCTGGAGGATGATTTCTGCAGGGATCTTCCCTGGGTCTGCATTTCTCCCTGCTTCAGCAGAGTTTGCTGATGGTACTAAATTGCAGCACATTCATATAAAAGAAACTTGACGTTTTGGAGACTGGGAATAGAACTAATAAAATGATGTGCAGCTTTGAAAGTACAAGCTAGTCCCCAGGGAGGGAAAAGCAAAATGAACCCCATTCCGTGGCTGGAATATGTGGTGTGGCAGCAGCTCTGCCTCAGTGCCAGACAGACACCGAGGGAAAAGGCAAATAAAGAGGGAATGCCAGCTGGGCAGCAGAGCTACAATTCAGATTTGCATCTTGAACCAAAGCAGGGTCTGGGTTTGTGCTTGGCAGCAGTAGGAACTAACTGGTTTTGTGATGTTGACTGAGTGTTTTCCACACCAGGTAATTGATTGATGGCAGTTAAAAAAAAAAAAAAGAAAAAAGTATTTTTCTTGCAGTGGTATCAGCCAGGCAGTCTGGCCACAGTCATGGCCACTTGGCTGGGCTGGAGTTCAGTTCTGCTGTCCTGCCCGAGCACCGTGCTGGGGCTGGACCCCATTAATGGTACATTAATGAGCAAAGGATTAAAAGAAAATCTTTCTCCAAGGAGCATGGGGCAGGACATTGCCTATTTATGTCTTCATTGTGCAGAATAGTGAAAACCCAATCAGATAGGTCAGCTGGAGTTACAGTGGGGATGGAGAACCGATGCGGTGGGTGAATTGACTTTGCAGCTTCAACCCAGGAATCTTTGTGGCCACATAAATATGCAGGCAAATTTTCATACGATGAAACATTCAGGAGCTGCTTTGACAAAAGTTGAGAGGGAAGCTCTCAGCCAATTTCCAAGCCCTTCCCTTGAGTCCCCAGCAGCCAGGCAGGTTTAGTCTCTCAATTATTAGCTGAAAGCAGAATATACATCCTCACTGTCTGATTTTGGATGCCGCTGGAGAATATCCCTCAGATAGATGTGTAAGGGGAGAGGCAGATTCAGGCACATCAGATGCTACGGCTGCCTCTGACTGTTGTGAGCAATCACCACAGAATGGGAGTTTATTAAAAATGGTAGCACAAATTAACTACTGGGTTTCTATGATTAGGTGTGAGATTTTCTAGGAGGAAAAAAAATGTGTAGTGGGATTTCAGGTGCTGCATTTCAGTAAAGATTTTGATACAACACTGTCTGGAAAGTCATTAGCTATGCTGACATAGACAGGAATTGGAGGAATAATTGCAGATTGGGTAAGGACCTGGCAAAAGACAGATGATTTGGTGAGGTTGCTTAGTGCTTTCATGGAGGATGAAAAGGAAGGGTTTCACTCGCTGAAGGATTTACAGACCTGCCTACCCCATCTTCCCTGCAGGGCTGGGGAGCACCTGGTGCCACTCATGAAAGTTGGAAAATGAGGAAAAAGGACACTGCAGCTGCTTTGCTGGCCTGGCTGGCTGCTGAGTCCTGCTGCATCTTGGAAATTTCCCAAAGGGTTTACACAGCTCAGATATTTTATCAGAAAGCTATCCTGAGTTGAAGGCACTTTATTCCATTTCACCACCCCAGGTTCAGGGTCTCAGCCTCCAGCCCCAGAGACAACAAAGTATTTGTCAACATCATGTTTGAGTCTGTTTGTGGGGCCCAGGGGATGGCAGGGGCTGCACTGCAACACAAGGTGCAGCGCCTGGCGCTGGACAGGTCCCAGCACAACTGCTGAGAAAGCAATTAAAAATAGCATTAGTGTGAATTGACAAATCTACTGCTTGGTTTGGTCTCAGAGGGACGTGGCTGAACCACATGCTTTTCTGCATGACAGCTCTATTTATTTTAAATAGAGGAGCAGAAGAGATGTGCCTCCAGATGCTTAAAAAGCAGGTGGTTACTTTTCAAGGACTATTTGACCAGAATTTCACACCACAGCCCCTATTAAATAAGGGTTTGGAAGGTGGATGACAATCTTCCATCATGACAGAATCCTCAGCATCTGCCTGTGAGGAGACACTGCCCTGGGTGTAGCATCAGTTTGCAATGGTGTGATGAGGAAAGGGAAAGATGACCACTGCAAGGAAATTAGTTCCTTTTTACCTTATGGGATGAAAATACCCAGCGATCATGTCAAATTAATCAGGTTCATCATCTCACAGCAAAGGCCATTCAGTAGTTTGTATGGTCAAGGATCACATTGCTCCTTGCCAGAAAAAAAAAAAAAAAAGTTATATTATTATGGGTAATGTGTGGGTCATCACAGCAGGTGCGGAGCTTTTTTTTTGGGGAAGTGATGATTCTTGAAACTTCACCTCTCTTCTTTTCCATGCACCTCCACATGGTGCACATTTCTTTGTGCTGTCCATACCAGCTGTAAACATACAGGGCAGGCAGAAAAAGCCTGTAAAAAGGGTATTTAAGTGAGCAGGAGTCTCTGCAGTGCCACTTGGGTATCACACCTGTGTGTCCCCCCAGGCATACTGCAGGGCAGAAAGCCAATAAAATCCCAGTAAAGGTAAATAAAAATATTCTGGGAGAGCTTTTTTAATCCAGAGCATCTCTCCTTTGTTTTTCCCACTCGTACACCAAATCCAGCAGTGGAGTGGTGGGAATACTTTGTCATCTCAAACATATATTATTTCTGTGATGTGTGTTAGTACATTGTAATGAAAACATGTTTTCCAAAGGCACAATTGCTTTTTTTTCCCCCTTTGCTGTCACTGTAACACTCTTCACTGAGATAAAAGGTTTCCTTCCCACTTACCTCCAAAAAAAAAAAAAAATACATATATATATATTAAGCCTGAGTAATGGGAATGACAGAACTCTTGTAATTGTTCCTGCTTTGCATGCTTCCAGGCTGATTGCCTGAACTATGACTGATCCCCACTGAAGTCCATGAGGGTTTTTGCACTGGAACAGCAGTTTGGTTTTAGAGGAGCTTTTTTGAGGAGCAGACTCAAAGCCAAGTGAGTGGAAGCAGCATCGACACGTGGTTCTGGTGGAACGAGGACAATTTAACCCTGCTGAGGATGAGGCTTGCTAGTTTCACGGCTCAGAAATGGTGACTGCTGCTGCCTTTGGACATATTTACAAAGACTTTTTTCTTTAGAGGTTACAAATATATATATATATATCTCACCAAAGGAATTTCAGAGACTGAGCAAACTCTTATTGCCTCCTTGTATTCATACACATGTAAGTCTCCTTTGGTCATTTCCCCTTTTCATTATTTGAGAATATTTTCCTCCTAGAAAATACTGAAACAGAGTTTTTTTGCATGTGGTGCACAAGTTGGAATACCCAGCCATCCCCGGCAGTGACAGAGAGTGTTGACTTGCAAACTGTCTTTGTTAGCAGCTTGTACCAAAAAGGGTGTAATTCTGCGTGCCCAAGTAACAGGCTATTTTATGTATTTGCTTAGCAGGAATTTTTGCAGGTGATCAGCTAATTCATTGTAACAGGATGTCTTATGTTGACTTTTTTGGACTAGACCAACACAGCATTTATATTTTCAAATGAGGTTTTTCTGTCCCTGCACAGGAGAATGCCTGGCCCTGCAATCACCCAGCAGGGATGGGCAATAATGGTGGACTCTGCTTTCCAGTCTCCAGGACTTTCTCCTCAGCATTTTCAGAGTTTGACAACGCTGCTGGCATCTCTAGGAGAGGCTGCCCATGAGATGGAGACAGGAGCAGCATGTTAAGGGTGTGATTATTGCTTGTGAATGGAAGCAAATGCTCCATCTTCCTAACTGGCAGATGCATGGGCACATTTTTCATCAAAGCAGTTACTTACTTTGCTCTGTTTTTCCTTCAAAACCTCTGTGAGATAAAGCCAATCATGTAGAAAAGCCAGTTGTTCCCCTTTTAATGGAATTTAACAGAATTATGACTACTTACATGTAAGAGATTCATACTGAAACCCTCAGAGCTGGAAGGATCTACAGACCTATGTGGTCTCCTCTGTCTGCATTAACACCATCGGAGTTGGTTTGTGCAAAAAACACATCTTGGCAGGGTAAAATAAGCAGAGGAGATAACTTTTGATACCCACCAGCCTTCTGAAAGATGCATCAGATAGAGGAAAGACTAAAAGCAAAATTTGGTCTCTTCTTCACTGAGAAAAAGCCAAGAAATGTCCAGCACAGCTGCTCCCTTCTATATTCCAATGGGCAAAAATTTCTGCTGGAGCTGCAGGCTCATCCTTTGGCTGGTGGGATGGACAACACCCAGCTGCACATGGTGGATGTTGAGGATACAAATCTAGAAAGACACCCAGCCACGGCTTTGATATCTGGAATTACATAAGGAAGACAATGAATGTCAAGCATGAGGGAGTTCTGCCACTATGAATATGTTTATAGGTGTGAATATTATTACCAATCTTGGATTATATTCTTTTCCCAGGAACTCAAAACACAGTAGGATGTGATCTCGTGTAAGAGTTTAAGATGTTAGACAAATTCTATTTAAAGCACCACAATTGCCTTATTACTTTAAGAGCCTGTCTTTATATATATATGGTTTGTATATTAGGCATCCTTGTAATAATATAATATAATGTAACATAATATATAACAAAACATAATACAACTAATATAATATAATATAATATAAACCTTCATTTGTGTGAAGGAGAGCTGATAAGAGAAGGGACAAGACGCTTGAGTTTTACATCAAATAGGGCACCCAATCCTTTTATTTCCCCAAGCAAATATTGCAGCATCTAATGCTCCATTAAAGCAGAGAGGGAGGGATATTTGAGGCCTCTCAGGAGAGTTAGGATGAGAGAAGAATTTCAGTATTAAATTTAACGCTGTCAGCAGTTTAAGTTTATATAAAAGTAAGTGCAATTACACTGAGGATCTTCTGAAAAAATCTCAGCCAGCTCCAGCTGCTGCCAAGGTTGGGAAATGGTGTTTCAGGTGGACAGCAGTGTCTTTTCCAAGGACATTCCTATTTGCACGCTCACCCCGTGGTTGTGTTCCCCACCCCAGCTGGCCCAAGCTGGGCTCTGCCCTTTGTGGCTCTTGGGGACAGGAGAGGCCACGTTGTGGCCATTACCCACGGCTGGGATTGCAGTTTATTGCCCCACTGGAATAAGCCCCGATGATCTGGCACAGCACTGAACAGACTCCAGCAAGGCCTGGGGCTCAAGATCAGCCTTTCCTTACCTTTGGCACTCCCTGACTGAACTTTGCCCTGGGCTGGCCTTGGGCACAGCTGGGGAGGGTGGGAGCTTGGGGTGTCGATGGCTTGGCTATAAAATGTGCATGAAGAAAAAGGAGAGCGATGCCGCAGTGAGCTGGGATGAGAATTTGAAAGACATGGAAGAAAATGCTCAATATCAGGTGGGTTTTAGGAAAAGGAGTTGAGAAAAGCTGAGTATCAAAGTACCATGGAAAATAGGTTTTGCTCCTTGTGGGTCAGAAAACACCTTTATTTAAAAGGCCCCAGAGTTCCCTGGAATTGACCCTGAGCCAGTTCACATAAGGGAACATGGCAAGTGTTCAATTCTGGCACCCTCTTCAGTCCCAAATAACTCTGGACAAGGAGCATGGATGGGTCTCCTGATGTTGTACAGAGATGGGTCCATGGAATTTAAGGATGGTTTCCATCAGGACTGGGATCTGCCTGCTTGACTTTTGGCTTCTCCCTGTCAAAATGAGTGTCTGTGCGAAGAGAAGATCAGCAAGACCCAGACAGGAATATGAACTTTCTCTTTGTACTGGTTTGGATCTGCCCAGATGAGCCTGATGAGAGCAGGTTCTCCTTTCCCTTCAGCATCTTGTGGCTTGGGCATGGGTTCTCTCTTATGGGGTCACACACGGGCCACTGATGGGATGATAAAAAGCCAAATTTTGATATGGGAGTGGAGCTGTGTAATGAGTTATCACAGACATCTTAGTTTCATCTGATTTATTATCTCTGCTAATTATCCCAATAAATCAGTGTTTGAATGGAACTTGGCATTGACACTAAATGTGAGGGACTGGAACTACTGCTGGGGAGCTAACAGGGAAGATCCAGCTGTAGATGTCAGGGAATGAATGAATTGAGACTTGACAAAATGGAAGCAAAATTTGGAGATACAAAAGCAACATGAAATACTCTGAGAGGATGGAGCTCCCCATGTGTTAATACTTCATAGTCATCGCTGTGCAAGCGCATCTTCATTATCAACAACATCTGTAGGTGATTCCTGTGGGCAAAGACCAAAGGAGACACACTGCTGGCCCCGTGCTTTGTTATATTCAATGAAACTTGCTGTAATAAAAACCACACGGAAATCACACAGAGCAAAGGAGGCAAAGGCAGCACTGAAGTTCCTGCGCTGCAGGCTGGGGTAAACAGCTTGCAGGTGCAGGTTACTGTGCTGGAATCTTGCTGTTCTTCAGAAACACTGCAAAACCTTCTTGGACGGCATGCGTGCAAGCTTTCCTTCCCTGTATTTCCAAACAAATAGTTATCTAATGACTGGGAGAAAAAATAAAAAACCTACATCACTCGAATACATCCAGCAAGCTACTGAAACAAAAACATTTTGGTGACAGCCTGAGCAGGCCCCTGCAGACAGCATCAAACAAGTGAAAATGTGAAGCAGCTCTGCTCTAACAACAGCCAGGTTTACACTGCTGCTGGCTTTGCTGGCTCACTCAGCTCTCACGCTCCACCCTTCGGTTTTTTTNCCCAGCTTTTGCAATCTGCCGGAGGCGGGTGAAAGCAAGTTGAAGGAAAGGACATTCCCCTGAAGAGCAGCTGGAGAGCAGTCCTCAAGCCCTGTCTGTGCTAAGTAGAGGACAGCCAGCCACGCCACTTGCTTTAGCCTAGAACTACCCCCAAGCCCCGGAGGTACACTGGCACTTGAACCTGATTTTCCAGGTAAGCCTTTCTCTTAATGCCCGGATCTTCGCAGCTGAGTGCTCTCTAACCAGGAAGTTAAGTCTGTCTGGGGACAAAACACAGCAGAAATGGTGTGAGGGCAGAGCAGGCAGCTCAGCTGCTTGGTGTTGTAGTTACGCTGGTTTATTTACCCAGTTGCGAGCCTCAAGCAACTCGGGCATTTGTGCCATCTGCCCCGTTTCAGCAACCCCCATTAGAACAGCCCTGCAAACTCCCTCAAGAGATGGACAGACAAACAAACCCACACCAACATTTTTCCCGTAAGTAAAAAGTTACTGCACATGTTCTGCTTGCTGTGATGGAGGGAAAGGAAGGGAGAAAAAAACATCTCATTGCTGGTGATGTTGGTTTAAAATTCACACGATGAGAACTAAGCTTGTGCCAAGTTTTCAGAAATGAATAGAACTGTAGTTCTGGGAGAATCTTGGGAACAGCCAAAAGCTGAACAAAGAGAACCTCCTGCTCTTAACCCCATCGTGGATCTCTCAGGCCTGTTTGGATGTTGAGACATGGTGGTGGCCATGATGCAATAGTCACAGTTCTGTAAAGCCTCTGTCCTCAAGGTTATGTGGGGACCCAAACCATGGCACTCTCTGTTTCTGCCAGGATACTACACCAAATGGGAATTTTTCATTGTTTTGTTTATATACTAAAAGTACCTTTCCAAAATTCTCATACAGTTTTGGGTATGCTATTTTTCATCAGATCAGGAATATAATCCTGTTGAACAGTTGGATATTTTTTCTTTTGATTTTACTTTGGGAGTTGCATACAGGAACTTGAGAGCATTTTTGGACCTCTTGGGTCAATAACAGGAACAACATTGCTCCATACTTACAGATGTCTGAAACTTAGCATTGCCTGGGGAGAAATAACAAAACTACTTGGCTACATCAAAATCCCATTCCTTCCATCAAGGGCTGGGAGGGCTCAAGCTGCTTTCCACCCCTGTGTTTGTGAAATAACCTTGCACTGCGCCCTCTGCCATCCCAGAGGAGGGCAGTGCCTGCTCTCTCACTCACGGGCAGCCACCCACCAGTGGGAAGACCATGGGCAGAAGGAGCAACTGCATCCCCAGAAATGATCTCAGAAAATGTGAGGCCTTTAAACCCTGTGGTTTAGATCCAGACCTTGGTTTCTTCCTGTGGCTGGAAAAGGGCTGTGATTAGCAGGACCAGGGAGCTAAGCTGTGCAGATGCAGCAAAAAACCTCCCACAGCCTTTTCTGCCCTAAAAAAGCCTTTAGCACTCCAGGTCACATCTGTTACCTCCGGCATGGAGAGCAAGGAGCAGGTGAGACCAGCTCCTGCCTGGCTGCCTCAATAATGAATGAGACACCATGGCAGGACAGATTTGCTTCAGATTTGGTTGCAGATGAGGCTCTGGATCACACTGCAAGAGTGGGAGGGTTTGTTTTCTGCTTCTGCTTTGCTGAGTCAAACCATGAGCAAAGCAGTTCAGATCTGGAGAGTCTCAGTTCCTATAATTTCTACCAGGGAAACATCGCTGCTGCTGCTTTTGTTCCTTCCTACAGAGATTTGTAGCTTTGCTGGGCAGGAACTCTGCTGAAATGTGCTTAGCACAGCTGGAACCTCTCGTCACAGCTGTAAAAGAGGCAAATAAAAATAACATTTGTGCTCATCAGCAGTGCCCCATTGGCTTCTCTCAGCATATTACTCAGCTGCCTTTGATACAGACATTAGTCAAATCCTGCTCCTCTTCTGAGCACCCCATTATAAGGGACGGGGAAGAGCCTTCCACCACTTCTGACGCAGCCTATTATTTTTTCCCACCCTTCTCTCAGAGGCAGCATGGACATCAAGGAGTATTTTGCCAGAATTTCTTACCGAGGCTCCCACAATAAGCCAGACCTGGCTACCATGTCAGATATATTCCTGCACCACATTCAAGCTGTCCCTTTTGAAAACCTCAGCATCCACTGTGGAGAAAGCATTGAGCTGGACCTGGAAGCGACCTACAACAAGATAGTGAGGAAGAAACGTGGGGGCTGGTGCATGGAAAACAACTACCTTCTGTCTTGGGTCCTGAAAACTCTCGGCTACAACGTCACCCTTCTGGGATCAAAAGTTTATGTCCCAGAGCTGGACGCCTATCCAGACGAAATCGATCATCTGCTGCTACAAGTGGAGCTGGATGGTAAATCCTACATTGTAGATGGGGGGTTTGGGATGGCCTACCAGCTGTGGCAGCCAATGGAGCTGATTTCAGGGACAGATCAGCCTCAGACTCCCGGGGTCTTTCGTTTTCAGGAGGAGAATGGGACCTGGTACCTTGAGAAGGTGAAAAGAAAGCAGTGGGTTCTCAACCCAAGCACCTCGACTTCCCAAAATGTGGAAAATGAAGTTTGCCGTCGGGTTTATCTCTTTACCCTTCAGCCACGAGACATTGAGGAGTTCAGGGGCTGCAATGCCCACCTGCAGACAGCGCCTGACTCGCTCTTTGTGACCAAGTCCATCTGCAGCCTGCAGACTGTCGACGGCATCCGGGCACTGGTGGGGTGGAAACTCACTGAGATAAAGTACAATTATAGGGACAACATGGATCTTGTGGAAATCAGAATCCTTGCAGATGAAGAAATAGAGAAAACACTGAAGGAGAAATTCAATATAACACTAGACAAGAAATTTGTACCTATCAATACGAGCAGGTTGTCTCTGTTCTAACCCATTGCCTGAATTACAATTCAATTCAGTGGCATTACAGGCAATTCTTCCCTCTCTTTCTGACAAGCATCCAAAGGTTAATCTTTCTCCTTCCATCTACACCAGTGTAAGGCAGAACACACTAGCACGAATCTGGAAAATAAATGGATTTTCAAAACTATTCCTGCATTTCTTTTTAGGTTGGGTACAAATAATTTCTGCCTAGCTCAATCAGATCATTGCCCCTCTGTTTGTGCTTAGCAGGAAGCAGACTCAGCCCATTCTCTCCTTTCATCTCTTAAAAGCTTTTCTAAACACAGCCAATGTAGCTGGGCAGAATGATGGAGCTGTATGACTTTGTCTTTATTACCTGGTGCTGCCACCCGGGGAAAATCATACCCACCTCTTAAATGAATACTATATTATTTGGGGAATATAATAGCCAACAAAACAAAGACATCCTGTGCTGAGTTTCTCCAGTTAAGCCATAAGCCTGTTCTTGTTGCTGTCATGTCCACAACACCCTCTCATGTGGCAGTCAGGCCATCCCACACCTGTGCAAACTCTCCTTGTGAGTACTTGAGGACAGGTTATTTATGACTTAGAACTGATGATAAGAAATGTTAGTGACAATTCTGTGTTGTTTCAGACTTTGCACAGTTCCTGTTCTCTCGGTGACATAACCAAAGAGCAGCATTTCTTTGAACTGAAAGCGTCTCCTGAGCATTTTGTTTGCTCGCACTCAGCAGCAGACTGCTGGGAATACATGTTCCTCTCATCAGACTCTGCTCTGGGTGTTATTGCATGTTAATTATTATGGCTGAACCCAAAAACATGCACAGAATTATTTTTCTGAAACATATCTGTTCTACTGAGGATGTGTTTGCAGTGATACTAATTATATTGATATAAGGAGAAATGACGAATCTTAATCACATACCTAACGGCTAAGATTTCTAGCAGGAGAAATTACTCAAATGTGACCACTTTGCCCTTTGAGAAGATGCTTGATGTTCCTTTATGTACAAATCTTGGAAGCATTACAACTATGCACTTATAATTAAGCAAATTATATTAAGAATTACAATTAAATAAAAAAATCACTGTGTACTAGAATTATTCAGATTCCCCCCACCCCCCGACATAACA
>WBMY01001343.1:130569-152875 GCA_013397315.1 Donacobius atricapilla
CCAAATTACAGCATGTATTCCCAAAGTAAAAAAAAGTCATTATTGAAGTTGTCCGGATTATTTGTATGTGCTAATATTTTCCAGCTAAGGCTTTTAAAAACACAATAACTCACTAAAACGTTTTCACTTGTTATGCAGCATGTGCAGCTTTCTAGAACTAGCGGTTTAGATTTAATAAAAGCTGGTATTCTGCATGTATTCAAAATATATTTCTTAGAGACACAGCAAGCTCCTGAAACCTCTGTCTTCTCAGAGTCAAATTCACTGACATGTGCTTGCTGCAGGGGTTCAATAGTTCTTTATAGCACATGAAGCCCTCCCATCCTATGAGAAAATGAAATGTGGTTGTAAAAGAAAGAGAGGCTTCTTATGGTGTGGACCAGCAGCTTGCAACACAAATGATTACAAGAAATTGTCCCAGGATCTGGCTTGTTCATGACTTGTGTTTTTCTGTGGCCCCCAAATTCGTGGGAGAGGTAAAGGAGGTGAACTCAGTGGGACAGCAGGGACAAAGCACTGGGATGCAGGTAAAAGTCCAGGCAGGTCATGCAAAGCTGTGGGGCAGGAGAAGATCCACGCAGAGCCAAGAGTCTCCATCCTCTGTGGGAACAAATGCAGGAATACCTAAAAAAGGCCGTGCCCACTCTCTCCCTGTGTCAGGGTGTTTCCTGCACTTTGTGCTGCACCGTGGGCTCAGGGGAATGACTCCAGAGCTATAAAATCACAGACCTTTAAGATCAGAGTAGGGCGTTACCGTCTCGGGCATTGCCCCCGAGATGCAGCGTGGGGAGGGCAGGAGCAGGGACTGCCACTTTTCTCTCCTCCTTTTCATCCTCTGCAGCTTGTGCCCGGTGCTGCCCCTGCACGGCACAGCTCAGCCCTCCTGCTCGCCCACACAGGCACAGTGTACTGCCCAGCAATCCAATCAAACTTGCTGCTGGAAGGGAAAAAAAGGGGCAAAAAAAAGAGGTTTTCATTTCAGATTGCACTAGTTTGTTTTTTCCTTATCACTAACTTTGGAGGCAAATACGTAAAGGCATAGCAGGTTCAGGGAGCTCAGAGTTCTCCGGGAGCAGCATCTACACATCTACACTGTTGAAGGACAGGGCTTCTCTTTGAACCCAGGGAACTTAGACGAATACATGACTTGGCAAATCTGACCCTGTGGCTTTGCAGGGGCTGCTGTCAGCCACGACGAATAGCTCAGCGTGCTGTGATTAGTTCAACTGTTGCCAGCCCCACCAATAAATCCGCGACTTCCTGCCCTGAATCACTCCCTGCCTGTCGTAAATCTCTTCCTACGGGGATCCAGACCACGTCGGTGTCAATAGTGTAAAATCTGCATCGCTTTTGCACGACTGCTTTGCTGCTTTAGCACGGGAGCACCCACCAAGGTGCCCCAGGCACTGGAGCCCCTGGGTGAGCTGCAGGGTTGAGGGTGGGTTTTTAGGTTATAACCACTTACAAAAAGTTGCTCATGATGCGCATGCTTTGCACTCCTGGAGGGCTTCAGCTGTCATTCAGTGACGTGGAAGGTTAAAACCTCCTCAATATTGTAAGTTTGGGGACTGGATCATTTTCAGGCTCTCCGTGCCAGCACCTAACCACGACAAATTGCACGACAGGGCTCTGCACATGTATACCGATACAGATAAACCAACAAAACCATCAGAATATAAACGACTGTAAAAGAAGAAACTCTCTCCCCTCTTTGGCTGCTCTGCTGGAGGGTAAGGCAGTAAAGGCAGTAAAAGGCAGCAAAGGCAGCAAAGGCCGCCTGCACCTTTAAGGGCAGCAGTTGGCAGCGCAGCTCTTCCGGGGAACTTTGGAACCGTCCCGGGTGGAAAGGCTGAGCTGGCTGCCTGCGAGGTAAGAGCAGCGTTTTGACTTCATCCTGCTCTGACTTCATGCAGCCCCTCTGCTCAGGCCGCCCCTGCGAGCCTGCATCCCCTGTCGGAGCGCTGCAGGTGTGTCAGCAGAGCACAGCCCCAGGGCCGGCGGTGAGAGATTTTTCCAAATGCAGCCTGGAGTGTCTGAGAGTTAAACTAACCCTTCGTTTTGAGCCAGAGTGTCTGAAAAACGCAGCTGTTGACTCACAGTGTAACTCAGAATCAAACAAACAGCGTGGGCATGTGCAAGAGGATCCAGCCTTGGAAGTCCCTCATGATTTTTAGCAGAGAAGAACTGATCCTAATATTCAGCCCGATTACGAAAGGACCCGGCGATCCCGAGGGACATGTGCAGGCAGGCAGAACTCACATCCGGATCTCACACCCCACGGGGCTGCAGGGACGCTGAGCAGAGCTGGGCTGCGGCAGGGCAGGAGCACACAGGGCTGAGGCTGGGGATATTTGGCATCTCAGTTTTGGCAGGCGAGCCTTCCCCCGGGAGAGGGCTGGGCCGGCCCGCTGCTGCAGCCTCACGGCTCGCACGGCCGGAATGGCCGCGCCAGGGAAAAACCTGCCTGCAGAAGGGCGAGGGAGGAAACGCTGATTTACTTGGAGGCTCCCTGATGCCAATGATGCTGTAGTGCAGCTTTATTATACTTAAACCTCTTTAAGTATTCATTGAGATCAGGGCACGTTTTGTCAGCCACCGCAAGGCTGTGTCTGAAGCCGGCTTTAAATTGATGAGGCCGGAGAAGGAGCGGCTGGGGAAACTGAGGCATGGGCAGGGAATTTCCGAAGATATTTCCCCGAGGCCTCATTGCCAGTGCGCCATGGGGGCTCTCCGTGGCTGGATGAGGGGAGCTGGTTTTGCCCTGTGTTTCCCCCATGTAATGGGAACACCCAGACCCGGGAGATGGGTTATAGCGAGGGCATCGGGACTTCTGCTGTGAGCCAGGGCAGGGACGGATCTGGTTTTGCTTGAAGCAAATTCCAGGCATGTCAGACCCACTGGGCTGATGCAGTCCTCTGGACTCCTGCTGGTCACAGAGGTTCAGCTCAACACCCTCATGGGGTAAAGATGTTTCTGTCTTCCTAGGTAGAATTGCTGAAAGTGGGAATAGAAAGAAAAATGAGGCAGAGACCACAGGATGAGCCTGCCAGTGAACACGTGTGCTGTGTGTGGGGAAGGAAGTGGCTTTCTGTGAGTGTTTCCAAGGAGATCCTGCCAGAGATGAGTGCCCTTGCCCTAAAAAAGGATAGAAAAAAATCATATAATGCAGTATCAAAGAGATGTTACTGTTTTTTCATGTAGACTCTTTGTGTCCTTTTGAAGTGAAAATGTTTATTTCTTATTCCTTTATTGGGATAATCCTCTAGTCTATCCCATTTTCCTGTGGGTTTGCATTAGCCAGTCTGAATGTTGGTACTGGTGCAGATCAGGATCAATACAACCAAGTCATGTGAGTTGTGCTGCTGGCATCAAGACTGGGGTTAAAGTCTAGAGATTAGACCATTGGATGTGCTCATCTGCTGGGGTGGGGGCACTTCCACCTCTGGGTTTGAGGTGGGATTTTCACAAGATTCTGGCATGGACATGGAGTCAAACTGCTGGGGGGAAACAGTTGGACCAAAGCTGAGAATATTCAGTGGGAGGGAGTTTGTCCCATCTCATCCACGTCAAAAGATTTTTGGAAAATACTCCCAGGGAACATTTAACCCATTGAAGGAAGCAAGAAATCCTCAGACTTTTTAGAAATTAACACAGCTCTTAACTGATTGTGAATTGTTCTGAACAACAGATATCCTTGCATGGAAAAAAGCCACATTAAATCTAAACTAAAGGCAAAAGAAATCCTTACAGAGAGAAGATGAGTCACTGAATTAGGAGTCTTATAGGGAACCTTTTGTATCTTGGACACACAATCAGTGCCAATGACAGTGTCTTTCTGCTAATGAAAGGGGATCAGAGATGCAAAACCACAAAATATTTCCAATAATTTGATGTGAAACTAAAGCCTTTAGTTTGTAAAAGGTGGTCAAAGAAACAAAAAGATTATGAATATGCCTTGTATGTACTTTTAGATCAATTCCTTTGATCCTTAGGTTAGAAAAATCAAAGCCCCTTCCTTTCACGGCCAAAGCCCTGTCTAAACTCCCCAGGGAAATTTAAGAGATTAAGGAAACAATGATTTACTTCACATGGAAACCTGTCTGAAATGGTGACACACTGAGATGTTAATCTCAGTTAACTGAATCCACGAATGCAAAACGTTCCTGTTAAATTGCCTGTGGGATAAAGAAAGAATTGCTTACCTGGTACAGTAAAAGAAACAGTAAGATCTTCCTGGGACTTTTTTTCCTGGTATGGTGTGGCAGCTTTTCTGCAAACCCGTTGTTTCTTGATTTTCGAAAACTTTTGTCATGTGGGATCCTCCTCTGTGGTCAGAGATTCCATTATGGCATGTGCTGTGTCTTCCCATGGGAAACACACCCACCTGATTTGAAGGCAGCCCCTGAGAGAGGGAAAGCATTAGTGCCACCTGTTCCTGTCCTTGTCTCTTTTTAAAGAAACACTTAAAATTCTTTTAGATCCCCAATAAAACGGCCCAGACTAGATTTGCAGGCTGGTTAACCTGTGCTACAGAAACAGGAGTGAACCCCTTGACAGCTGCACAGCAGTAACTGGCTACTTTTCTGCTCACACAGGCAAAATGAACATTCAGGAGTATTTTGGAAGGATATCTTTCAACAAGCCCCATAAGGATGCAGACTTGCAAACCCTGACAGCCATCTTACAGCATCACATCCAGACCATTCCTTTTGAGAACCTCAGCATGCACTGCGGGGAGGCCATCGAACTGGATTTGCAGTCTACTTACAATAAGATTGTGAGAAAGAACCGTGGTGGATGGTGCCTGGAAACCAACCACCTCCTCTTTTGGGCCTTGCAAGAGGTAGGGTACGATGTCTGTTTGCTTGGTGCAAACAGCTATGAACCAGCAGAGAAGGGATACAGGACTGAGATGAACCATATCCTACTGAAGGTGGTGATCAAGGGCGATTCTTACATAGTAGATGCTGGGTTTGGTGGTTTGTACCAGATGTGGCAGCCACTGAGGCTGATTTCTGGGAAGGACCAACCCCAGGGCCCTGGCATTTTCCGCATCATGGAAGACAACGGCACCTGGTACTTAGAGAAAGTCAAAAGGAAGCATTATATTCCTGAGCACAGTAATAATCCCCTCCCTGATACTCCAGAACTGGAGAATATCCGAAAAATACATAGATTTACTCTCGAGCCACGGCATATAGATGACTTCAAGGAGCTAAATATGTTCCTCCAAGTGTCTCCAGATAACATCCTTCAGAAGAAGTCAATCTGCAGTCTCCAAACCACCAGTGGGGTCCTTGCCTTAGTTGGATGGACCCTCACTGAGATGAGATACAATTACACGGAGGACATGGACCTGGTGAACATCACAACCCTTACAGATGAAGAGGTTGAGAAGACACTGAAAGATAAATTCAATATAGTACTGGAGAACAAACTTGTACCAGTAAATGTTCGTGGCTTGCCACCTAATTTAGTGGATAAGATCTAACTGTAACACTGTGCTAGATGGATCTTTAAATAGCCAAGTGAAAAATTCTAAAATTAACATTAGTAACAATAATCTCATTTTAAATTCGAGCTAGTCACCAAACTTGGTAACTTCTAGTACATTGGTAATTAACTGCATATATCGATTGCATATTTTTTATTAAACCTCTCCTTCTTTAGAAACCAAGAAATCTTACTAGCTCTGTTTTGCTCATATGGAAATTGTTTTTTGACTCCTTAAGTTTTTGTTCACCTTCTCAAGAACTGATTTTATTGCAGATATATTTTGTGGCAAATGATACCAAAATGATGCAGAAGGAGAGGTTGTGTTACCATTTTACATGAAAGACCTCTAACCTCTTTTGGCATTATTTCCAATCTTCTCAGCAACTTTTACAAATTATTCACTTCCCTTAACAGTCTTAAAGTTAAGCTGAATTTGGCTTTTAAAGACTTAGTAGAAAAAAGAAAGGTTAAGACTTTCTCAAAACAAGCCACCATTAGGTGTTGATTAGCTTATGAAAAGTTGAAAGACGTAAGTCCCATTCCCTTTTCAGAAATTGACTTAAAGATACTTATCCAAGGGTACCTAACTCCCCCCAAATCTCTCTGATTTTGAGTACCCACTTTTTCTGTCTGATATATCTGTGTCTCTGAACTCAAAATAAAATCTGTAGAAGATGAGATGACTCAACAGTTTTTAAAATCAGGCTTTTGGTATCAAAACTGGGAAAAAAGATCAAACTGTGATCTAAACTTTTGGGACCAAGCCTTCATTTGATGTCAAGAGGACATGACAGTATTATAGATAAAAGTCTTTGTATGTGTTACAAACAGTATTCTGCACAAAAGCTACTTTAAAAAGTGTGGATGCAAAAGAAAGCCCTGGGAAGTGAGGACATGCCACCAGTGTGATATTCCTAACACAGAAACCTTTTACCTGATGATACCTGTGGTACTGTACAGGATGTGCCATGAAAGAGGGTGACAGAAGAACATCAAGCGAGGAAAAGACTTTGATGCTTGTTTTAGTCAACCACACAGACCTACAGGGCACTTGATGTCCTAAAACTCAGGTGCTTCCCCAGGTGCAGTCTAATGTGCTCTTTGCCTTTCCCAAAGAGGCCTCCTCTGATATTCCACCTCCAGGTGGAAGACAGGCTTGACTGGGGGAAAATTAAATAAACAGCACTGCAACACTTTGAGGATGCAGGAGGCCAAGTTTTAGAGCAGAAATGCAAAGCAATATTTGCCATGGCACTCATTAGGGATGGCAGCTCCACTATAACTGCCTGCTGCAGCTGAGGAGTTGAACAGATTGAAAAAGTTCCTGTGTGGGCAAAGAAGGGTCATTTGTGCATCCATGGAGCTCAGGGACACACAGCCTGCAACACCTTGGCACCTCAGTGCACCCATCAGGGCACAGATGAACATCCTCCACTGCAAAGCGCTGGTTTGCA
The DNA here is from genome assembly GCA_013397315.1 of Donacobius atricapilla. NCBI lineage: Eukaryota > Metazoa > Chordata > Aves > Passeriformes > Mimidae > Donacobius > Donacobius atricapilla. Next base: position 137,520 of record WBMY01001343.1, read on the forward strand.
AAATAACAGTATTTAATTTTAAGAAGTTACAATGCCATGTGCAACAGCCTACTGTAATTATTTAATATGGAAAACGAGTTCATTCTGGTCTTAACTAGGGGAAAGCATAAACCTCTACTAATAGAGAAGAAACAAAGTTTAATTTGCTCACGGATCAGTGAAGTCCAAAAATGTGAATTCATTTTGGATGGACTCTGCCCTTTCTTGGAATTTAAGATGCAGGAGCAAGGGCCAGCAGAGCTTAGAAAGACAACCCTCACAATCTGTATCCAGTCCTGGCTTCACTTACTGCTGCCCCTGAAATAAACCACCCAGAAACTGAATACCTCAATAAATAAAAGGGATCTCATAAGAGGTAAGTTTATTTTCTTTAAAAAACCCTCCAAAGAAAGATACAAAAAACCTGGTTTCTTTATGATGGTAAAGGTCAGGGACAACAATGTAAGCAACGTTCTCTAGGAAAAATGTTCTAAAAATGTGTGGATATAGAGCTAAAATATCACCTGTTAAACAGGGGCTCTTAAAGAGGGCAAAACACTGGTGTGCAATTTCAATTCTTCTACCTTTCACTCTTCAGGAGAAGCTTCACTTCATAAAATAGATTCTTTTGTTTAGGTACAATAGTAGATATGAATTTAGAACTGCAACTTCTTGTTGGAAGTTGTGCTTTTAGATACTTAAATTTATTTAAAAGTATTGCAAGTGCAAAGGAAGCAAAAGTTCAGTCTAGTAATCAATAGATTCTGCTTTAAGGGAATAAAATTACAGCTCTTTAAAAACAACTTAAAAAAATTACAGACTCTGGATTGTGCAATCCAGAAAGTCCATGTGCTGATGTATTAGGTAAAGGAAGACAAATAACATATTTTCAGGAGTGGAATTGCTGATACTGTGTATAGTCCTGGTAAGGAATATTTTTGTATGAACACCTTCATTTGCACCTGTAAAAATTCTTCTGCTGATGTTTTTCTCTGCATAAATCATATCCACATTTGTGGGATGACCTTTTCAGTACCTGCCTTTTCATCTGGTCTGCTCACATTTCAAAAGAGCAGTGGCTTTCATCTCCTGCAGTCCAGATCTAATGCTGATCAAGCATATTATGGAGCTGCAGAAAGAAATTGCAAATAATACAAACTTGAGAACCAGCTTTATACTGGTGTGATCTATTTAGCATTCACAGAGTGGTAGGATCAGATATACTCAGATTCTGCAAATCGAAAGTGCCGTGACTTTTATGTTACACTTAACAAATATCACATTGAATATATCCTCCAACAATGCACTCAGATATCACTGGAAGCTAAATTCCTCTCTGGACCAGGTAACCTGTAGTTTTTGGTGGTGCTCTGCATTCACTTGGGACAGCTGCCTCTACACCAAGAGTATGCACAGCATGAATGTGCCACTGAGAATCATCTTGAGAATGTCTAGTTTGCAGTAAAAATTCAACAGTTCCCTGCTGAGTTTAAGGATCAGTGAGTTTTGAGAAAGTTTGGGACCAGAGAGAATAAAGCAGCCCCTGTTCATTTTCAGGGTGGCCTGTGAGATACAGGGCACAGGAGGGAATGGAGATGTGCTCCTTGTTTTTCAGGCCACTCACCTCCATTCAGATCCATTATTCCAACACCAAAATGAGTTTCTACAACACTCAGAGCAGACACAAAACTCAGTGGTCTGTGACTCTTTCAAAAGTCGGAGTTTTTCAGTTATAATTATCTGAATAAAGCTTGTCACTTTACTTTTCATGTTAATTTTTGTAAGTGGTGGAAGAGCAATGCGTACTGAACGAGCGATTCATTTACTGTCACGTCCATCAGTGGCAGACTCATGAAAAGAACATGTGAATCCTGGCTCAGACTGTCCTCCCTCCCGCTGGCAGATGACACTGCCTCCCCCAGTGACAGTCCTGCCACTGAACAGTGGCTTTAGAGCATTTCTCATGAACCCTTGTACACACTCCCCGGCATGATCTTACATTTTTTCTTAACCTCGCTGTTAGAATGCAAATACAGCAAATCCCCATCTCGCAGCCGCCTGGTATGAAACTGAAATGGCATCAGCTGTTTGCCAGAGGGATGAATCTAAGACAAAAGCAAACCCTCACGTGCACTGCTCTTTGCTCAGGGAACCATTTGATAGGAATACTTGTTTCCTTTAAAAGCTGTTCTGATGAGGTTCAGTAGATTAAAGAATCTTTGCTGGCAGAGCCAGGGTGGCTTTTCACAGCATCATAAATCACTGATGTAAGGAAACCAAAACACAGTTCCTTCCTTTGCAGGTGAGATGAACCTTGAAGAGTATTTTGCAAGAACTGGCTATAAGGGCTCCACTGAAAAACAAGATTTGGAAACCTTAACCGATATATTCCAGCACCACATCCGTGCTGTTCCCTTTGAAAACCTCAGCATCCACTGCGGGGAGAAAATTACTTTGGAGTTGGAGCACGTTTACAACAAGATTGTGCGGAGGAAGCGGGGTGGCTGGTGCATGGAGAACAACCAGCTGCTGGGCTGGGTGCTGAAGGGGCTGGGGTACGACACCGGCTTCCTGGGGGCGTACGTGTTCAACCCCCACCAGAACGCCTACGCCACCCTCATGACCCACCTCGTGGTGAAGGTCATCATCGACGGCAAAGCCTACATCGTTGACGGAGGCTTCGGGGTGTCCTACCAGATGTGGCAGCCCATGGAGCTCGTGTCAGGGAAAGACCAGCCCCAGGCTCCCGGCGTCTTCCGCTTCACGGAAAAAAACGGTGTCTGGCACCTGGAGAAGGTGAGACGGAAACAATACATCCCCAATCAGAGCTTCTCCAACTCTGACCTGCTGGAGAAAAAGGAGTGTCGGAAAGTTTACATGTTCAGCCTGGAGCCACGGACAGTGGAAGATTTCCGTTTCCAGTGCACATACCTCCAGACCTCTCCAGATTCCCTCTTCACAAAGAAGTCCATCTGCACCCTCCAGACCACTGATGGATTCCGAGCGCTAATTGGGTGGACACTCACTGAGACCACATACAACTACAAGGAGAACATGGATCTGGTGGAATTTGTAACTCTTGAAGATGAAGAGGTGGAAAAAACCCTCAAAGAGAAATTCAACATCACCCTAGAAACAAAACTTGTCCCCATTAATATTAAAGGATCTTACACAATCTAGATGGCCAGGAAAACCTACAGTAATGCTACATGTGTACAGCACCTTCCACTGTCTGTGCAATCCCTACTGCAAGGTTATGGGATTATTTTGCAAGTGACTGAAGGATACATACATTAATATGAGATTAATGTGAATTTCGCTTGGGGAACAATTAGAAATTTAAGACTCTTGAGTCACTTAGGTAAAATTATTTGCTGGGAGATGACTGCCATTCAATTTCTGGCACAAATGTAGGATTTGATTTGAATCTGGTTATAAGCTTGGGTAAGAAATATGTCGGGGGAATTTTGGACTGCCTGTAGTACATGAGTATGGATTATTAATTGTGATATGCTGCCAACACATTTTCTAAGGTTATTATAGGCAGACAAGTCATCTGTGAGCATTTAGACAATGAAGTACACATTTAAAACTTCATTTTTTACAAGATCCAACCACTCACAGCTCATCTCATTCCTCTACCTTTAATATGAGTAAAACATTGTGATCTTGGAAAGGAGCATTAGGAGGCATAATTCTTTCACCATCATCTTCAGACAAACCATAGTACAAAATGAAAATCATCATCATGTGCATCCCTCCGGCCATTACTGCAGTAAACTGCCCCAACTAATTTTTGGTACGTAGCTATTCTTCTGGTGATGAAAATTCTATATATTGCAGTGTTATTGTGGCTGATGGGCTCTAAGGAGATAACTACTTAGCTTTGTTTCTGAGATGTAATCATACTATAAACTGTGACTGGTACTTAAATCTCACAGCTGGCTTAGATTTACTTTTGTCCCCAAAGGGGTGGAAATTCTGTACTTATAGGACTCCATTATATTTGTACATGAAGCTAAGCCCACTATACCCTTAATTTTGTCCTGCAAACATGAGTGTCCATATGGTTGTCCTGAATGGGTACCCCTTAGCACAGGAGCTTTAATGCCATTAGTCTTTGATCATCTGTATCAAAGCAACCCAAGGAGCCAGCCAAACCTAAAGGAAATTTTTTTTCACAATCACGTTTCCCCATTTTTCAGAAAAAGCTGTTCCTCCTACCACGCTTCTCTGCAAAAAGCCCAACCAAGGAAACCACTAAGAAAGGGGAAACATTCTTAAATGCATCAAAAATTAGCAGAAACACTGAAAACCACTCCTTCTCCCAGTCTGTAATAAGTGTGAGTATTGGTCAAATGTTGATTCCTCCCACTGAGTAGTCTTTATGCTCAAAGACATCATCTGATCATTAATCTCACAAATGCTGTAAGTGTATACCTGAAAATAAATAAAAGGAAAATAAAGACATTGTGAGTTGTTTTAGGTACAGTTGCACCGACTCCTGCACACACCATCTGCCGAGTGAGGGCTGATCACTCATGCTGCTGATCTGCTGGCCAACCCTCCCACCTCAAACTTCTTAGGATCACAGGATCACTGAGGTTGGAAAAGCCCTTTAAGATCAGCGAGTACAACAGTCAACCCAATATCACAACCATTAATCTCTGTCCTCAGGTGCCACTTCCAGGGATGGTGACTCCACCACCGCCCTTGGCACTCTTCCAGTCCTTTCCAACCCTGTGAGAAAATTTTCCTAGTATCTAATCAAAACCTTCCCTGGAGTAATTGGAGGCTATTTCCTGTCATCCAGTCACCTGTTATCTGTTCCTTGGAACCTGTTACCTGTCACTTCTTGAACTAAACAGGCCAATATTGAACAAATGCAGCAGCAGTGTTGGAGATGGTGAGTTCCCTGGATGAAGAGGTTGTAGGCTGAGGAAGATGATCACTGAAGAGGAGGCCCAGGATTCATCTCTGCTGCCTTGGCAGCCAGCAGCTCTGGGCTGCCTGTGGTGTGTGCCAGCTCTTCGTGTGACCAGCCGCAGTGGCAGCTCATGGCCTGGGTGCACAGATAGTTTAGTGGCACGGGGATGAGGAACTGAGAGCCAAGCAAGAGGTGACAGGGAGCACTGAAAGACTTTGTGGAGGCCAGAACACAGCTTTTCTGTTAATAATGGAATGGTGGAATTTGTTCAGTAATTTGTGTTCAGGTTATTCCCTCATATTTATGTCCCATTAAAGGTTTTTACCCCTTTCTAAATAATTGATCCACGACAAGGTGCTCCCCGAGACCTCAGGGAACATTACAAGCTTCAAAACATTGACCACCTCCATTCCACCTGACAGAATTCTTATTTACCCAGATCACCAAACCACATTTCTCTGTGCCATCAACCACAGCAGTTTTAGTGTCTTGAAGACATTAACAGGGTGGTTATTTTGCCTCTCAACTTCCCTAGAGGTTTTCCTGCTGCTGCTCCCAGATAATTGCTTGGATTTTGATACGCAAAGGGTTCTTGGGTAGTTATTGGCTCCTATCAGCCTTTCAGTGGGCCTGCAGTGATGGGACTTGCCCAGCTACCCATTCTACTGCTTGTTTTTTACCAAAGATCTACAGTGCTGCTGGTGACTGAGGCTCCAACCATCCCCCTGACTCCCATCTGTTAATAACCACTCTCTAAGAGGGATTTTTCATCTTGATGTGACAATTATAAGCAGGTCCTCACTGAAACATGGAATCACACAGAAATATCAACACATACAGCTAAGGAACAGTTTCACAGTTTAACTAAAGCTCTCCAAAAGCTGATGAAAGCAGGTTATTGAGGTGTGAATGCCAGGCCCGAAATGCCTCAGAGGTCTGAGATGAGAATCGTGTAAAACCAAACAAAACCAAACAAAACTCGAGGCCTCATGCTGGGGCTCCATTAGCAAGGCACTATTGTAGAAGCTGATGTTCTCCCAGCCTGAAAACAAACCACCAAGTCCTTAAAGCATCAGCTCTCACAGAAAACTTGAATTCACATGCAGTAGGGAACTGTGGGATGCCTGCCATCCTCCCCTACCACAATGCTTTATTAGCACTCTCAGAGAAAGGTTTAATGAGAGCCTAAGTGATTTTGCAGTTTTAGTCGTGGACTGTTGTTCAAATGAAGCAAAACAAACGCTGAGAAACCGCCCCCCTCTGCCCTGGACTCATTTAATTCCAAACACAATTTAAAAGCATGGTATTCCAATCAAGAGAAAGACAAGACCATTTCTTTTAAAGTCTGAATGCTGGATGAAGTCCCAGAATCGCAGCCCAGCTGCCCATTACACACAGAGGCAATGCCCAATGGCAACGACAGCCACCCGTGGTTGTAGCATTGCATAATGGAGTGTCTCATCAGAGAACAAGACACAGGGCACAAGAAACACGGTTCAAACTCCACGGCACCACTGAACATCCTGCCCCTCCCCAAGAGCCAAAGTTTAATTAGCACAAGCATTACTAAATTCACACTGGATGGCTCACTTCAGTTGGACTCTGGTCCTGGACCTTTTAAGATCCAATACTAAAGCAGAATAGAAGTAAAAGAGAAACATCAGCAAGAAAGACCAAGTTGTTCAATACTTCCATATTTTGAAGCCCAGCAGTTATTACAAAATAAGCACCACAAGCCTGCCAAAGGGAGGGACCAATCTTCACAGAGATACGTGTGTGAGCTGTCAGTGAGCACCACCTACAACCACACTTCAGGCACCTCAGGGTCACAGGCACGAACACTTCTGGTGTCTGGTAACACTTTACCAGTTTCATTTTGCAGGTAGCCATTTTCTGTAATAAAAACACTACTTACCCAGCTTGCTTCTGTTTTCAAAGAAAAAACACTTTTCATTTAGAAACATGACCACGTGGCAAAGTCCTACAGCTTAGGAGCTCGCACATAAAATGTACTGGTGTCTGTGTCAGAGCCAAGAAAGCCTGAATCAATGCAGGTTTGCTTTATGAATATTTCACTGCTGTGCTTACACTTCTGTTAAGAGTAGTTCAAGCACAGATTTCATACAGCAGAATGTTTCTACCTCAGGTAGGAAGCTCGAGTCAGATTTAAACCCATCCATCCATTCATGTATTTATACCATTGGAAATGCAGACAGGTATTTCAGAAGATCCCACCTTGTCTGCCTCTAACTCTGTACTTAAAGTACATTTAAAAAGTCACACTGGGCTGAGTTTTGGTTTTGTCTTGCTCACAGTAACACATTACGGAGGGTGCTTTTAAAGGCACATTTTGCAAATGCCCCATGAATAAAAGATGGCGCTAAAAATAAGTAGCTGGTCTTACTGTAGCACTGAGCCACCAGCTGAATGTGAATGGCAAAGCCCCCAGATTTAAAGACACTAAACTAAAATCTACCTTTTCTTCACAGCTGGTGTTAGGCAAGTTTAGGAAACAGAAGGAACCTTCCTCTGCCCCTCGTGGATTTTCTAGGAAGCTCTTTAGCTTCTTATGTGCTTATCCGTGCACCATGCCACTTGCATATCCAGCCATCCCTCAGGAAATGACATGAAATTAAGGAGGCAGAATGCCCTTCGATGAGAATTACCCCCACAGGACTGAACAGAGCCCTGCAATGCAGGAGAGTTCTCTGCAGAACCCTGAAAAAGGAAGACACCACGCAGAATTCATCTCAGCCACTGCTGTGATCAAAATAACCCAGTAGCCTCTTTACGTGGCACCACTGGGAACTTGCCCAACCCACGGTCTCCCAGGACATGCAATTGCAGTGACCTCTCCTGGTTGCTGGTGGTTCACCAGAACACTTTACCCCTCAACTATTCAACACAGCTATGCAGAAATTCACTCTCCATTCAAGAAATGCATTCAGAGAGAGAGGAATCATTTTCCTGCTAATAAGCAAGAAAGAATAATGGGATATATTCCAAGTTTTTCTTGTGATGACCAACAATAAATCATTTCTTAGCTCAGGTCACATCTTCCATGGGAAGAAAAATGTCTTGCCATCATTAACTCCTTTTCAGCTAGCAGTAATATATGATCAGGTTTTAAGTAATTGAACCAGTAGCATTTAATTAGCTCTGAAAAACTATCTCAGATCATGAATCACAGCCTTTCCACCTGCACAAAGTCCCCTTACTAGGTTAAAAGTATATTTCTCTTGCCATGTGTGATCCATCTTGAATATCTAATTAGGTGCTCCTGATATATGGATCATAGTTCATATATCACACGCAAAATACAGCAGACACAGTGTGTCCTTCTTTAAATAATTGAGTTTCACGTCTTGCTTCACTGAGCTGTTAAAAAAAGATCAAAAAAAGCCTGGTGCCCATAGCAGAATGGCCACTCCTTGCTTCAATTAACGAACTGTTCCTTCTCCAGAGAGCCAGGGTTAAGGATGAGGAGCTTGGACATCCTGAGGAAATGTAGCAATAGCAATATTTCTTGATGAAAGGCCATACACAGAGAACTGCTATGATTTTAGACAAGACAACACTGATGTTTTTCAACAGGCCCAGAGCACCAACTGACCAAAGAGAATGGTGTTTCTGTCCTAATACTACTTCAGATGGCTTCATCACTCGCTAAATAAATCAGTGCCCTCAGCTAATGCTGGGAGACACTTGTGGCCAGCACAAAACAGGATCACTCCTTGTATCAGACTGTATTAAGTGTAATTTTTTTTACATCAAATAAGCAAATCCACAATCATTAACACAAAACCCAACAGTTTTTATTCAGCCTTCAAGTATGTTTCTGAAACTGTTATGCTTTTATGACAAGACTTACAGAATTATAAGATCGGATTTTTTTTGCTGAAAAAGAGGTGAAATTAGCAAACTTCTTTTGAAAGACAGAAACCAAGGCTCAATCTGCTCAGATGTCCAACTGTAAACGTTGCCCAATATTTGGCTTGCTGTATAAAAAAAAGTTTCACTACAAAATCCTCTATTTTTAAATAAATTTTATAAAAAATAAAATTCAATAAAGTGGATTCTATCTCTCTGTTCTTCTCCCATCTTATTTTTAGCACAGTAAAAAAGCCCACAAACCAAGCACGTTTCTGCTAATTTTTTTTAATTTGAAGAGAGCACAGGTTTAATTTTCATAATAAAACAAGCAGTGAAAGCTGAACTGCCTTACTGAATTGGACACAACTCATCTTTACTCCAAACACTTCTTTCAGATGTTATCCTAAATTGCAAATATTGTTGCTTTTGATTGTATGCAACACTCAATTTAACTAGGCAGAGACTGACGGGATGAGTGCCCCACTCATGAAAAGCTGCTGAGAGACGAAAGGATGTACAACATCCATTACATGAACACCCACTTTGGAAAGTGTCTGTGGATGGTAGAAATTTCAATGAGAATAGAACAGATTTACAAATCCACCCTTTACATTAAATAGCAAAAACTCCAAACAATCTCCAGTTCTTGGTACTCTGTTTGGTGGGCATTAGGTAACAAGCTCCACTTGTGCAGGTGACATTAATCCTGAGGTTTTATGAATGTTTTCTTAGCTCTTTTACTAGGTCTTGTGTTACTATTCCCCTCTTCAACTTCATCATCTTCACCTTCATCATCATCCTTGAGTACACGTTGGTCTCTTTTTCTCAAAAATTTCTTCCCTATTGTTCCCACTAATGTTTCGTATCTGTAGAGAGAATAAAAAAAATGACACTTGTTACTAAAATCAGAGGAAAAATCGTGGAGCATATCCTAAACCTAATTTAAGTGGTGTAAAAACCCGGTCATTAAAAGCTTGGAGAAGCACAAGTACTACACGACTTACTATGTTATTATTCACTCTGATAGTTTCAATTTGTTAGTAACTGGTAACAAGGAGGGAATTAGCATGCAATACCTGGATATCAATGGGCCGAAAACCCCTACAAGTTATTTTACCCCCAAATGTGATGGAGATTCAAGTGAATATACACCAGCATTCCTGGAAAGTCAATTTGGTACAGTTCCATACCTATTGTGGGCTTTAAATTTTTTTTTTCTTTTTGGGGTTTTATTTCCCCACACATAGTACAGTAACATATCATATTCCTAGCTAGTACTGATTATGTCATAAAATCTAACTTACCTTCTGGCCATTTCTTCATCTGACACATCAGCCTCCATTTTATCATCCTCTTCAATTTCTTCTTCCTTGCACTTTGAGTTCATTTGGATCATTAACTTCTGAAAATGAAGTGAGAAATAGCTTAAATATGTAACCATGACACAATGGCAACCGCTGAAATTCACTGGTAGAAGAGCATAAAAGGTAAGAATCAAATTTGGTAATTATTTTCTGTTCCCAGTTGGGCTAGAGCTCACTGTTACGAAAACTCATGAAGGTAACAGAGAGACAGTGTTTTCAAACACCCTAAAGGGCACTCCAAACATCTCCAAGAGACCAGAAAGATCATAATTAATTTCTCACTGTGGTGGTAGCACATAGACCTTGAAATGGTTTTGTTAAGAAGAAAGAACATCTTCAAGGATTTACAGTAAAAGCCATGAAGCAATCATATGCTGAGTCACAGGGACAGAAAGCTCAAAGTAACGAAAAGAATCCCCTAGTAAATTACCTTACATAGCCTTCTGCAAATCTCTTCGTCTTTACACCTTCATCCTCCGGCTTCAGTTCAGCAGTAACCTATTTATTACTGTACCTCTGTACTTCTATCAGCATGAATCATTCCAGAAAGAAATTAAGACTCTCTTGCCCAGAATTTTTACTTTGGAACACTAAGCCCTTATTTATACAAGTAAGTGTTGAATAAATAGGGTTGAATGCTTGGAGATTGGACTCTGCATTCCGTGTCAGGAGGAAAAGTGAGTTTTTGTTTTGGTGAGCAGCATGTGGGATGGTTTCCTCACTTCAGGGAGGGAAAACCTGCAGGAGTCATGTAATTACTGACCAACAACACAGGGAGGTAAAAAGATTTTATTTACCAGATGCTGCATTGATCAACATTTAGGGTTGAATGATGGAGTTTCTGGACATGGGAGGATTTATGGAAGGTGCTGCAGTGTGAACACTCAAACCCCCATCTCCAAGGGCTTCAATCCTAATGTAAGACAACCTCAAAGCAGGACATTGAAATGGTACCTCAATTTCTGGATTGAATCCTTTGAAGGACATTCTGCCATAAACGAGATCCTCACATCGCAGAAAGCTTCTCTCTTCTATGATACAGCTCCTGCATGGAACCCCAAACCCAGCATTTCGTCAAACCATGCACTTTAAAATAATCAAATTAAACAAATGTAAAAAGGGTGTGCTGTCTTCCCCCCACACAAACAAACAAAGCCACAGTGTTTTTTAAACCATCAACTACTTTCTGCTTAATTGCTCTGATAAATCTATCAGTACAAGGAGCTGGGAGTGCAAAGGAATCAGGAATCCTTTTTGCCAGTAAAGCTGCGCCAGTTCCACAAGCAAAATTAACTCTGCTGACAAAAAGCACTCTTTGCTGTACGGTTCTGCCTACATTAATACTTTTGCCAGAATAAAAATACCACATAAATATCACTCCCCAGGTGGCACTACTATACCAGCAAAAGCTTCTAATTAATTTTTCATTGTGCTGTTATACCAGGCATTATTTGAGTCTGTCAGGGTATAAAACACTGTGTCACTCTCTGTTCAGCAGACAGATTTCCCCCTTCTCCCTCCCTTTTTTCCTCTTTTAATGAGCATGGAGTGAGAAAAGAAACATGACCCTAAGGCATTCATAATACACGTGTCAGATAAAAGTACTTCCGTGGATTGTTCCATCCTTTTCCTCACACATATGTACCCATTTCCTCATCCTCTTCATCTCCCATGTAAATCAAACTCCCATGATCACAGAATTTAGGCTGAGCAGATTGAGCTCATTGTCCTGCCTCAAGGCAGAATCAGTTACACGTGTGCCATGAACAGCAGAGGTCCAGCCAACCTGTCCTCAGAAGATTTCCCATGATGAAGAATCCAGTGTCTCCTCAGGCAATCTACTCCAGAGCTTCAATAGCCTCATTGTCACAAAAGTTCTCCCAATGTCCAGTTTGAACACTCCTTGCTGCAACTGAAGCTCAAATACCTTTCTGTCATATCCACCAAGAGTAATGGAAAAGAGTTTATCAATGGCCTTATTCAACTACAGTTAATTCCTTGGGACCCAGCTTTTTCAAAAGTATGTACGTTCTCCCTCAGTGGAATTTTTTTCCACTTTTGAAAGGATGAAACCCAAGCAATTTCAAAAGTAGTTCTCCTGCTATTTAAGGCACCTTTCTGAAGAGCAGGACATTTTTTTCCTTATTAGCTAAGCCTTCCTTTATTTTTGCCATTATCTCTCCTATTTCAAAAACAGGATTTGAAGTGAGCTGGACACAAGAGGACAGAACTGTCCTGAATGGACTTAACCATGTGACTGGAGCTGAATTTACTGATACAAGGTTTCAAACTTCTTTTTTCAAACTAAGGGAAAAGGGACAATGAATGAATTGGATCCTGACTGAAAGAAACTAATTACATGCATCTAGAAAAATGTGTGAGTGAAAGAAAACAACACACGTAAGAATTGAAAGTAGGTCAAACTACACTAGGCAACCCCAAGAACAGCCCTAAAAATAAGTAATTAAAAAAAAGTTGAAATGCCAGTCTGTCACTATTTTTGCTTCTGTTAACTGGTTATTTATAATAGTAATCTTACAAGAAAAAATATGAATATGCTATTTCCATTTCAAGACAATCCAATGATGATAAGAAGTACAAAAGATTACAAGCTTACTCTTTTTCCTTTAGATCTGGTACATCAAGATACCAGTGTTCTTCACTAATTATCTTCTTTTCTTCCTCTTCTAGTTGTTTTTTAGTTTGTGAATCCAAACCCCTTTGCATGAACTACAAAGAAAGACACAAACACACAGCTTGATTTTACTGCATCATGAGTATTTTCTGAATATGCAGTAATTACATGATGGCAATTATCCATTACATAATGCTTAGCAGTTGATACAAAGTAAATGTTTTTTGTGATTTTTTTTTTCTCTGAGTTTGGTCAAAGTTTGGGCAGACAATGGAAAATTAAAACAGCTGATCACAGCTATCTACTGAAAGTAACAGTCAGTCACACCTGTACTTATATATAAAGAAACAGACCTGTTGTCCTGGCTAGTTTTGATGGATTGGAGTTGTCACAATTCCCTGATTTTACTAAGGTTTTTCTAACGTTTCAGCAAAGGCCAGAGAGAAGGTAATGGTGCTGAAGTTACTGCTGCACATCAGGAACCAACTCCACCCACACAAACAGCACTGGAGCTCAGAGCTAGAGGTGGGTCATGCCAGGCCGGCCATTTCTTGAAACATCTGTAATTTCAACCATCCTCTCTTCTGTTCTCAGATTTAATGAACTGGATTGTGCTTATACCTCTGAAGGCACAAACCTGCCTTTGGAAGTGGAAAAATGTAAGACTTTGAAACCAGACTATTGAAGAAAAGTCCTCTGTATCCAGCTGTGCTAAAGAAAGATGTTCCCAGCTCTTCAATTCTCACTGACCCATGAAAGTACGGTCCAGCACCTGTTAACTCACTGCAGGAACAGTCTGCCAAAATAGCTGAGACCAAAAATGAAGTTTAGGGCAAGACTGCTATTTTCTCTTAATACAAGGACACTCCTGTCACTTGCTTCCTCGGTGATCACCTCTGTCAGAGGATGGGAACAGGCAGGTAGGAACAGTAACCTCTCAGCAGCTGGGAGCAGAAGAAGACATCTGTCACAGCCTACAAAAAAACTGCTGAGAGAACAGAACTACAGACCTGAGGCCTGTGAAACAGCATTTTAATTTCCATTTGTCTCAAGTCAGGTGCCTGAACTGAGTGACAATTAAGTCTAAACAATGTCAATGAAACATGCTGGGAAAAAACAGAACTCTTCAAAATTTTGTGGTGATAATCCATATAGTCCCACCTCCCTGAAAGCTGGGACCTCCCTGAAGATTTACAGAAAGTGCTGGAATACCTGTACCTGTCAGAGGTCTACATTTATACCACCCTAACCCCCCAGACAGAGGCAAGACTAAGAGTACAGTTCACACACAGTCCTGTAAAAATATATAGGTGATGCAGGTGTGCAATGTATGTATTATAGACAACCCACACATCTTTTCAGTCTTTACAAAATACCCAACCAAACAAAACTGAGAAGTACAAGCCAACAGAGCTAGTATCTCATTTTCCATTTCTATTTCTATTTGCATCCACTGTACAAGATCTTCAATGAAAGGAAAATTGACTCCTGTTTCCTGAGTTGATTCAGAATATGTCAAAGCTTTCCAATTAAAATTACAGTATCTTCTTGAGGAAAGTAAGTGAATCTATCATGTGGAAAAACATATTGCTCACAGAAATTGGTTAGCCAGTCACAAATCTCAACACACGAAATTCTGCTACAAGAACCCAATTAAATAATCATTTCACACTCCATTTTAAAGATTATGTTCCTAAAGATTACTACAGGAAAAACCTAGATAAAAATTATGTCATCAGGTTTCTCTTGAATGTAAACACACCCTGATGAATTAAAAATATACCCATTGTGGTAGTCATGGAATATGTAAGTCAGTAACCGAGGAGTTTTTTGGGTGAGTTTCCCCAAGCTATGAGACCTGGATCAAATGGTGCAAGATCTAAAAGTTTGTCTCCACGTGGCCCAACATCTACTGCAAATGGTCCTTCCAACACCACCAACCACACGTCACCTCTGGGTGCCTCTTCACCCACCTGCTCAATTCTGGTAATACACTGGATCACTACCTGCAGAGGCAGCTGCTAAAGGTTTAATTAGAACATTTGTAAACAGGAAGATCTGCAGAAACAAAGCGCTAAATGCAAGATCTGTGTATGACCTTTTCAAAACCTACTGATCTCTTCAAAGCTGGTTATTACTGCCTGGACTGTGAACCTGCAAATGTCATGGCAGCATATTCACATGGCTGGTTCTCCATGGCCTTCCACAGAAAAACAATCTAAAAACCTGCTTTTGAAATCTCTAGGGGGTTAGTAAACTGGCAAACAACAGAAAGAAAAATTTCATTTTAAAAGTGTATTATATAAAAATAAGGAAAAATAACGACGCTGACATCTAGGTATGGGATTCTGACTGCGTCACTGACTCAGTTCAACACCTACTCCCTTTTGAGAGCGAGGCAAGATGTATTTTGTTCCTTTCGTATACAAGTTTTAGATTTAGCAGCATCTGTTAATTAGGGTAAACAGTCCATCATCCAACTGCAGCAGAGTGCACTTTATGTGAAAAATTGAACTTAAGTCAGCTAACTCTTTTCAGCCAGAATGTGAAATATAGGCCCATATAAATACGTGGGGGG
>WBMY01001343.1:152884-181591 GCA_013397315.1 Donacobius atricapilla
TAAGAGTCGCGGGCGGGGGGGGAGGAAAATGGCCAAATAAAACACTACAAGCGAGAAGCCACAAAGGCCCCATCATATTCAGTTAAAAAAAATTGAATATTAGCATTAAAATAAAAAAAAAGGAACTAATCTTTTCCCGGTTGTTTTCCAGCATTAAAGGACCATCAATCAGAGGAGAACATTCTCTACTGAATTAGGAGCTGTGGTACATGGTGTGAAGCAGAATCCATTAGCCAGTGAGCAGAGACTAATTTCACCCTGGTGACATGAGATTCACAATTCCAAGGGTGACAAGCACATCGGGATGTTACTAAAATCCCTGGCATTTATGAGTTGGGAAAGTTGGTTATTACTGGATATTAATCCCCATTCGGGCTGAGCTTTCCTTAGCCAGCAATGTAAACAGGGATAACAATGGACACACCAAAACCTAAACTTTTTTCCCTCAATACTAAAAGCCTCACTCGCCCAAGTAAAGCAAGCAGCATCGACACTTTCAGTTTGCAATGTTCTTATCTAAACTCACAACAAGCAACCCAGCTGCGCAGCAGCGAGGCGGAAGGAAAGCGCTCCCAAAAGGTGAGGAGGAGCTGCTCCCGAGGCCAGACTTCAGCTGGAATCATGAGGTCGCTCTCCTGCACCGAACCCCGCAGTTCGTAAGCCCCGAGCCCGCCGGCAGCTCGGTGTGCGCAGCAGCGATGTCCTGCCGGGGGAGCGGATGTGTTTGTGTGGATAAACACATCTGTGCTCCGAGCGTGGCTGCGGAGAGCCGGGGCAATGCCCCGCACCGGGCAATGCCCCGCACCAGGNCCTGCCCGCGGCCCGGGGTGCGCTGATGCTGTGAGACCAAGGAGAGAAATCGTCTTTACGGCTGTGCGGGGTGAGGGAGGTCGGGGGTGTGAGCGGGATATAATCCCGCTTCGGTACGAAATGGTGAATCAGTAGGAGAACCGGGTATGCCTTACCTGTGCACTGTTGCCGGCTTACAGCTTCATCCCTAATTTTCTGATGTTTCAAAAAGAGTATAATATACTTCTCACATTGGCATTTGGAGACCGCTTGACTTTTTAAGCTTTTATTTTGTTTTTTTTTACAAGCAGCACTGACTTTTATTTAAAAAAAAAATGAAAATCACGAAATGTCAAATGTGATTAAAACTGGAAAGCACGCAAATTCAAAGATAGTACAAAAAAGCCTCAAAGCTTTGTTAGTCCTGAATCGTGATTTGTGAATTCAAGGTTGGCAGCGCTGGGCACTGGGGGCTGAAGAGGAAATCCTGATGGGGAATTGCCAGCTGACTCCCAGTCAGAAGCATATACCACAATTTCTCAATATATCCTCATAAATCAGATTTCTGATGCCTGTTTTGACATTTGGCACATAAACTGGGTGATAAAGCAATAAGAGTGAGGGTTCAGTGTTCAAAACTTTAATGAACTGGTGTGCTCCAAAAGACAATTTAGGGAGAAAAGTTCTCGTATATGCAAGATGTAGGTCAAAGCTTGAAGAACTCTGTAAAGATTTATGTTCTAATAGACTCCACAGAAAGGTATAATGAAGGACAAAACCTGATTGCAGTGGGAAAGGAGGAAGAATTATCCACATCCAGGCATCCTTATTACACATTTAAGCTCAGTGGACTAAAATGACCACAAATGCCAATGAAACATGGAGCCACAAATGCTTCAAGGCAAAGTCATAACACTGAATGAAAATATTTAATTTTCATATAGGGAAGGCACCTTCATTGGCAGGCTCTGTAAATAGGTTGAAGCTGCTCTGAAGTTCAAGGCCCTGATGAGAAAGTCACATTGTGAGTGCTGCAGCTATGCTGTTTAGCTCCTTCTCTGTTCCCTTTCTCATTAACAGCTATCATCCCTTCCCAACAAAAGAAAGCTGGGAAGAACTTTGCCATTTTCTGAGTACATTTTCTGAATTCATCAAAGAAAGAATATGTTTGAGTCTTAGTGAGCAAACCAATAGGGGAAAGCTGTTAATTAATGTAATGGCACAGTACAGCCAGAATCTGTCCATTTTTGGTGTTCTATTTGCCGTGCATTTTAATAATGCATTTACTTTTTGTTGATCATTGCAAATCGGAGACCTGCGTTTAATTACATGACCTTCAATGTCAGGGCTTTTCTGAGGAGCTTCAGTTCATCTCCAGTCCAGGAATGTACTTTGAATGATTTCTTCTGAATACTGTGCTCTCCTCAGCACTTGGGCAGCCACTGAGCTCTGGTAGTGCCTGGCTTTGCTTGGTGGCCTTTGCAGGAGCCGTTTCTGTCCCTCCATCCTGCAGAACACGGCAGCTCAACAATTCCTCTGCTCACAGCCTGTGTGGGATTTAGGCTCTGCACATGGCAGCTCCCCTCTACCTTTGTTGAGGAGCATCCTACCCTCAATCCTCTGGGAGCTGCATTGTAATAGTTCACATCACCACGCCGTGTCTAACTGGGATGGGCAGGGTGCGAGGGGTTTTCACCTCATCGAACCATGAAGATTGTTCCTGGTGCTCCCTGGTCCCCCGTGCACCCCGTGTGTGCTGCACCCCACGCTTGCACAGAGCTGCTGCCACTGGCTGTGGGCACATCAGCTAAAAACCCGCCTCGATACAGGCGGGGAGAAACATTTGGCAGTAAAAGCAGTATGGGTTCTGTGATGTTTATTTAGAAAAGTGGAGATTGTAAAAAGGCTGCCAAAGAATGTGATCTATTTTGGCAGTAAAAAAGTCAAAAGGAAATTTTTGGGTTGCATCTCCCATCACTTGAATTGGATGGGGAGGTTATAGATAACAATCAGCTGCCTTGTGGACCAGATTATACTGTCTGGTAAATGTGAAGACACTCCATTGATTGCAGGAGAAATTTTTATGATTTACTGGTGGCGGTGGAGGCGACTCAGAGAAGAATCCAGCCCTGTAAATATGCCTGCTTGTGGAGTGGAATGAGGGTGAGGAGAGTTAGGAGAGAAAAATAATCTCTCTTATGTTTAGAGAAGAATCAAGGGTCATTGTAAATGACAATTAGACGCCTCTCCCACAGCTCTGAGTGCTGCACAGCAGCTCCATTTTCAACCTGGAAATCCATTTCTTTTTCAAAACAAAAATACTCAGGGAAATAACTTGGGGGAAAGGAGCTCCATTTCATCAAAGATTGTACATTAAACAAGCAGATAAAAGATTTTTCTTCCTAGGAATGTGGTCCCTTCTCCCTCTAGTAATTACAGAAGTCAAATCAAAGTTGTCATTAACATTATTTAAGGAGTAATCTCTCTTGGAGCAACACATGTAGCAGCTGCGAAGTAATTTCACGCCAATGGGATCTAATTTGAGGGAACTCGTGGCTTACTTTTTCCACAACCTTTTATTTATTCATATTCTCGTAGTAGTGTGATTTTAGTGGAAAAACGAGTGTCTCAAACCTTACAGCAACCTATCAGCTGATTTGATTTCTTAGGAGCTATCTTTGAATTCTGAAGCAGCTTTTTACAGTTCTCAAAATACCTGAAGCCTTCCCCCCACCCTTGCAAATATCAAAATTTTTACAGTATGATAGCCGAATCATTAACTTGTGTCAAACTCCTCGACCGTGCTTCAAGTGAGGACATTTTGTGTTTTTCTCTATGAACGAGGGAAAGGGAATGAGAAGCGGAGCTGCCGGAGGTCTGTCCGCCAACCTGAAAGGCGGGTGTGAAGCGCTGGGTGCCAGCAGGAAAAGCAGTTTTGCCCCCTGTGCTCCCCACCGAGAGAACCTGAAATCCTCCACGTGGCGGAGGTGTCATTTCCGAGGGGAGGACTCGCTTTTCATGTGATGCCTGCGGGGTGCTGCCGCTGCCGAGGCGCCGGGAGCGGGATTTGTCCCCGCATTCATCACCTTCGGTGCGCCCGTGCACCACCCGCGCTGCTCATCCCGCCGCGGGCCTCATCCACGGAGGATGCGGGTACCTCCAGCGCTCCTTCACACGGCGCTCCTCGCCCTCTCGGCTTTAAAGTCCCCTTTTTGTGGCCTTGACAGCGGTTTAGGTGGCAGCTGGCGCGCAGAGGGTGTTTTAAACCCCTGCCCCGCGTTCCTCACATGCCCGCAGGTTTTCCCGTGGATGAGGATGATGCGGAGAGGATGCAGCAGGAGCCAGGCTGCTGTAACTTGGGTGACACGGGTCTGTGAGCACAGTTCACGTTTCTGACTCTTTCCTTTTAATAGCCTCCGGTAGTTCACAATTTATGCAGCATGGAAAGGTGTGTTTTAAAAATGTGCTTGTGGTAAAACAGAGTGACAAAATCTCCAGAACAACTGAGATGTGCATTTGGAGAAAATGCCTGGTGTCAGTTTGGGAGAGGACAATTCGTCCTGAGTGCTTTTTGCCTGGTCCAGTGGCAGGGTGACCTTTGTATGAATAAGTAGAGTAATTCCTTTTTGATTACAGGAAGAACCAGCCTCATAATGGTAGTTCCCTATATTCTGCCATCAGCTGAAGTGGTGGAGAGAACCATGCAGGTCTGTCATTCTGCTGGCATGTGGAGAAGCCTAAATATTTGAAATTATTTGATATAGCCCCATGTTAGGACTCAGAGCAAAGAGAATGACTGCAGAATGGCGTGGAGCATCCTTCTCTTTGCTTTCCTTTGAAAATCAGGAGCCTTTTAACTTTTTGGATTTGATGGAATCACAATTAAAAGAGAAAAGGAAAATATCACCCTCCATTTCTTAACTATAAAAATGCAATCCAGCAGTGTTGCTGGTGTTTTGCTGTTTCCCAGGTCAATAAATGGCTCCCCTGACTTTAATAAACATTGATGCTGCAGGCTTGTTCTACAGTGATTGAACATTTTTATAGTTTCAACCACTCGCATTGCATGAAAGCTTTAAGATTTTTTTCTTTTTTTTAATCCACCCCTCTTTTTCAGGAGGGTAGGTTCTGATTGATTAAATTGTCATTTTCAGAGTTAGTTGCTGAATTATAACTTGGCATTTTTAACCATGCGATTTGTTTAAAGAGACAGCATTTCGATATAGCAAAGAAACTGAGAATTTTTAAACAGCAAAAGGAAATTTTGTTCACTTTGTTCTCAGCCTTTCATCACTGCCTGACAAAAATGCTCCTGAAAACAACATGAAGGCTATGATATGAAGAGGAGGTGCTTGGATCCATGCTCACTTCTTTATTCCATCACGGAGCTGATCCGTGTTGCTTTCGATTAGTAGTCGGATACCGCATTGTTGTTCACACGTTTATCTTTCCAAGGAGGAAGGAAGGGAGAGAGGGGGAATTAGAAACATGAAATGAGTGCCACCCAGTGTGATGTTAAGGGTAAGTGGCAGCACTGTACTTTGGTCCAACCCCTTAATATGGATTTCTTCGCACTAAAATGATGGGTTCTGAGTCAAAAACCTGCGGGGGTTTCACCTAAGTCCAGACTGAGCCTGGTTCAAAGGGACAAAGACCTTGTAATTCTTTAGAAATTGAGAAAATCACATCCACTGGATGATGCATTCATTTTTTTTTATTTAACCAGCCGCCACCTTCCTTCTCTGTGGATAACTGCTGGGTTTCAAGGTCTGCTTTCTTTTGCTTTCCTTCACTCCCCGCAATTTAAATCTGTATTCAAGAAAGTAAAGCTGAAGTAAATGAGACTCACATAAAAAACATGTGTGTTCAGATTGTGTTTGAAAAGAAAGGCCAACAAAACTGTCCTCCAGAACATAACGGGATATCTTTTGCTTTTGATATACAGTGCCTGCAGGAGAAACAGGATAATCTAATGGCCTGAATACGGGAGATCTGACACTGCAGAGTTACCCTGGTCAGACTCTGAAACAGTGCTTAGCAGTGGAAATCTCAGGGTATCAATATGAAATACTGAAGTCCAATTATACTTCTGCTTGTACACTTTCCCCTTTCTGGCCATTTCAGCTTCTGCTCTGAAATAATAACTTACGATGGCGCAAAGCTGAATTTCAGCTGTGAATTATATCCCTGGCCTCTAAATTTAATTGCATGGTGCTGCAACTAACCCACTATCCATCATGGTCCCTGGAATTCTTTCTGCCTCTTTTCTTCTGCTTCTATGCCATTCATTTGAGACCTTTAGAAAACACAAAATAGGTGCCCAGAAAGAAGGTGAATTGTGAAGGGAATGTTTTAACTTCTTACCTGCCACCAGTTCTTGATGGTCTTTAACTAAAAAGGGAAGTCGGGTTCACAAGCAGTGGGGTCAGGATGAGGGGCTGCAGGCTCTGTATGTTTTCCGGCAGTGCTGGGTACCTGAGGGCAGGAGGACAATTCACAAGCCCCAGTTTGGATTCGATCCAGGCAGCTAGGTGCTGTACAGGATGTCCTTTTCCCACCATGTAGTGCCTGGAAATGGAGCTGGGGCAGGTGCCAGAGCAGGGCTCTGATTCAGCAAAGCAAACCTGATGTTCCTGATGCCACTGTTCTGATCAGCTGAAGCTTTCACAGCAAGATGTTGATGCCTGAGCAAACCATTTATAGCAAAAGCAAAAAAAGATATTCTGCAGTTATCATAAATACAATATGATTATGTTTTTAGGGCAGTTACTCATGTTTGTTTCAGAATCATATTAAGGCCATTTTATAGGTTGGGGAAATAAGCTGTAACATGAAAAAGAGTAAAATATTCATTAATGCCATAATGATTTATATCAAAACATTATGGGGTAATGCACTTTGCCTTGGACCAGTTCCTCAATGAATGTTTTTCTAATTTCCATAAGTAATTGACCTCTCATTAGCGACTCATCAGAAAAATTGAGGTGATGTGACAAAAGCAAACCCACTGCGACAGAAACTCTACATATGCATAAATCATTGAAAACTCTAATGGATTCAAAATGAAGGACCACAAGAGCCTTGCTTTCTTGGACTGAAAAAGGATTTTGTTTACATCTGTGAAGTGAAACACTTTTTTCTGAATATACATATATATATATATGCATATCCTTTAATTCATACTTTGGCTCGTGGCTGATTTTCAAACACTGAACATTCACTTCTTGTATGTAACTTCATAGGAAAGAGAATTAGCCAAATAATTCAGTCACATGTGTAAGTGTAAGACTATGTCAGGTCCTGGTACAGCTGTCGACACCGAGGTTGGAAAAATGGAGTACACATTTTGGAACACAGACTAAATACCAAACTTTATTTTGGAAGCAAATAAACATCAACTGATGCTTCTCACTGACTCCATCCTAGAAGTAGTTAAATTCCAGAAAAGGCATCATGCTGAATCCTTGTCTGTGAGCAGTTGTTTCAGAGGGAAGGGGTCTGCCTTGTCCTTTTTATATCCACTGTTAACCAACACAGGAATGTTAACAAGCCCAAGTAATAGATTTTTCACTTATTGACATATTAACTTAATAACTTTATATATCTGTCTTTTTAGAGATCAATAAATCAATTTTGAGCTAGTTCTTCGTCACTGCAATATTGTGAAAAGTGAAGCTGATATTTAATGTAGTTTCATGAGTCCTGGATGCTACTGGACAAACCCAGAAAAAATCCATTTCTTTTTAATATGTCCCTTAAAGTCCTGATGCCCATCTGAAACTTATTTGAAAGTAACTGGATTTATAGGTTCCAAGTTAGCGGTTCATTATGAAGTTACCTGAGTATGAGAGAGGAAAAAAAAATCACTGTCTGAAAGTTCTGTACAGCAGAGATGAACCTCCCCTGACCTTATGCAACAGTGGCTAAGAAACTGCAGTGTCTAAAAGGTGACTAGAAGCAGTGGAGTAATATTGTAAAGGAACGGGAAAAGCTACTGGCTTAGGCCTGCCCTGGGAAAAAGGCCAGTGAGAATCTCATTTCTCCTCATTTGGGAAGTGTATCTGTTGTCTGGCTACCTTTCTTACAGTTTGTTTTTTTATTTTTCTTCCTGAATTCTCTTGCAATGGACCATTGCACAGCCCTGCTTTAATTTGGGTGAATATTGCTTTTGTTTTGCCAAAGGAAGCACAGGAGTGATCATGAGAAACTTCCTATTAAGGAAGAAAAATGCATTTTTGAAGGCTCACTCAAAAAAAATCAGACTGCTTAGCTTTCCATGACATTTAAAAGGAAAATATTGAAAAGAGATGGTAGACAAACAGTGAAGTTTCGTGGTGTATTGATTGTTTCATGCCATAGGACTATAGCAAGTGATTAGTTTTGTGATGATGCTCCTGTGTCTTTTTTTTTCCTGTATTGTTGCAGGAGCTGTGGTTGCATAGTTTCGTCCTGATGATTTCAGCCCAAATTTACAGAAAAATCTGACTTCCAACGCCTTTTAGCACCAGAGAGCGCCTCTTCATAGAGCCATGACTGAACTGATAGGAAACCAAACATGGTGCAAAAGCAGAAAACTGAGACTCGGTTACCCACAAATCTGTCTTAGGTCTAACATCTGCTCCAGGATTTCCAGAGCTGCCACAGAGATGGAACTTTTAAACACCCGGACAGCCTTTCTGCTGGAGTAAACCATCCTCATCCAGTTATGCCTGCATCTCTCTGCACAGCACTCTCTGCTCCTCAGAGCCCACCCTTTCCCCCACAGTTACTTGCTCCTACACTGCCAGGATGTCAGATGGGCAGAATTTCTTGGAGGTTTAGGAACACATTTGGATTTCAGCCAGGCATGGAAGATATACATACTTCCTCTTATACCCACGCACATACTCAATATATTCCTTTACATATGGAATCTGAATCAGTAATACTAAAAGCCTGAAGTTGAAGGAAGGACAAATGTGTTTATAGCCATGTTTCTTGATAAGGTTTTTAGTTTTTTAAAAGATTATTTATTCAATCATTTTGTGGGAGTGGCATACTTGATCCATTGCAAGGTGGAAATAACACACACCGAGGTAATTCTCCTTATATAGATTGACTTTAAAGAAGTCCTAGTGCTGGGCTTAAAATTTATAATTTAATTGAACTAGTTAAAACCACTTTCTTTCCTTCCCTTGAAATGTAAGGAAAAAAGCTCATCTGTGGCAAATGTTTCTTTTTTGCAATATTTTGGGAGTGCCCCTGCAATGCCTGTTAGTAGGCCCTGAGGTTACCTAGGTCTGGCTGTGTCTTGCTGCTTTTATGCTGAAAGATGCTAATGGGAAAAAGAGACTGTTATGATTAGGGGCCCAAGGAGAATTTCCAAACCTGCAATATCATATCAGTATTCCCTGGGGCAAGGAAAGCTGTAGATATTCAGGAACTCACCAGATTAGCTAGGAAAGGCATCCTTAATGACAACAGCAGGAGAAAATAGCAAGTTTTTTTTTTCTTTGTTGCAGCATGCTTTTGGTTGTTGTATGCAAAGTGGTTTAATATCACCTTAATCTCAGCTTGCCATGTGAAAAATGACCCTGTCAATTTGACACAGAAGTAGAATATTGAGAAGTGGAACATTTTGTCTAATGGGGAAGACCTGACAGAGACAGACTGAATAATACTTAATTGGATAAAACTGACTTGATTTTGAATTCCAAATGAAATTAAAAATATTACACTAAGATTTATAGGGTTTGTTTTCTGTCTTTCTTTTTTTTTTTTCTGTCTGTGTTTGCTGGGCTTTGCTCGTGTCGCCAGCCTTACAGTTTAACAGCACCATTCCATTTTTTATTGATAAAAGCCAAAGGCTAAATATTGCAAGACGTTTGGCGATGCCAGTATAAATGGGAATTCTTGGTTGTGTACAGCCCAGTTATTGATGTTTTTATTAGCAATCTTTATGAGGGCGCATTCTGTTTTCCTCCCCAGCGCTGTAATGTGGAAATGAAGAAAATGCCTGCTGGAATTAGCTAAGCATGAGCCAGTTTTGATTGAACACATCTCTGTCCTGTGTGCCAGGGCCAGGGTGTCTCAGCAGTGCCTTCTGCCCCTTTGCCCCACCCGTGACACTTCTGCTGTCCAGGGTATGGGAGCAAAGCTGCCTGATCTTCATCTGATGCAGGAACCACCATCTCTTATTTCTCCACCATTCCTTATTTCTCCACCATTCCTTATTTCTGCTTTAAAGAGCTCTCCACAACCCACTGAGTTCCTGCAAAATGTGTTACCGTATTTATTCAGGGCAGGGCTTTGGTCTGAGGACACTACAGGGAAATTCTTTGAGAAAATGAATTTCTGAGGATTTTCACTAGCCACTATAAAAAGTTTTATCTGTGTTATTTTTTTCTCCCGCTTTGCTGTATAAACAAACATGACACTTTATTCTACGAAGTGATTTCTTTCTGAATTATAGAACCACAGAAAAGCATATAAAACCCACAAACCTTATTATTTTTTGTATTCTTGAAACTCAGAATTGATTTAAACCAAGTTCAGCCAGCAATATTTCCTCCCCATCTGAGAAACTATATCCCGAGCTTCAGACTAAAGTAAATTTTTATAGGCATGTTGTAATTATAAACCCTCAAGAAATGGATTTTATAACAGGGATATGGGCACAAAGCTTTCCTGTAGTTACTCTGCCGAGCACTGATGCGAAGAAGCTGAAAATCCATCCTCCCAAGAAGGAGCTTATTAAAAGACTGCAGTGGTTTAATGACATTCCTTGTGACATCAAAATTATTTCCCTCAGAATCACAGAGCATCTCTGTTTCTGCATTTTTGAAGGTCCAGGGGGGAAATACTGCTGCAGCCTCATAGTGACTGAGGGAAGCAATCCAGAGAGATAAATCTGCTCTGGTGCTCATATCCTCTCATGATGGGAGATGTAAATTAAGCTGTTTAATTAGAACAGCATATAATAATCATCACCAGGAAGGCAGGGGAGGTGTTTGGAAAACACTCTGGGTTTAGCTTTTCCCCTTAAATTGATGATTAATGGCTGAAAGATCAGCAATAACTGAGCTCAAAATGAGGGGGTTTGGCTCACATCAGGTGTATGTGGTAACTTGTGTTCTTATTAAAGTCTGTAGAGATCCTGGGTTGATTTTCTTGCAATATTTCAAGCCAAATGGGTATTTTCAAGCAATATACATTTCTGATTGGACTGATCATTGTATTGTTTATATCACGTCATTTGTGCACATGAATTCAAATCAAATGATGGCAGGGTGCTCGGCCCACATATATCACACCATAAGAGATGAAATCCTTCTCACTTGATCAACCTTAAATTACCCTTCTCAGCTGTACAGCTATGCAAATACTTGGCAAAGATGGATAAATAGCTTTATTGCCATTTTAGAGGTGTTCAAAGGCAAGAATTGCCCCCAAAACACACACTAGCTCAGGGGCAGAGGTCTGAACTGCATCATCCTCATCCACTGAAGCCTACAGCAACATTTTCACCTAGAATATCCAGCCTCTGGCAGTAAGTTTGCTTGGCTTTCTTCTGATCTCCCAGAATTTACTCACAGGATGCAGGGGCTAAAGTCTGACATGGTTTCAAAGGAGATGTATAAAACAAGTGGTGGCAACAGCATGCAGGGAAGGAGGAGAGTTTGGTCAAGCTGATGGACTGTTGCAGGCTGTTGAATATGAAATGGCACAGGCTGTGTTACAGCCCCTGAATTTTAGGGATTTTTGGCATTGGCTCTTTGATCAGTCAGACAATGAAGTGGGAAATGGAAAACCACAGAGAACTCAACTTCATCCACATTGCATGGGAGTAGCCAAAAATAGCTGATTGAATTGAATAGCAGGGCTGGGGAAGTTTTCCAAAGTTTTTCAGGATCTCCAAGGAATTTTTGGCCCATATTCTGAGAGAGAAAAATCATGTTAGTCTCCCTTTCCCTGAGCCAGTTCTCATCCATGCACAGCTAACCCAGACACGTGGGACTGAGCCCAGGTCCTTCTGAAGCCAAGGGAAAGCTCCTACTGCCTTTGGTGGAGGCAGGATTCATCCCTTTGTGAGACAATCATATTTATATTCAATACCCTGCAACTTAAACTGAGGATTAGCAGAATTAAACTCTCCTAATTTGTATATCTCATACTGCCAAACCGCAATTAACTTTTGTGCGTTTGAATTAATACGGAAAATTATTAACCGCCCTTTCCTCATGCAATTATAATTTTACACTTCTGGAAAAAAAAATTTCTTCAAAATATGAAAAGTAGCCTGCACCCCTGTGACCTTATCCCTTTTATTATACTTTAGTCAGGAGAGTAGAAAACAATTTTTCACCCCACTGCTTCTATGTGCAGGCGATGCTTTCCCAGTGCCAGTGCCAGGCCATGCACTCTGTGGATCCAGTGGCTTTGTGTGGGGCACTCCTCACCGAGGGACAGGACTCAGAGCTTTAAACTCACCCCAGGACAACATCTGAGTGCGCAGCCCTTGGAAAAGTTTACATCCAGCTGATTTTTTTTTAATTTCTAATTGTGCAATGTGCAGGATCAACATTGTCCCGCTTCTCCCAGGCAAGTCCAAGCAGGGCGTTCTTTATTTCCCTGGGCACGGAGCTACAGGCTGGCAGGGCAGGGGAAAGGCAGCCTGATGCAGGCAGAGATTTCTGCCTTATTTTCTGCCCTTCTCTTGCATGGGCTGCATGGACTCTGCCCTTACACAGCCCTGGGAGGGCCCAGCTGGTTCCCAAAGCTGGCAGAACTTCTGCTTTCCCATGGGTTTTCCTTCTGCTGCACCACCCCTCCTCCAGGTGCTCATTTCCCTAAATTTAGTTTCCTTGGAAAAGTACAGTTTTAAGTTATTTTTAAATTAAGGCTAGGGGGAGATATGCAAGGCCATATACATTTTAATTGATGTATCTGCCTTTATAATAAATATGTTTGTAACAGCGTAGTGAAATTGTTGAGCAAAAGTTCTTTTCCAGAAGAATAATCTTTAACTGGTGCAAAATGTCTCGCTGGGATTTTCTCAGGTTTTAATTTCAGTTTGAATAAATAGTGTGAGACACCAGGCTGCAGAAGATAAAGGTGAATGTCATCTGCTTCCAGCTTGTCATAATGGAAATAATAACTACTTTAGCTAAAAACAAGCTTCCAATTAGTTTCTCTAAAATAATATTATCCCCTTTTTTAATAGATACTGCAGCTCATTTTGGAACCTAATTTTCATAATATATAAACAGTTCTAAAATAGCTATTTCAACCAAAAAAGTGACAAGCACAGATTTTGGCAGCACATGTTGGGAGCCTGTCTATACTGAAAAGCAGTCTTTGCTTTTTTCAAGGCAAATCTTAATGAAAAATAGAAAAATCAATTTAAAATATTCTTTAGGATGAAGACCTCTTTCCTGAAATTATTTTAAATGGCTTGATAACGGTCATTAAACAAGACATTCTGAAATTATAAAAAGTGTTTGTTTGAGAAAATACATAGGCTATTTATTGTTGTTGTTATTTTAAGAATAATTAATATTATTAGTGCTTTATGGGGGGTTTCAAGACACAGGGAAAGTGAGATAGCACTGACTCTTAACTGCAGCTGAAATTGGCTGATTTATAAATGACCCTAAATTCAGAAAGCAACAATAACATGGCTCAGAAAAAAGTAATCTCAGGTTAATGTGAGGATTCTTTGCAGGGATGTAACAGGATCTACATTCTGTCCAGTCCCACCCTGGGACCTCTGGGATGACTATCATCTTAAATGCCAGTAAGGTATAAATAAATGGACTTTTACTATTTAGGAGGGTACTTTTTTGCACAAGAAGAAAGCGAAACCCAAGCTCTGGCATCCAATCCAATGTATAGCACTTACAGAGAAAACATGACTCTCTCAAAGAAGCCAAGGTGTGTGGCCCTGTCGATTTATCCATCCCTGTCTAAGCAAAGAAAATAAATTTCACCGAAAAAATTCCCAGAATGACACAGAATATCAAAGACCTTGTATGACAAGACAGCATGAAGTAAAACAGCTATGTTAAAACCCCCACATCAAATTTAAAAACTGAGTTTCATAATGCATAAACCTCTCATCATCACACGTACATATGTGTGCAAAACTGTGGGGGAACAGATCCAGGAGCCACTGATAGTTCCAGGGATGTTTTTTCTAAATATTGACATTTTGCAGTGTATTTTAGCTGTAGTTATGGAGCTGCATGGAGAGACAACTGGAAAATTATCTCCTGATGAAAGAATGAAAGACCAGACAAATAACCAGTATCTATTTTTGATGAATGTGGCTGTCAAACTAGCTTGGATGAGGGTCCTTCTAACCCACTGTGCTGTCTCTGCCAGCAGCTGACAGCAAATGCTGTGGATGAAAGAGTAAAGATCATGCAGGAAGCAATTGTAGAATAATTCACCCTTCACACGATCTTTCAGTCTTTCTTTTTTTGTAAATTCTTGCTACTCGAGTTTAATATCACTAAATGATTTCAGCAAGTAAACCTCAGGCTTCTGGTATGACATGGTGCTAACAGGAGACTCTTTCAACTTTTGTGGTGATACAAGAAAAGTCTGTCATAAACTGCCATCAAAGAGCTGCTTGTTAACACCCGGGCTGATGCTTGCCCGTAAAATCGTTCAAACAATTCTGAAATAAAAGATTTGCAAACAACATGTGCTATTTGCAGATGCAGGTCTCTGACAATACCTCACTACCACACAGATTGTAATAAACAATTAGATCAGCACAGGTAATTTTCTATGACAACAGTAGCAAAGCAGGGCAGAAGCTGGAGGTAGTGTTGCTCTTTATATAACCTGCAAAATATCCCAGTTCACCTGGAGAAGAAAACCTCATTTGCATGTGCTTGGTGCTCTGTTGTAAAAGACATTATCTCTGTGATTTACAGAAGCATGGTTTACAGAAATGAAAATATGGCACTGATTTGGCCGACCTGAGCATGGTAATTTTTGCAGTGAAATGCAGAAGATTTTGTGAAACCTGTGAGATGCCCAGTCATAACTCAGCCAGGCTATGAGGGACTTCATGTAGCTGGTTTGATTTTTACTACCTGAGTAAATGGACATTAGAGGGGAATTCCATAATGCAGGAAGCAGAAACTGATGGTGTTGCAAGGGACCTACATGACTGAATGGAGGCTTTTGACACCCAATCTTAGTCATAGACCTGAGCTTCTTCCTTGGAAATCCAACAGGACCAAACTCAGCCAGAACAGCAGCCTTCCCAGATGGGATTAGCTCCTAGGTGTGGTATGCTGAAATCTCATCCTGCCCAGCAGAAAAAGAAGGCATTGCTTTAGAGACCTGTTGTTAGTCAGTCCAAGGTAAAAGGAATCTGTTACTCAAGAGCTGGAAAATGAAGTTTATATTCCATGAAAACTGTCTCATGAAACTGTGCATTAAATAGGTTCTTAGAAATGTGCAGCCCAATAAATAAATCCAGTAATTCTACCCATACAATAAGGAAACTAGTCAGTGAAGGTGTGGAAAAATGAAGGAATGACGGGGAAGCTTCATCACGGTTACACTGAGGGTGTTCCCAATTTGGGCAGGGAAGGGAGCTGTCATTTTTTCAAGCTTGCAAGTAGAAATCACTGGCTGGAGAGACAGCAAAACTTATGCTTGATGTAAAGGAAACTTAATATCAGCATAAACAGACCCACTCAAAAATAATGAAATGAAATTTTAAAAGGCTTTATGGCACTCCAGGTTCAGCCCCAGCAGCTGGATTTACATAACTGCAGGGAAGAAGCTGCAGAGGTGGAAGCTAAACAAGTTCTGTTAGAGATGGGAGTGCGGAGCCAAAGGGGTCCCAGGAGAGTGATGGCAAATTCAGAGGTGCTGAATGTTTCAGGATAATCCCTGAAGATTTTGAGTTTCTCTCAGTCCCTCCCATGAAGAAAGAAAAGAGTTAATAAATATTGTCAGCGCCTGGGGAATTGTTCACAAGGGATCTTTTGGAAGAGTAATCTTCATATTTAGAAGTATTTTCTCATTATGGCTAATAGGATGATGAACTGAGAAATGATCTCAGCCACTTATGATTCTAAAAGCCCCTAGCCTGAATAATCTATGCTGATTTAGAGATAATAGCGTCAAAGGCAGAACTCATTTAGCACAATGTCCATTTACTTACTCCGAAGATTTTACTATCCTGCACCTATTTTATAGACACTTATAGAAGTTGATAATGATGTGAAAAGAAAACTGTAATCAAAACAAAAATGTTGGTGTGCAGTGAGAACTACTCTGTCCCAGCCTGTTCTACAGACCTGCCAAAACTGCTCCGCATGAGGAGCAGTACAAGTGCTAAGAGAGAGAAAAAACAGAGAGCATTCCCACTGTGGTGGGTGACAGCCTGCTTTGGGCATCCCCCTGCTCCGATGTGGGGTTCTCCAGGCTCTGCAGAGGAATCTCTGCTCCTTCGTGGGCTGCAGGGGCACGGCTGCCTCACCATGGGCTGCACCACCAACTGCAGGGGAATCTCTGCTCCGATGGCTGGAGCAGCTTTTCCTCCTCCTTCTTCCCTGATCTCAGTGTCTGCAGAGCTGTTTCTCTGGCAAATTCTCATTCCTTTCTTCAGCTGCTGCTATACAACAGCTTTCCCCTCTGCTTAAATGTGTTCTCCCAGAGCTGCTATCAACCATCCCTCGGCCTCGGCTCTGTGGCACACCGGGAGCTTCTGGCAGCTTCTCCCAGAAGTGACCCTTGCAGCGCAGCACCCCCTGCTACCAGAGCCTCGCCATGCAAACCCAGTGCTGCGCTCATTAAATAGAACAAACTGATGGAGAGGGGGGTTTTGTGTGCTGGACTCTGCAGCAGCACTTTGAGGGTGACAGCCACACTCTCAGACCAACAAGGGCAGTTGCTCCTTCAGTGCTGGGCTTCCCTTTGGTAAGGAAGCCTTGGTTCCACTGCTGCACCAGCTTTGGGAGGCAGAAGTCCTCTTTGATCACCTCTGTGTGCAGACTGCAGAACTGCCTCTCTGCAGCAGGCTCTGCATTCTCCTACAGCACATTAGCCCACTAGCACAGGCAGCTGTCCCTAATTGCTCCGGATCACAGCCAACACTTTCCCCATTTTGGTTCCAAGTCCTCATGACTGTAACATCTTATTTTCAGTGAGGGTGTTTTCCCACGCATGGGACAGCAAATGTTCAGGCTGACCCGAGGAGCTCTTTTTTCCTACATTTTTTGGGTTCTCTCTTCTTCTAAAGGTGATGATGAGCTCTTTCAAATGCCGATTAGATCACCATAATTAATATTTCACTTTGTTTTTCTCACATCACAGAGATTGTGCCGCACATGTCCCTGGTTTTAGGCAGTTTTTGTACTTCCTGAGGTGATCCCTGCAGGGGTTTCTGAGAGACTGCATCATCCTGGGTGATTTGGGCTCAGGCATTTGGACAGTGGAATCAACATTTCCAGCACTGCAGCAACAAAGGACAAGTGTGGGACAAGTGTTTGGCTCAAGACAGGAGGATATTATGAATGGAGACTGTAATTTATGTCTCTGCATTTTTTAGGACAGAGCTGATGGTACAGCTGAGCCAGGACAATGCTGGTTGTCTTTCAGTTGAGGCATTCCTCATCCCATCTCTCCTACACTCCCAGATGCACAACTCCCAGTGGAAATACTAATTTTTGCCATCACACTTGAAAAATGCTGTTTTCCCTTCTAACTGGTTCTTTTGGTGGGGATTTTTGGTGTATTTCTTTCCTCTAACTGACTCTTCTGTCGTCCAAATACAGCCTTACCCCCATAGATCAGAGGTGGAGCAGGCTGGTGGTGTGGTGTGTGTGAGGGCAGCCGTCCACCTCCCCCTCACCTCGTACCCTGAAAGTTCTGCATTCTTCCATTTCAGCTTTCCCTCTGCTGTTTCCTCTTGTGCTGAGACCTTCTGCAGTTGGATTCCTGTTTGATTGTGCAATAAACCCATGAATTATTAACAGTGTATAAAATATTGACAAACTGTTCTCTGAGATAGAACAGCTTTAAAGTATTGATTATGAATCCAGAGAATTATAATTAGTTTCTGCATAAGAGATAATTAAGTTATTATTGTTTCTCTTTTCTCTAATATAGTGATGGATAGAAAGCATTTATACCAAACTGTATGTAATCTTATTAAAATTAGGACAATAGGTTTATGAGCACTCAAGATAATGGGAAAATAAAGCATGATGGGGAAGCATTTAGAGTTCCAAAGAGCTCAGTTGGCAACATCCTCTTGTTGTGGAAAGAAATAATTTCAGGTTTGCTCTGAGGAAACTCCTGGGCGCAGAGATGTGATTGACTTCAGGAGAGTCAGAATCTCATTTCCATTTGGTTTTAGCAGAAATCAAACTAACACCACAGTGCTTTGTGTGTTTGTGAGCATTTTGAACCCGGGGCTGACTTCGGTCAAATTTGGCTGAGGGGGACACTCTTAGATATATTTTGTTTCTGCAGTTTTTATACCAGCTTGCTAACAAAGCCTTTGAAGTGTTAGTTTAGCTCTCATCAGGCATCAGAAAACTCATGCCAGAGCTCAATTTCCAAACAGCAGGGCACTGGTAACGAGTTTTTATGGATTCTGCTGCCCCAAAGTGATTTGTGCATCCTTTAAGTTAGATGCTTTTGCCACAGGGCTATGCCTTATGGAAACCTGATTTTATTCCATGGATTACAGTACAGGCAAAGTGTTCCCAGGCACAACTGGGCAGCAGGGACCCATCCTGCCCGCTTTAGTGTGTCTTCCAGTGCTCTGCTGTGCAGCCCTTGGCTCTATTCTCTCCACAGCGAACAGGGAGGGGGGGTTTTCTTCCGAGGTATAATTCATCTGAGCAAGTTTGGGAAGAGAAAAATCATTGTAGGCATTTAAGGTTAGGTGGGGTGAATGCACACTCACAGTGTGGTGTTGCAGTGGAGCCAATATAAATGTCAGGAATGAGAAGCTGTGGGCTCTGCCAGAGGAGTGTGGCCTTCAGTGGATCTCTGCCTGCTCCTGCTTCCTCTGCCTCTTCCTCTGCTTCTCACACGGAAAGAAAATGCTCCAGTGGTGTGCAGTATGCCAAATCCAAGAACTGGGTGAGAGCAAAATCAACAGTTCCTGGGACGCATTCTCTTTGAATACTGAGGATCTCCTGGTGCTCTTTAAATACATATTGCCTATTCCTGGGAAGTCCCCTCTCAGGCTGGTGTGTGGCTGGCCACTGAGAGAAAATAAGGTAGAAAGAGAATTTAAGAAGATGATCCTCCATCCTGGTGCGCAAGGGCAGGATCAGCAATGCCAGAAACCTTCCTCATTAAACCATTTGCTCCTGACCCTCTCATAGGTGAGGGTTCCCCACCTCTCCTCAGTCATGAATTTCATGAATTATCCTTATGATTACGTTTCCTAATGTATAACCTTTTACAGCCAGGAAAGAGCAAAAGAGAAATTTTCTCATGCAAAGATAAATTTCAGACGAGTTAAATTCGGAGGGTGAATTAGTGCTACAGTTTCTCTTTTGAGAAAGCACAAAAACTGTGTAACATACCAGGATACCTGCAGCATCACTTCGGACAAACACTTGCAAATCCTGGAACTTTTGTACATTTTCAGTTGCTTTTCATCATTTTGAGGTTATGAAATTGGAATTTCTGTTTTCTTGCACAGCATCACTGGTCGATTCTCACCACCAAAGGAGGCCTGAAGGCAGAGCTGAAGTGACTTCCTTCAAGACACACCTTTCTCTCCAGGAAAAGAAAGGGATCTCAGACAGCAACAGGCAGACAGCATTGTCCTGACCCCGGCATGGTGCTGGGTGCAGAGGCTGGAGTTTGCTTTTGCTGAACAGCCACTTTCCAATGCCTCTCATCCCAGAAGCTCATCCAGCTCTGTCCAGCAGCTGCCTGACCTGCTCTCCTGCTGGGCTGGAGCCCAGAACCACACTCAAATACCTGCTTTTAACAGCTTCTCATCTCCCAGCTTTCCTGTGGCATCTGGTGGAGGCAAATTGCCTTGCTAGACTTCTGCAATCAGAAGGAGCTGCACTGCCAAAGCCATGTGGGTGACAAAGCCACGTTCAGCCATGCTGTCCAATTTCATCCAAAGAAATACTGCTTTAAAGAAGCTGGGAACAGAAGCAGGTAAGGAATTCATTTGCAGATCTCAGGAACTGTGTTGAACAACTCATAAAACATGTTAAATCTATGAGGGAATGTGCTGTTAGAATTTCCACCAAGTTTGTTACGGCCAACCTTCTAGGCCAAATCCACTCTAAATCTCTGGTATCTACGTGCTAATGGCAAACAAGCCTTGGATCCAGGTGTTGCTAGTGCAAGAGGAGTCTGGGGGAGCGGCTGAGTGATGAACATCTCCTGAATTGTGAAATGAAGTTGAAAGTGCAGCTGTCGGTCGGGAAAGCGGACGCGACAGCGCTCCCTTAGACTTTAATAGGCTGCTCGTGTGGCTGCTTTCATGATTTAACATTTGCTTGATAGTTCCTATCTGTTTCGCTTTTGAGTGGAGATATGAGCATCCTCACAGAGGCCACTGGTCCTGAGCAAGCACTGTCTGCCTACGGAACAGATGAAAACGCCTCCCCACCCCGCCAACAAATTAGGGCACCTGATTGAAAGCCACGCCACGAGTGCTTCTCCATCCCCCTTCCTCCCCAGCACTACATCTCCACCGCATCTTTTGTCTGCCCTACATCAGATGCACCTTTCTGGCTTGCTCTGAATGAAAACAATCCCTGCCTCCCTGCAGCGAGGATGACAGCCTCTACCGCGAGCGCTAAATGAGAGCTGCGCTCGCTCTGTGTACTTTGGGAGGCAGGAATATTTCGAGGGACTAAATTAATCCCTCATATTTTCAAAGCGCCTGGCACAGATCTGAACAGCTCCCACAGCGGCTAAAGCAAAGGAGAGGAGATGGGGTCCCCTGGGTTTAATTCCAACCGAGCCCCGGCGCGACGAGCACAGCTCAGCTCTGATGTGTTCAGTACTGCAGGCAGGGGTGGCAGATGTCTGTCCTGTGGGATCTGTCCTCCCACTTTTACTTTGGGGAAAGCTTTCTCCCAGTCCTCCAGCTGAAACATCCAAGCTGTTGGGAAAAGGGCTACAGGGGATAAGGAAGAATTGTGCAATACGACAGTTTGGGAGCACACGCTGGCTCTGGCTCCTCCGGAATGTGTCGTGTGGGCAAAGCGTGCAGCTGTACAGGGCTGGGAACGGCCTCTCGGTGCTCCTGCCTTCGAGCCAGCAGCATTTATGGGCTCAAAGGACACAAGAGGCAGGGGCTGCCTTGGCTCTGGGAGAGCAGCAGCCAAGAGATAGAGACATGACTGCAAAAAGCAGCTGTGCCCCCGCTTTGCCAGGCAGTAGGTGCCTGTGTGGAGGCCAGGAGCGAGCTGGAAAGCCACTGGTTCAGCGGTGCAGGATGGCTCTTATACAGGCTCTGGTGGCAGATGTGCCAGCCTGACTCCCTCCCTCTCTGCCACGAGCAGAGCCTGCAGCCTTCACCCGTGGTTTGGTGCCATCAGGGGTGCACGGTGACCCAGCTCAAACACCATCCCCAGGGAGAATCTGGGTTTAGAGTTTCTTCCCCGCTTTGCTTCCTCTGGCAGCTTTTTCTTACATGATATTCCCTGCCCCTTCTTTCACAGCAAAGAAATGGCAAAGTTCTGGCCATATAATTAGACCAAGAAATTCTAGCTCCCCACTCCCAAATGGTCTGTATTTACTGAAATCTACTGAAAATCAATGTCCCTTATCAGCTGCAAAATTGTTGTTGCAGGAGGAAAGTCATGAACAGCTGCTGGTTTTGATGAGTCCCTCGTATCTGGCTGTTCACCTGCTGGGCTCAGCTTCTCATGGAGAGGGAATGGAGGTGAGAGCACCGAGTGCTGGTTCAGAGGAGGTTACCATGGAAGAGAGGGAGAACCTTCTTCTCCAAAGACAAAGAGGGAGTTTTTGATCGGACAAAGACTTCTCCCTGGGTTGTCACAACAAGCAGCTCTAATCGAGGTTGCCCTCGCAGAGTGCAAAGTCTCTTGACAGCAAAAAGGCAGAGATGTGCTGCTTCAGGACAGCTGTTATTTGAAGGCAGCAAGTAACTGCGTGTCTTGCTGTGTTTTTCCCAGTTTGGATCCAAGCAGGGCTTCTTCTGTGTCTGTAGGCAGAGGACACCCTTGAACAGAAACCCTTGCATCCCACAGAGCTGCACGATGTGCCTCTGATCATTAGGAAGCGCCCCCAGCTCTCACTCTAATTGCAGTTGTCTCTCTGGGTGTGAGTGATGTGAATCACTGGTATTTTCCCAAGGCTACAGTGTGCGAGGGGTACATGTACTCACTTTAATTTCAGAATTGAAATTCCAGTGTGTCACTCATCCTTTGGACCAGGAAAAAATTGTCCCTGTTCTAGAAGGGGTAGACTTAGCTACATTGGGAGGGACAAGGTTTTGGGCACACTTTTTTAGTCACATTGTAGAAATTAATAGTTTCCTATCTTCCCTTCCTTTTCAAATATACACAGGTGCATTTGTCTTGATGCTGTAGAGCCAGAGCAGTTAATTACTATGCCTAACAAATAATGCATTTTTGATTACTCACCTCATGGAGCTTTACCATATCTAAATTTCTTAAAAAACCCTTCCTTTACTCTTCCTTGAAGTGGGATACAACAGCCACAGTTACCACCTGTGTTTTACCATGAGTTCTTTTTCCTCTCTTCTTTTCAAATGTTTGACACAACTGGGCAGAGTCAACTTCCCATTTTCTCTGTGTGTGACATTGCTCAGTGGCAGCTGCTGAAAGAAAAGCCCCATCATAATCAGTGTGTTTTGCCTGTAGCACAAGGCATTTCAGCAACATTGAAAAGCTGAAAGGAAATAGGAGATAAGTTGGAAATCATGAGCTGAAATGTGCATTTCCATTTTAGAGATTAAATTAGAAAAATATATTATCGTGAATTTAAAACAGCACCATCAGCCAGTTTGACAGCTCATCTGGGCTCACGCTGTGTTGTTATTGAGGGAACTTGGGCTAACATCCAGCCTCAGGATCCTGATCTCCCCGGTGTTCAAAGGCTGGATGGAGCTCTGGGGTGGTGCTGCTTGCTGGGGGGCAGAAGAGGTTTCTGCTGGAGCCAGAATCTGCTGACTGAGGCACTTTGTGAACGCAGTGACCTGCCAGCAGTACCACGGGAAAGTGCTGCTGACCCATCCACAGTGAGGAAGAAAAGGGACATAATGGGGGAAAATTTGCACAGCTGGAAGAGCTGAGATCAAATAAAACAGTCCTGTAGAGAATGTAACAGGCAGGTAAATGAACAAGCCTTTCCTGGCCACCAGGAGCATTGCAGTCCCACTGCACAAGTGACCCAGCTGCAGTTGCACGGGTTTGGATGATGTTCAGACAATTCCCAAGTGACAGAGCTCAGGAAGAAAACTGGAGGGTATTTCCAATACCTCAGCTGATGCGCCTTCAGAATTAAACCAGGGATCAAACACAAGGCTCCCTGTGGAACACGTGCACCCCTCCAGAAGGTTGGAAACTCTCTGGCTTGTGCTCCTGGCTTTGTTCCTTTGGTGGCCCCAAGGCAGGGACTCTCAAAACAGCTCTGTGGGAAAGATTTGGGAAACGTTGTGTCCCATCCTGCTAGTGGTAAAAATTAGTAGTGAATCTGCTCCCTGTTGTCACTGTACTAATTCATTGCCCATATTCCTGCCCAGCAGGAATTCCTCTGTTTTCCTCCTTTGACTATTTTCTCCATGTAGGCATTGGAGTAGATGAATAGACTGCTATATGATACCAAGCTCAATCTCTCTTTTTGGGGAAAGAAGAGGGAAAGATACAGAAAAACTCTGCAGATTACAGAGATGTGTGCATTTCATCATCTCTAAAATGTGGGAAATGGTCCAGCCTTGACTGGTAGGACATCTTCTCTATGCAATGCTGTTTCACTGGACATTTTGAAATACCCAGTGTTCATGTGGAGTGCTGAAAGTCCTCAGGAAAAGTTAAATTCTCATTAATTAAACAGTCAAGCTGCAAGCTGTGTGAAGAAGGAGGGTGACACCTTCAAAGGCAGTTGACCAGATTGAGAGGCTGGAAGCACAATTTATCTACCACGGCTCAACAAGTTGTTGCAGTGCACCAGTAGGAAGAGCTGAGCCAGCCACACTCTTTGGCAACCGTGTGTGTAAGGTAAAATATGTGAGCTTAAAGCTCTCATTTCTGAGAGTCCTTTCCTCCAAGCAGAGAATTAACGCATGCAGAATATCAAAATAACTTCTAGAAGTTGAGCCAGAACAAAGAAGTGTTACCCAGGGAAGAAGCTGCTTCACAGCTTTTTTGGAATGAGATCTGCTCTTCAAGATGGTTTAATGAGGAGGGGAAGGCAGGAGATGTCAGCAGGCTGTGCATATGGAATAGGGTTAGTTGTCTTGAGAGAAATTAAAAATAGGTAGATTATTGTGCCAGTTTTTCCTGTCTTCTGTCATAAATGGTCTCAAAATCTAGCGGTGGGAAGATGCACAAACTGGGGGAGCAAAGCAGCACAAAAGGTACAACAGGGTCACTGCGTGAAAGCCACACTGAGGGTCTGAACCTCTGACCAGTGGCAGGGAGCCGAGCCTGGGCAGAGAACAGGCAGGGTTCAGGTTTCATTCCTCTGTTCAAACACAGCCGAAGGAAATCCTTTCTCCTTTAGGAGTAAGGCTTTGGCTCCATGGTATGGAGCCATGAGAGGTGCTGGTCCCGTCCCTGCAGGTCTGGTGGTGGCACCTGGGTGACGTGTCACAGGGGGAGTGTGGCACCTTCCAGTTACGGAATGCTGAAACAGGCACTGATGCTGCTGAGGGGTCTGTGCAGGATGCAGGGTCACACGCCAGCTCCTTGACAATAAACTGAGGCTCAGCTCTCACAGAAGAGTCAAGCAGAATATGATGTTCATGTGTGGTGTGAAAGAAGAGGTGCTTCTGCCTGAAGGGAAGGCTGCAGTGCTGTAAGGTCATTGCCACAGCCAGAGAGGGGCATGCACTCCCATAGACTTACCTGTTGAGAGCTCATTCTATTTTTATTTCACTGATCCCACCAAAGCCAGTGTCAAGGCTTGCTAGGATGACAGTTTGAAAGGAAGTTGTGATGCTGTGTTAGCACCAACAGCTGAACTTTGGCTTTTCACAACCAGTAGGAAAAGTCACTGAAGGTCTTTTCTCATCAAGAAAACACATGGAAAATCCACAGAATGTAGCAAGACCAATCAGTAGCAAAACCCACTGAAAGAATCCTGTAGGAGAAGATTCTGGCCTTGTCAGGCTTTTGGTTGGGGGCCTGTGTTGTCTGGTGCCATCACCAAATGCGAGGATTGGGACTTTACAGCTGGAAAATATCACCAATTCCTGCCCATGTGTACCACCCTGTCCAGGACAGATCCTTTTGGGCACAGTTAGAATCAAGAATACAGGGGAAGTGGAACTTAGATGAACTTTTCTCCTGTATGAGATAAATATACAGTTTGCATTAATTTGTGCTGATCTCTGCATGTCTCCATTATATGGCTGTATACATCTATAATTATTTCTATATAAATGAATGAAGGGACATTTCTCTCAGAACTGCACATTGCCATCAAGATGAGCTTGGCTGGAACCACCCACACAGCCCAGAAATGAAATGTTTTCTCCTGTCAGCTGTCTCCTGAGCGAAGCCAGCACTACATCTTTGGACGTGCTGATCCAAGTTGGGGGTCTGGCATTCACCAGAGGGAAGATTAAAGGAGGGGGTTGGTGTACAGGCTTGATTTCACCAATTCTGGTGCTCTAGGAGAGGGAGTCTGGTCCCTGCCATCCTCTGTGGTGGGCTGTAGAGTGAGGCAGCACAAGGAGAGGGATAAGGTCTGGCACCAGCTCATACTGTGCGCTCCAGGTGTCCAGCATGGGTCTTCTTGCAAGGAGCTCCCACAGACTAATTACAGCCCTCATCTGATGGATTTTTGCTTTGACCATTTCATAAGTAGTACTTTTAAGATGATAAGCCTCCCTGGCCCTTTGACTTTCCTGATTCATCCTGG
This sequence comes from Donacobius atricapilla, assembly GCA_013397315.1. Taxonomy (NCBI): domain Eukaryota; kingdom Metazoa; phylum Chordata; class Aves; order Passeriformes; family Mimidae; genus Donacobius; species Donacobius atricapilla. The sequence continues at coordinate 178,751 of WBMY01001343.1, forward strand.
GCTGTATTCAAAATTATGATACAATCCCCAAAGCCTGAATGTGAGCCAGGGTCTCTCTTTCCCAAACTGGCAGGCTGCAAGGAAAGCAATGAACATATTTTTCACAGTTATGCATCTTGCATCTGACTCAGGTTGTTGTTATTATGCAGTAAGTGTTTCAGTCTGAACATTAAAGAAAAGAAAAAATGTTCAGGTCCTAAGGGGGGAACAAAAATCCACTAATCCAACATAGGCTTTATTTGCTCGTTGACTACCAACTGATGTTGAGAATGGCGGGACTCCCAGAGCTTCAAACAAGATTAGAGAGTAGGAAATAGGACGTTTATTTCAATTCAGATACTTCTTTAAGTCTTCACTCTAGCTACACAGCTACATATTTGAGCATCTGGCAATAACACTTGGCGGTGCACAGGTTCTGAAAATGTTGTTAATCTTTAAAATCAATATTTCACTTAGGAAAGTGCTCACCTACCTGCATGTTTGTGAGAGCTAATTCATCCAGATGCCTTTTCTAAAGTCACTAATTATGCAGGAAAAGGCATTTCTTTATCACTCTTGGACAACTTATACCCCCCTATAACCATTTATGTATAAAATTCATTATTACTATTTATTCATATCAGCTGAAAGATTTTAAAAAATGTCTGTACATGATTTCCATAAGTGGCACCCAAGTGCTGGTTAAAAAGTACGTGGACACACCAAACTCATGTGAATGGATGTTGGGCATCTGCAAGTTGCACTTTGGTCCCTCTGATCATGAAAGACCAGTTGTCCCATCTGTAATTAATGCTCTAAATCTCATATTGTTAAAATACAAAGGTAAATCTTGCTTTGCTTAAGGATCAGGTGGCTTGAAATAGAGACTGTGTAAGTCAAACAGTGAGCTGGTTGTAATTTCCTGAAACTGCTGTATTTGATTTGCCTTTAACTCAGTTAAGTGTTTTGGCAAACCTTTAATTGAAATCTGTACAGGCTGAGCATCACACCCTGCTAGGCCTATCAACAGATGGAGGAATTACTGGAGGCAAAATGTATATCTTTGTGCTACTTTTTTTTCCCCCCCCCATCATTTTACTAATCATGCGCTGAAATGATCAGTAACCCCAGAGAGTGACAGATTTGTTTGCAGCAGAGGGTGACCCTGGAAAAGTGTGGGACTAACAGACACACAGGTGGTAGGGTTTTTCCCAACATGGGCTGATTTTTGTTTGTGGGAAACTTGGGAGCTGATGGCAAACAAGGAAATCAGGTTTGCATCCCAGAGAGTTTGGAAAAGGTGACGGTGTTTGGATTGCCAGTGTGGAGCTGTGCAGGGGCTGTGACCTGAGCTCTGCCCTGCTCCTGAGGTCAGGGAAGAGCAGCTGGGTGGGCAGGACCAGGCGCGAAGCTGCAGGGTCCCCGTGCCTGGTCCGTGCCCTTTCTGCAGGAGATGAAAGCTGTCACATCCTTGTGATGCTCCAACACTGAGCCCTCCGAACCTGGACCACCGTGGCAGCCCTTCCCTTTCACACTTAGAGGAGATCCTGAACACACCAGGCTCAGTCAAAGTGTTGCAATGACACAGGGAAAAAATCCCTTAAATTCACTCAGCTCAGCCTCCAGCGTGCACATACTGCCCAAACAAACTGGAGGGAAATTACATAAAGAAGCCCCTGCATTTTCTCTTTACTGAGATTTCTTCATTAATCATTAATCATGGAGCTACCTAAATTACTGTGGGAGTGAGCTTTCATTATTCCCCCCACCCTCCCAGTCAGTGTTGTTTTGTGCAGGTGCTCACACATTTCTGGAGTGCACAGGGCTAGCACTAACTGGGGTTTGCTCCTGCACCCTCAGGGAAGCTGTCAGCACTGCAAACTCTCACATCCCACAGCCAAGTCCCCTGGCTTCCCTCTCACAAACTGTGTTTCATCTGTCATCCCCAAAAGGACAATTTTATTTACAAGCAAAGCTCTTCAACAGAAGGCACATCCCAGAGAACTATTTGCTCCAGTTGCCCTCAGGGTGATAATATTTTATTAAAAAAAACCCCAACAAAACAACAAAACAAACCACCAAACATTTCAAAATAATCTGTGGACTAAAAAAAAAAAAAAAGAAAGAAAAATACAGGTGCAGGTGAACCTTACTATACAACCTAGATATGAAATGAAATTCAATCATGCAGAAATTGCCAACAGCTTATTATAGATGAATGGGGTGGGAAGTGCATTTTGTCTAATCCCAAGGCATTTTAAAATAACTATTCAGCATCCTCTCACCTGAAATGTATCATCTTATTGATTTTGAGCTGACTTTTGCAGATTGACTCTGTCTGCCTCTTTAGCTTTCATGCTTTCAAGTCCTCAACTGCCCAGAAAATGGTGCCACTGCCGTTCTTGAAGACGTTTTTAGTGTAACAGGCTTAAGGTGAACTAGAACAATAGCTGGGAATGAGAAAAGCTGAATAATAACTCCAGCCAGCTGGGAATAATGAGCGCACAGCCACAGCTGAGCTCCTCCGTGATGGGATGGAAAATCTGGGTGTTTTTAAGGATTAACCAGCTACACAACCAGCCAAAAATATTTTCAATTGGAACAGGATTTTGTCAATTTTCACCCTGCAACATGGTCAAATGTAAAGGAAATGTCAGGTCACTTGTTACAAGGATTTATCTGCCAGCTGAATTGTTCCTCCTCAGGCCTTCTGGTAACATTGAAGACCTCCTAAGATATCTTCCAGGTTGCCTTGGATGTTCTTTTGTCAAGTAGAGAAGAACTCTTTGCAATGGGGAATAAGCCCAGTCAGGGCATAAACACCAGGGCAGAAAACGTTAAAAAAGGATTTAAAAAAAAAAA
>WBMY01001343.1:181624-201636 GCA_013397315.1 Donacobius atricapilla
GCAAGCTCTGCAGATATGGGAGTGAAATGAGAGCATATCTCACTTTCAGGGTTGAAATTGCACTTCAGGGCTGGTTCACTGAATCATGAACTTGGACTGAAAGGGTTCCTGAGCCTGAGCACTTAGCAAGTCCATTCGAGTGTGCACGGCTGGGAGATTTCCCTCTGCGAGTTTCTGGTTAATATAATCTTCAGTCCTGACAAATTTATGCAGAGTCAGAACATTTCAAACACAGCAAACTCAAATGCTATCCAAACACCTCCCTGTTCGACAAACACCATGGGCAGAGTTCAAATATATTTTGGAGAAACAGAGAAGTGAGAGGGAGCATCAGGCACCGGAGCTTGTACGGGGTGTCCCTGGAGCACCCAAAACTGGTGGGGAGCTCCTGGAACTGCTCAGCATGTCCAAGTACCATGGAGATGTGGTTGGAGAGCAGGATAAAGAAGCTCAGCCTCCTTCCGGCACCCCCCTTTGCTGGGGCACTCTCTGTGGTACCCGTATGCCTGAGGGGAAGTGCCCTCTGCAAAATCCCAGATTTTGCTTTCAGTCTGAAAGGTGCAAATTGACCCCAAATGGTTGCTGCTCTGGAAATATCCAGAGTGGGATTTAGGTCAAATAAAGCTGGGTTAGAGCAACACTTCTACAGAATTGAACACGTCTGGAATCAGAGCTGATATCCCAGCCTTGTTGGCCAGTTGTGCATTGCAGGGGGTTCAGGTGTGTCTCCAACCTGCTGCAAATAATTGGGCATAAAACACAAGAAATGACAATTTAGGTTTGTAAAACTGTACTGATAGCCCTCCTGCTTGTTTTGTAAGATTTCTTTTCTTTATAATTGGGCAGAAAAACATCCAAGGACCTTTGCAACTTCCCCTCCACTCAGAAAAAATCTGAATTTCCGTGGGGCAATACAAGTGGCAGGTATGTTGGCTGGAATTGGGACACTTCTCAGCATAGCTGATGGTGGAGATTCCAGAGCTGAAAGAGGGACTCAACATACAGCTACCATGGTTTGGAGAATCTTTGGTTATCTCTTCTATTCTTCTAGAAGTCATTATAACAGTGGAAATTCACATTCCCCTATCCTGTCCTTGTGCTTCCGTGCTGTTGCACCCATCTGCGTCTGAGGCTTCTGCTCGTGGCATCATGGGGAGCTTGAGGTGGATATCAGCAAAAGGTTTTACACCCAGAGGATGACTGAGAGGAAGGCTGAGTGGAGCAGGCTCTCCAGGGCAGTGGTCACAGCACCAAACCTGGAGCTGTCAGAGCTCCAGGAGCGTTTGGACAATGCTCTCAGGCACAGGGTGGGGTGTTGGGGCGTCCTGCACAGGGCCAGGAGTTGGACTTTGATCCTCATGGGGCCTTCCAGCTCAGCATATTCTGTGAATCCATCACTCAGCCAGGGTGTGAATGGAGCCCCTTGCTCTGAGCACAGACCTGTGCCAGCCCTCAGCCAGCTCCTGCTCGGTGTTTTGGGGGCTGGAGCGAAGAAGATGGCTCCAGGGTGTTAGGACAGCTCAGGGCTCGGGGTGGCTGTGTAGCTAAACTGGTTTTGGCTGACCTGGCCATCCCTTCCCATCTGTAAGCTCTCAGCAAATACCTTTACGATATTGGAGGAAGCAGAAATGATTTTATCACCTTTTAAGACAAAGCAGGTGACTCTGAGAGCTCGAGCAGAGAAATCTCAAGTACAGATTCCCCAATTGTAGCTCGCCTGATACTTCCTTTCATCCCCGCCAGAGAGAATCCAGAGCTGCCCAGCAGCTCCTGCAGCTCAGCAAAATGACAGAACAGCACGCCAGTAATTCTGACATAACAAGAATGACACATTAATCTCACAGCTGGGCATCACTAGCAACGGCCAAAACTCTGTGCAGACAGAAATCAAAGGAGAGTTGCACTGTTTCTAGGTCTCAGCATTCAAGGGAACCCAGGGTACCCGTCCCTCAAAGGGGAGCAGTGGCTTTGAGCACAATGTGGTTCGTGGGATGCAGAGATTAAAAATGGAGGGTTTCTTTAGTCTAAATTGTAGCTTTGGTTTTTGAAAATTAATCACAGCGGGTTAGAGGGCCCAACACGTTTTTAGAAAGATACAAAAGACTGGTAATCTTTGTTAAAAAAAAAAAAGGAAAAGAAAAAGAAAATAATGTGTTGTAACAGCAAGACTGCCAGAATTACATCTAATGTGGAACAACAGGGGCTCTACTAAGCAGACATAACTTCACCTTAAGCATTCTGCTAATTCCCAGGTACCATCAGGAGACAGCTTCCCTGTCAATCACTTCTGGGTGCATGACAGCTTATGGCTTAACTGCTGCTATCTGGTATCATTTAACCAGATATTATCTGTTTTGACATTCATGACTGAGATACTTGGCTTGCAATCGGGAATGAGTACAACAGAGCAGAACAGAGTGATTTCCTTCCCCGAGGATGGTTGTTAGGGTGATGTGGCACTCCGGTGCTTGTCTCCCTGCACCGCAGAAACCCTCCCAGCAATGCTGCGGAGCAGAGCGAGGGGAGGCTCACTCACGTGTGGCCAAAAGCAGGGAGCTGTCCTGGGGGTGCACAAGCAAGGGGACACTGCCCAGGTGCCAGCGGCCTCATCCGTGCACGTGTGCTGGGCTCTGCACCAGCAGGACCTGCGGGCTGGCACAGCCCTGGCCCCAGACCGGGACACACGTGGGTGTGCTGAGGCCAGAGAGGTGCCCCACTGCAGGGCAAAGCATCAGCACAACATGGGCCTGAGCTGCGTCCTCTGCCTGAGCAGTGTGTCATTTGGGTTTGCTTTAGACATTTGGGAGGATTCTGGGCTATGGAAGTATGTTATCTTTGGCCTGGGCTGTTGTTTGACTTCCATTTACTCAATGGAGGGCAACCTGCAGACACCACGATGGAAACGGAGGTGGTGGATTCTGCTGCTTCTGTCTGAAGGGGGAAAGTGTCCAGTGCTCAGACCAGGGGAGCCAGTGCTGCCTTATTTCACACCCACCACACCTCTAGATTTTTCCCGAATTCAAATAAGTCCACACAAAAAACCTGATGCTGATTATCACTTAGATCAGAACCAAGATGGAGAAAGAAGGGATTTTATGCTGTGTGTCGGAACTACAATATTATTCTTCTGGAATATTTATGACAGAAGAAAACTGATAAAGCTATTGACAGCACAAACCAGAAAGAAATATGAGATAAGAGGAGATTGAGCTCCTTGATCTGTTTGATGTAGCCATTACTGTCAGATGAGTATCCTAATTAATGCAGGTATCTCATTCTAACTGCATGGATCAGGCCACTTTGTCTTTTCAATAATCTACAGAGCTGTACCTGGCATTAATCCTATTAATGGAACTATTATACTGCTTACAAATTAATTTCCATCTTGAGACTGGATGTGCTCATGTGCAGAAGGATGTCTTTCCTCTGAACTATAAGAATGGGAATCCCTGCAAAGTTCTCTGGGTTTGAAGATTTCAAAATTGACTCTGGATGTCGAGACTTCAAAAGTGGATTTTAAGTGTCCAGATGCAGGGAATGTAATCTTTCATTTCTGCTCTTTAAAACAGTGCTGCTGTTTGTATCACATGGAAAGAATCTTGTAGATTACAGTGTGATGATTTCAGATTAAATTTTAATAAAGCTGCCGGGTGGAAAGGATTTATCAACATGTGTCTCTGAAAAGAGGAAAACAGCCTGTGGGGACCATCCATTGACGCCAAAAAAGAGTTTTGGTTTTTAGTCCAAGAAAAGGGAGTCCAAACAAGAGTGACATTTAGGCTGACCACCTCCATTTACTCACCTCCCTCAGTGCAGTCCACATATGTCAAAATGGTTTCCTTTGATGAAGTTTCCCCCTTCTCAAAAGAAGACTCTTGAAGTGCAAGTGGCTGTCAAGGGGCCAGGAAGCAGGAGAAAGAGCTCTGGATTTGAATGTCACAGCTGAGAGGAAAAGGACACGTGGAAATTAAATTAGGAATATGAAGGAAAGCTCAGGAAATGCCTGATGTCTCCTGAGCATGTTTGAATGCATGCACCCAGGTATCTTTTTTCAAAAACAAACAAACAAACAAAAGTAAATTGAGCTCTACTATGCATTTGTTAATTGAAAAATGAAAAAACCCTTCAGCTGTCAAGTGTATTCCTGTATTTTTGCAAGTCTCTGTTTAGATAGGCCATGTGTCTTTTCAGGTTTTATTAAAATTTTTTCATGTAAACTTTATATGGAAAACATTCTTTTTCTGGAGGAGATTACACCTCAGATGCTGTTTTTCCCTGTAGGTTCCTGTATGTCTTGCACACTTGGTGGCACCCTGTTCCTGCGGGTTCCCACCCCTCTCTGCCTGGAAATAAAGACTGCCCTAGGCTCTCCTCCATGTAACTTGGGAGGCTGCGTTTAGGAAGACCCTCTCCTCACAGGTTATGTACTCCAAAGGCTGCAAGAAGAGAGAGCAGGAATTAGGGTGTGAACTCACTCAGAGGCAAACTCGCAGCTCAGCCTTGCTGACAGCAGTGGGCTGGGCTGGGCTGCTCCAGGGCACAGTGCTAGCACAGGCTGAATATTCACCCTAAGCCAGAGGAATAATTCATCCTTCCTGCTCTGGAGATGATCTGCCCAGTGAATGGGAGGCCCATCTCAGCCAGGATGAGGAAAAGTCATTTGACCTGACAGCTGAGAGACAATCCCCTGTCCAAAAGGGCCCTTTCCAGTGTGTTAGACCTCAGGGTAGGCAGCTGTATTTTTTTGGCCTCACGTTGATGGAGCATGAAAGTTAATAATTTAGATTTCTATTAGAAACACAGGCAAAAATGGAAGTGACAATATTATAATAGCACTATCTTTTAGCTACTCTTATGAGCTATGTTTGAAGCTTAAAGCTGTCAGGAACTCTAATAAAATGAAATTGAGGTGACAAAAGGAAACAATTCCTTGTTTAAAGCCTTAATTCCTGCACACCTCCTTGGCTGCAGCTGCTGTGTGCCAAAATGAGAGGAGATAGGGAATGCCCCATCCCGGATGTGCTGAGACCTCTGTGCTTGGGGCAGCTGGTACAACCCCTGTGTGACCAAAGGATGCTGAGCCTGGCTGCCGAAAACCCCATGAACAAACCCATGTGTCTCCAAGCCCATAAAGCAGAGGTGGACACAGCCTGAGGAAGTGCAGGCACTTAATTTCAGCCTGAAAGTCACCGTGCAGTTGAGACGTGTATTGATCTGCGTGCTGTGCGAGCACTTTATGAGTGATTTCTTATGTAAGTGTCAGGTGAGAGGCATGAATAGAGACCTAATTAAATTGTATACAAAGTACACGCAGTAAATCTCCCTGGCAATGCCAGCCTGCCTTGGAGCAGCCCAGGAGAGCAGGCAAGATGGCATAAATGAAAGATAAAGAAATACTAACAGTCTGCAACAGCTTGGCTCATGAGACACCAACGTGGCACAGCTGGGGATATCAAAGGAGAAAATGTGCCATTCCTGGGACATGCTCCACAGTCCTAAACCACAAAACAATGGGAATTTTGCTCTTAAATAAAAATTTCCTCTTAAATAACAGCCTCGAGTTTCTCCCCTGTGTCATAGCCATTATTCCTTCACTGTTTTAAATTAATGCAATCTCTATCTGTGATCCATCCCGATAGGCTTTTTATACCCACTGCAACATTGCAGGGACAAGGAGAGTGCAGAAATAATAGGGAAGTGAAAAATTATTATTATTTTTGTGTTAGAGAACCATCAATATTAGGACAATGAGATATTGGTTTTTTTATGACAGTGCTACTGTCCTTTGAGGAGAAGTGGGCCCTGCTCACAATGAGCTGGGTGAGATACAAGATCTTTACGTTCAGCTTTTGGATGGGCTGAATATCTCAATGAATTAACAGCTTTATGACAACATTTTCAAAAGCAAAGTGATTTTGGATGTGTCTATCAGGATGGATGAAAACAGATGCAAGCTTTTTCTGCCTTCAGTCCTGGCTAGTTGAAAATTCTGGTGTGGAAGTTAGACACAGCTGCTTTCTGCTTCTGGGAAATACCACAGCCAAGGTGATAAATACTAGTGAAAATAAATTCTACACTATATTGGCTTGGGCATAGCATGGCACTAACTTATCTGTACAGCTTTTTGGACTGAAACGGGCTTGTGTTTCTGCACAAAGGAGCTCAGGTCCAGGTCAAGGTATGAAAAACTGACTCCCCCAAATGACTACCCAGAGCTGAATTACAGCTGGCTTGGTTTGGGGATTTGGGGTTGTTGTTTTCCTTAGCCCCTGCTGAAGATGGGACTCGAGGGTTTTTCCAAAGATACCACTCCTTTCCTATAAAAACCTGGTCCAGAATCTGCGCTGTATTCCCTCTGAACTCCTGCAGTGGTCCTTGGACAAGGAGAAAGCTATTCCCAGCCTTTTATCTTGGCCGTGTGGCCTGGGACCTATTTAAATTTTACTCATCTGTTCTCTTCATTAAGTCTGCATTGGGGTGAGAATCTTCTCTTTCACCTCTGGGTTTCCTCACATTGTGCCCATGCCCCTCCAGGATAAAGTGATGGAGCAGGGCACGCTAAGGAAATCTGCTAATTTGTAAAGCCAGTCATTAATAGGAATCAAGATGGCTTTACCACAGGGGTGCCAGCATCACTTGGCTGACAAGGTCCCTTACTATCCTGGAGAGATTTTAATGGATTGAACAGGTTGATGTTGTCATTTCCAATTTGCTGAACCATCTGACAGTGTTCCCAACAATTAGCACGTACAAAATATGGAAATATGTTATCTTTTGCATTAAAAAAAAGAAGACGGGAAGCTGCCTGGTCTCTGGAGTTGTATAACAACTTGTTATTCTGAAGTGCTTGCTTTGACTTTAAATAGATTTTGGTACAGCAGAGTCACCCTAACCTTGGGATAAATTTAGCTGTCGCCTGAGTCAGTAGCGGGGTTTGGGATCATTAAAAGCCGATCAGGAATTAGCACATGCTTCCTGAGGTCGGAACTGCTGGGGCTGCTGGTTCTGCTCCTGCAGAATATCCCAGAGATGGGCAGTGCTGGCCACACAAGGGGACAGGGACCACTGCTGAGACCTCCCCCCACACAGTGCCAGTCGTTCCGCCTCCTCCACCCCTGCAATCCCCAGCACTGCACAGCACGGCACGGGAGGGAGCAAAGGGACTCACCCAAGGTCACACAGAGGGATGGGCCCAAGCTCCAGGCACCGTGTCCTGGCTTCTTCAGGGGAACAGAGAGAGGAGAGGCAAGCCAGGATAAATGAACACCCATGAATCAGGAGGTGCTTCCAGGGAGGTCATCCACTCTTGGTAGTTGAGATGAAAAGGTTGCTTTTGTTTCTGGAGTGGACATGAGAACATGAAATGCAGCTGTCAGCTAAGGAGAGGCTGAAGGGAGCACCTCACATCAAAACCCTAAAGGCAGCAGATATATTTTTTAGTGTGATGGCAGTTGCAGTCATTTTAGACCAACCATATCCTGTGTTAAGAAGAAATACATCTCCTGGCTCCTGACAGGGGGCTGTTGCTTCCACTGCTTGTGACATGAAGTCACCTTCTCTGAGAGTGGGGCAGATTGAGGAGCTTTTTAGCTCTCCAACAGGCTGAGGATTTCACATTGAATTCTGAGTGCAAAGCAGTAGGAGGTTGCACCCAGGAGAGGCAGGGTTCATCCCCACGGTTTTCCTACCCCCCCCTCAGTGAGCATCTCGCACAGCTGTGTGTTGGGATGTGCCTGTGCTTTTGGGCACATCCTTTCTTCCTATACTGCCGAGGGGGAGAAGGGATTTGGGGAACAACAGGAGGCTCATTCAGAGTGCACACAGCTTTTGTGGGAACCAGAGAGGCAATCTGGCTTTAAATAAAGCAGCCATGCTGGGCTCCATGATGTGCTCCCACGTAGGATAAGGGCAGGAGTTAGACCAACCCCTGTCAGCAGGGAAGTGACCCTTATTTGTCACTGTGTGGCAGCAGATGATGAACCGTGGCGCAGGTGCTGCTACCTGGAGTAAGGCAGGTCCTGTAACCCGGGAGGTCAAAGCCTTGGCAGGCTGCATCCGTCTTGGCACTGAGCAGCACTCGGGGAGCAACACCAAACACCTCATCTCCTGGGTGTGCAGCCAGGGTAGGGGGACAGAAACGGGAGAGAGCAGCCCCAACTCTGCTGCCTGACCTTCATGTGTGCATTCAGCAATGCTCTGCTGGCTGCAGCTTCCCATGCTTCGCATTTCTGTGTTTTTAACCTCTAGTGACTCTTCAAGGGCTTTGGTGCGCCCACTCATGGCTCGTAGGAAAAGCAACCGCCAAACATTTGAGCATTTGAGCATTAGCTCCATAACCATGTAGGAAATGAAGGTCTCCTCCTCAACCAACCAAACCCCAAGCCAGGAGCGTAGGAAGATTTTTGTTTCTTTGCAGGTTTTCATGCTGCTTTTCCCAGAGACAGTTTTGAGAAAGACTGTCAGAATATCTTCAACAAAATAAAGGAACACACAGGGAACTGCAAAAGCTCAGAATTGAATATAAATATGATCTGACAAGCTGCTTCATTTGGTATCATTAAACTTCACAGTTAGACTTTTTTTGAAGACCAAATTATCATGTAAAAATATGCCTGTAGTGTTAAACTTGAGATGAAAACTGCTTATTTTTGTGTTTAGTGTGATAACTAGTAGGAGGAAAAGTTTCTGTGGTCTGATGTTTCATAGGGTTTTGATTTTTACATTCGTAGCAGCTCAATTATGAATAATATTCATGATGCTGCAAACACATGGGGGTTATAAAAGTGAAGTAAACCAGGATGATTTTAAGATTATTTGATACTCTGAGGTTTAAACCAAAAGCTGAAGGCACAGAGTAGCGTAGCTGAGCAGCTGAGTTAGAACACCCCGCGCAGGAGGGAAAGAGCTCTCTCCTGGCTCAGCGCCTGCTGCCGCACAAATATCCCGACTTTTCGATAAGAAAAGGGACTCGGCGAGGTTCCCCGGGCAGGCCGGTGTCAGAGGGACCCGAGTGACCGCTGGATGTCACTGTTAAGTCACAGAAGCGCCCCGGGCACCCCGAGCGATGCCCCCGGCGCTCCGTGCCCCGCCCGGGCCGGAGCGCTCCGAGCCGGGAGCGCCCCGGGCTGCGGGCAGGGGAGCGGCGCTTCGGGGGCTTTCCCGTCGTTTTTAAGAGTTATGCAAAGTTCAAAGTGCTGGGGCAAGGCTGTTCAGAGGCGGGGTGAAATTTAGGACGGCAAGAAAGCAAAATGAGATCTGGTTTTCCCCTCCCTTTCAGACAAATCCCGGTACCAAGGCAGAGGAGCTGAGCGCTGCCCGGGATGTGGGTTTGTTTGGATATTCAAGGTGTGAGGATCTGTGGGCTGCTTGATTTTCCTGCTATTGATGCTGCGGGAGCGAAAAAGAAAAGTGATGTAATTCACTGGCACAAACAAACAGGCTTGATATTAAATCAGAGCAATGAATGCTGCTGTGACCTGGGTGTAGTCCTCAGGACGGACCTCCCACTACTTGGGTACATGGATAAATTCCTCCCATATCTAAACACATGCTCAGTCTTACAATCACAGAGCCATAGAATGATTTGGGTTGGAAAGGGACCTGAAAGCTCATGTTGTTCAAATCACCCACTCTGCCAGGCTGCTCCAAGCCCTGTCCAGCCTGTCCTTGGACATTTCCAGGGTTGGGGCAGCCACAGCTGCTCTGGGCACCCTGTGCCAGGGCCTCCCCATGCTCACATGTAAGAACTTCTTCCTAATATCCAAGCCAAACCCACTCTTTTTCAGTGTGAAGCTATCCCCCCTTGTCCTGTCACTTCAGGCTTGGTAAAGTCCCTCTTCAGTTCCTCTGTGGGCCCCTTCAGGTGCTGAAAGGCCACAATTAGGTCAGCCTGAAGCCTCCTCTTCTTCAGGCTGAACAATCTGAATTCTCTCAGCCTTTCCTCATAGGAGAGGAGCTCAGTGGGTGTTTAGGTAGTGTTCTAAAGGAGACTAGAAATGCCTTTCTCCAGGTGTCTCCTATTTCCCTCTGTTCCCTGATATGACCACATTCCTGTTTTCTGTACAAACTGTGGGTAGTTTTTAATGCCAAAGCCATTGGAACATAGGCTCATATTATCAAAGCCTCACTCAGGAGCAGGCCTGCTTGATGGCCATTTCTACCAGAAAGTAGCCTGTTTTTTCTTGGTATGCCATCACAGAAATTTCCTTTGAAAGAAGGACTCTTCTTGAATTCCCAATGGGCTGTGACAAACTGTGAATTTCAAACAGTTCCACATTTCGTTGCAGAAGTTTGTCACCCTTTTTCATATGAGGAAGTCAGTGTAGATGTTTGCTTCAGGTCATTCTGATTGGTCCTGTGGGGTTGGTTTTTACGCTGTTCCCACTGCTGCCAGCCTAGGGGAGCTTTTGGGACCAGACTCATAAGTGCTCAATCTTTTATCATGGACAAGGTCATGGTTTCCTTTTCTTTTGTTTCCCCCTCTAGCTCCAGTTTCCCATGATCTTGGCTGTGCCATGAAATCCCATGAATGGGGATGGTACCATCCTGCCAGAGCAGCCTGCAGACTTCCTTGTAAAAAAGCCCATTCTTCCCAAAGCTCGAGGTGTTGATAAGATAAACCCTTTCCTGGGACTGACTTACCCCTTCCTTTGAACTGTGAGTCCAAATTCAATTTACCCTTCATTTCATGGATCCAAAATCAAAAATCTCACTTTTGCCCATTTGCCTTGATTGGTGTCAGCTGCAATAAAATATCTCCGTGCCTCAACCCACAGAATGCTCAGCAAGGTGTTTGAGGCTAACCAAAGTGTTTCATTCTCCCCACTGGCTGTCAGCAAAAGGAAGGACAAAATAATTCTCCAGAAAGGAGAAAACAATCTCAAGCCCTGAAATGTTTTGAGTGTATGTTTAAAAAACAAAAGGTATGAAGAGGGCTCAGATTGCAGCTCATCTCGCTGTCATCTCACCAATTTCTTTTATTGCTGAGCTTCCTCCCTGTGGCCCTGGCTCAGCTCTGCTCATTTCAGCCTTCTTCTTCTCCCTCTGATCTCTGACATTGCCATGGATAGTTCAGTCCTCATGCTGAGGGAAAAAATAGTCATTTCGTGCTATTTGGGCATTGAGAGCAGCAGTTACTAAAGTAGGGAGAAATGGTTCAGTTTAAGGTAGGGTACGAATATCTCATCCAGAACATTTTCTAGATCTGTGTGAGAAACTGGGGAATTTCACCCTATGGTGAAAACCACACTGAATGTGAGGTGAACTGGGGAGGGAGCTGGCTTGGTGGCACTGTCTTGAAAACTGGGAGGACGTGGGAAAGCATCTTGCTAGGGAGACACCAGGAGCCACAAATTCACAGGTAAAAGAGCAGGAGCACATGCTAAACAAAGGTGCTGGAACTCCCCAAGAGGTGAAGAGGAGGTGGAGAGCAGAACTGTTTGGCACTGTTCGTTAGTGACTGGAAACTGCACTGTGATGAGGAAAGATGTGGTCACTCACAGGAGGTGTTCAAGGGGAAGGCCAAGTCCCCCCATGCAGAGATAATAATAAAAGAAGAGAAAAGGAGTGTCATGGAAACCAGAAACAGAACAGAAAATATCCAAATCAACGCAGTTGTGGTGAAATATGAGCAAATGGAACTGAGTAGTGGTAGATGCGCCAGAACAGGAGTGATCAAAGCAATCATCCAGTCCAGCTTGCCACCACTGCAGAAGAAGTGAGCTCAGCGTCTGACCCAGGGGATTCTGTGTAACATCCTCCCTGTGCGTGCAGCTGTGAGTTCCCCCTCACCATCTAACACATGCAGACTTTCAGTAAGGGGTGAAACCCCACAGCTCTAAAGTACCCAGGCAGAGCAGGAAGGATTCCTGGACTGCATGCATTCAACAGGAGGAGGAGATTGCTCTGTTTCCATAAGGAGTGGGCAAGAAAATAGTCCAGTACAAAATCCCTAGTCTGGGGCAGCTCCGCTCTTGGCTCCAAATCTAGTACTCAGCTTTCTCCTGGGTGCCCAAAGATACATCAGACAGAGACCAGCTCACCATAACCTATACTGACTGCAAGACAGAAAGACAAAGATATTCTTCAGATAAAGATTTTACAGATTGGGGAAAACACAGTGAAAGACAACGTAAGAGTAGCAATTTTGATGAAGATGGCAGATTAGCAGTGGAGAGGAAATCAGATACAAGAGTCTGCATAGATTGAGACTATTCAGGGTCTTGCTGCTGCTGTAGAGGTTTGGGGAGGGACCTGCTGCCAGGCTGGTTTGTGTGTAATACCCTTGGGGAACAGAGGGAAAAGCTGTGAATCCTTTAAGCACTCAAATGCTTTCAGCCATATAATGTTTGGATTAGGATCCACTTGAAGGTGCAGAGAGCTCACTTGCTGAGTTCAACACTGGCAGAGATGTGCTGGTGCTTATTATAAGGTAAGAAGGAAAGAGGGAGTGTTCTTAGCACTCAATCAATTACCTACAGGTAGAAGAGGAGATTCTGAATGGGGAAATGAAAATTATTATAATCGGTACAAAGCCATTCCTCCCCAAATGACACTAATGGGGATAAGATACGTCGGGCTGCCAGCAGGAGGAAAACAGACTTTGATTATTCATTAGGGGGTGAAAGAGGGGCAGATGGGAGCAGCACAAGGAAAACATGACTTCCCAGGGCTGGGTGCTGAGCACCCCTCAGAGCAGGAGGCTGCACCCCCTGCCAGGCTCTGGTGCTTGGTCCTGCTCATTAGTGGCACAGGGACGGGAGGGAGCTCCCGGCAGAGCTGCTGCACTGCCCTGATTAGGGGCAGGAGAGATTGATTTGTGATGAATGAATAAAGAGGTGAGATTAAAGCACGGCTAAATGGCGAGGAAGAGGCAAGAGTCTGCAAGCATTTGAAGGGCGTTAGCAGAGAGAAGGGATGAATGAAGGTGGAACAGGGGGTATGGGCAACAGGGTGAAATCGAAAGGGGTATTTAGATTTTATATGCAGGGGTTTACCCAAGTAAGGGAGCAGCCCAGAACAGCTGCTCCTCACTCGCTCCCGGGAGGGCACTTTGTGCTGCACAAAGACTGCTGTGAGCCCTCTGGGTGTGATGGGAGCCATGTGAAATAAGAGGCATTTCTGCAGAATTGACAGTGCCCTTCACACTCACTTCCATTTATTCCTCACCAGCCTCCCAGTGTAGACAACAAGTATTTATCAGTGTAACTTTCTTTTTTTAGGAGTGAGATTTAAGCCTGTGAAATAATCCCCTCATTGGACATGCAGAAGGAGCTGCCGTGATACTTGGCAGATGTGAAAACAAATTGGATGACAGAGAAAAGGATTTAAACAAGAGATCCTAAGGAAGGTCAGCTCCTGGCGTGGCAGCCCCAGATTTACCACCCTGGGGCAGACCCCCGCACAGCCTTGTGCCTGGACATGTGTGGGCACTGCCCTCCAGGCTGGGTAGCTGCCCAGGAGGAGTTCATGGCATTTCCCCAGCATTTCCCCACGCCAAGGGTGAGGTTTTCCCTTGGGAGGGCAATTCGCCTCTTCAGGAGTTGCAGGGAACAATCTTGTTAGGGATACAGAGACTTAACTTCAACTCATCCATCTTAATAGGAATTATATCATTTTCCTTGATGGTTCTGATTTTCTATCCCATTAATAATAAAAGGGCTTCTCTGCTTATATATAATGCAATTCAACAATAAGTCTCAAAGGAGGATCAAGATCACTTTGGCTTTCCATCAATTTGATACTGACGCCTCTCCAGTTAAATAACTCGAGTGTGAGGAGAGCAAAAGGGGCCAGGGATGCATCCCAGCACACACAGCTTTGGACCTGAGTCTTCCTGAAGGCAGCTGATGTCAGTAGGCTTCACATCACCTCCCAGAGGGTGTTCCGGGGATGACAAAGCCTCTGTTTTCACCTGCTGTAAATCAGGATGCCACACCGACTTTGCTGGAGTGAGGCTGATCTCGACCACCTGAGAACTGGGCCAGAACTGGGCCAGAAGACACCATGAGAAGGGCCTGTGGTTATTTCTTCTTCTTCTTAGATTTCAAGTTGGTGTCTGGAAATGGGCTTGTTAGTCAGTGTGTGCCGAATGGAATACTTCATGACAGCACTAATTAAAATAAATGAAACTTAACTTTTCAAGATGATGCTTTTTTTATAGCGAAGTACAGTAGTTTGGAAACATCTTTAATTTAATTGCAAAATACTTTCTCTGGTTGTTTACTTAAAATTGTCTGCCATTGCAGAGCTGCACCAGTGTTTCTGGATGCACACTTTGATTTCGACATTTTACATTACATTATCAAGTTAATCTCCCCAAATCATTAACCCCCAGCAGGAAAGATTTTTAATTATGCAGATTCACCAAGCGTTTTTCAAGAACTGTATTATTTCTGTGAGTTCAACCCTAATGTACTGTGGGGAGAGGGAGGGCACTGTCCTACACTTGATTTCATGAAACATCATTGTGAGAGAGGCCTCCTAACATGCAGCAGATTTCAGCAAATATATCTTATCCACAACAGAAAACAGCTAATGTCCTGGAGAACCCCTGCCTTCTTGGGGAGGAGTGCTGATGTGCGAGAAGATAATTTAGACCAAACTGGACCTGTTGTTCCCCTCTAGCATAAACCAGTTTTATTCCACTGTATCAGAGTTCTGATTTACATCTCAGGATGTGGTCTCTGAATCAGGCTGAAGCTCAAAAGAAGTGTTCATGATGCTTAGTCCTGCTCCTCTACAGGTTGGAAAGCACATAAAATGAAGAGTAACACTGAATTTCACTCCCTAACATCGTGGGAGAAACAAAGAGTTGGGGAGATGATGGAGAAAGGACACCGCATTAATTTTAATAATTAGCACTATTAATAAATGTTGAGCCCTCACCCAGTGCCTTCCCTCTCTTGTTGAGCCCCCATGGTGGGCATGGAGGTGTGGGCAGCCTTGCTCAGAGTGTCAGCAGGGACTCAGCAGCTCTCCCTGGGCTGGAGTAATGCGTGGAAAGGCTTTTCTCTGCGGGACACAAACGTTGGTGTCTTAAGTGCCGGAAAAACCAGTGAGTCACAACTGGCAGAACACCATAAAATTGTCCTGATTTGCTCATCCAGGTCCCTGTTAAAAGATGAGCAGCAGCTGAGAGGCAACAATTGCACAGAACTGTGGTGTTCTCTCTGTTGATGTCACTGGTGGGCTGAGGAGCGAGGATTCATAGCCTCAGATGCATACAGGATGATAAATGGTGACAATAATCCTACAGGAAGGGAAACATTTGAAGTGCCAGGGCTTGTCCTCCAAAACAGATGACACCAAATTCTTCTGACTTGTGCAGCCAAGCTCCAAACGTGAAAGAGAAATGAAGCATTTGGGAAGACATTTTGATTTCATGTGGGAGACGTCCCAGTCCTGGCAGCTCGGAGCCACGGAGATGTCAAAGCCTGGCTGGGAGCAGTGAAGCTTTTTGTGGGCAACTGGCTTCACTGTGAGAGTGCCCAGAGTACTGAGGTGGTTCCCTCTGAGAGAGATCACTGTGGGAGAGTCCCAAAAATGTATTGACAGATGTCTCAGTGTTTTACACAGTGCAACGTGTCAAGAAAGCTTATGCAAACACTCCTGTGGATTGTTTTCTGGTACCTGCCTCATGTCTCTCCTCCTGCTGTCCTTGCTCCTTTGGAAGGGAGATGAGAAACAATGGAATAACTGATAGTACAGGATTGAATTTAAAAGTCTGAATATTTTTGCAGGTACCTGTGGTTGGTGTAGTACAATATAGATCCCAAGTTATGTCTTTGAATGCAGTGAGTCAGTGCAAAACCAACGATTAGGCACTTTCCCTCTGAAATAGCTTTCATGCTCTATTCTGTAGTGATCCAGACCCATAAAACCCCAAGTTTATAAAAGTTTTATAGCGAACTACAGCTCAATTGCTACAGTTCATATTTCTACACTGAATATTGGGTGCAGACAGTAGTGGGAAACACATGGTAGCTTTTACAGGTATAAAAGCCTCTTCCATGGCTACTTTTATCACAGAAAGTTCATTTCAAGTTTTATTTTCTTTATTCTTGTACCTGAAGCCTGTGAAATCTCTAATCTGTCAGCCTGTGTGATGTTTCACCCAGTGTTTCACAGTGCTGTATCAAAGTTAGTAACAGCATCTCTATCCACTGCCACAGACATCATTATTTATTTGCCCTGTGCTGCACTCTGAGGTCCCAGGTGCAATCAGAGCTATCAGTGAGCCTGTACCTAATTTAAACGTTAGTCTAATACCAGACAACCACAGCACTGCCCCTATAAACGTGTGCTCTCTGATCACGGGAGCAGACTTAAACCCGGCAGCCCTTCAGCACATTTCTGTCTTCGTTCACATCTTCCTTGCATTTCAAATTGGCCAAGACCTCACCAAAGACAAATTTGACACCACTGAGAGGAAACATGCTGTGTCTCTCCTCTGCACTTTCCTTACCTGCCTGCTGCTCTTCCCAGAGCTGCTCAGACAGATGACTGTGGAACATGGGATGGAAGAAAAGAGAGACGAGAGCTAAATCAGCTCGCAGGAGCTGCTCAGTGCAAGGGCTGAGGATTTGTTGTCGCTGCTGCGTTGTGGCAGGGATGTGCTGAAGCATCCATAAGCTTTCCTCCTGGGAGATCTTTGGAGACAGCACAGTCTGGCCTTGGCAAAACGTCATTGTGTGTCTGGATACGGGAAGAACACATATAATTTAGAGAGCACAAAAAATGCAATGGATGTGTAGTGGTATGAGGCAACTTTCCCTGATGGTCTGGCCTGATCCTCCTGAGGGTCTTTAGGGAGATTGGTGGAGGTTTTCTGGGTGTGCAAGCTTTATAACAGGTCAGCAGGAATGGAGAGGGTTCGAGAGGTCAGGAAAAAGCGGTTGCTTGGATGTACTTTATGTATTATTTGACATAAATGAGGTAAAGACTGTGTATCTAATGGGGAAAAAAAAAAAAAAAAAGCTTGAACCCACTTTTAGAACTGGCATAAATCAGGAATGGCTTGGAAATCAGCAGTCCAAATCTTCAGCTATTACCAGTCTTCCTGGGGTTTAAATGAAGTCGGAAGAGCTCTGCTGGTTCACAGGAGCTGAGGATACGTTCTGATGGAATCACACAAGCATGAATATACTGTAAGGCAAAAGAGAATTAGGGCCATTATTTTTAAAAAAGCAAAGCTTGATTAAGGATGTTCAGTATAGGTTTAGAGAAAAGAGCGCTGTCACGCCCCACTAACTTTGCTGTTCTGCTGAAACGTGACTACCAGGGAGGTATTACCGTGCCCTGGGATTTTCTTAAAAACCAATCAAGGCAGCGTGGTTTGGGGGAGGAGAGGGGGGAACGGCACTTTTGTCAGTGCTAATTGCAGGCGTTAATAGCACCGAGAACTGCCTGGCACTCTGCGGAAGTTGGCAGCCCAAGTGCACTTGGCTTTATGGGTGCAGACAGAGAGAGATAATTCCACTCGCAGGATGGAGAGGCAAGATCTGAGCTTGAGAGCAGACGGGCTGATCACTCCCAGTGTGATCAGTCTGAGGCTCAAGAGCCGCAGTGAATCGAGGGGGAAGCTCAGAAGGCATTTCTTAAGATTGAAACATAATTAATGCAAATGCCTCCAAGGCTTGGTTCTCACTTTTGGGAAATGCAGAGCAGGAGCTTTATTATTTTTAAATGAATTGGATAAAACTTGAAGGCTGAGTCCTCGGCAGAGTTGCATCAGCAGATATTTAACAGCAAACCACAGTGTTGACGTTGCTAATTGGGCATGTGCTGGGGAAAAAAGTTGGGTCTGGTCCTATAGAAAAAAACCCCAAACACATAAAGGACTGTAAAAGATTGCAGCCTGCTGGGACTGGGGTGTGGACCTGACAGCAGCATCACTGCCATGAACATGCAGGGACTGGTAGAGGAGAGTCACTGGGGTGGGCTGCATCGCAGGAATTCAGTACAGGGTCATTGTTAGCACTTGTCACTGCCAGAGGTACCAAACATATCCCACACCAGCCCTTCACTTCAAAAGTCTTAGAGTAATTTTCTTAGTCATGTCCCTCATCAGAGACCTTCACTGGTCGACTTCACACCATCCAAAGGACCGTTGTGCTATCAGATGTTCAAGCAGTTGAAGCTGAGTCATCTTTCTTTGTTTCTTTGATTTCTTTGTCTTTCTCTTGAGTGAGGTTTCCCCCATAAATGTACAAATGAGATCAATGTAGAATCTGACCACTGACATTAGCAGGACCTCTACCTGAATTCCCCTTTTTAGCAGTGCAGTGCAAACAGATCAAACACTCTTTTAGGTATGGTATTTTACATTACTTACACCATCTGCTCTTGCTCTTGTTTCTATCAGATCATCTTTAATATTGAAAGATTCTTCCAAAATGCAGAAGTTTATTAGAGGCCATTGCCTCACAGCACCCTTGCATCCACCTCTCCCCCTCCTCTGATGCAGCTCCTCAGGCTTCCACATCCTCTGTCATCCTTCATCATTTCTGGATAGAGAAAATACAGTCAGAATAGACTATCACAGGTCCCTGTCTCCGGGAAACCAGGCACTGCAGCTGCCAGGGATTTCAGCTAACACCACAGAGCTCCTGAAAAGTCAAGTGTCTTCAGGAGGGGCAGACATCTGCTGCCATCCCCATATTTTTTCCTCTCTGTTCAGATTAACTATCTCTGTCCCTTGGCACAATTTGCTTGCTAGAGAGAAAGCAGGATTAAAGGTGTTACTACATTACCACTGTTTCAATGAGGAAAGAAGAAAAAAAAAAAAAGGGCTTAAAATAGCCTGAGAAACAAAGACAACAGCATGGGTAAGAAAGAAAGCACAGGTGTAATTTCTGGGCACAGTGAGAAGCCTTTTAAAAGCCCTTCAATGAGTAGTGTGTACATGTTTACCACCACTGCAGCTGACTTATAGCCACAGGAGCACTGCACTACAGGGATCAAATGAGAGCTTGTGGAGGGCTATTGAACACCGGGAATTTTCACAGTAAGGCAGAACAAAATTATTCAGCCCTAGGGGGTTCTCTAATTTTGGTACACTTGGAAAATAAAGCAGTGCCTTTGTCCAGGACTAATATTCGCTCACCAATGGCCAAATCCATCCATTGCTTTTCTTAGCTGTGACCTGGGATATGTAGGCTAGCATTTGACATTTGGGCTGTTCAAGGAAATATGCAGAAATACTCACTCAAGGCTTGCTAAAGGACTTTTTTTTTTGATTCTATTTTGGTTGCTTTGCGTACCTAACTTCTCCGAATCGTCCCAGGGCTTACACTTTGGCATATATTTAAAAATGTAAATAGATTTTCAAGGCTAGCACTGAGCCTCAGGGAGTCTCCAGTGAGACAAACAACCAAGCTGGTGAAACCCTTGAAATGTTTGCTGGGAGAGCAGAGGAAAACCCTCCTGAGACGCCAGCGGCACCAGCCACGGCTGCAAGGCCACTCTGCCTCAGATTTCACCGTGCTCGATTACAAGCACTGCCATGCCACAACTTTGCAGCCAAGCACAGATTTCAGGGAGGAAAAGCCCAGTCTCTCCTCCATCACGTGCATTTTGCAGTGGGTTGGGACTTTTTGCCCCGTGCCTTGTAGGGTTTCATCCTATAAGGGCCGAGGCTGCCGCCAGCCGTGCCATTGATTGGAAAGGCCGCAGCAAGATGCCTCACAAGATGATCCCATTTTTATGGCTGAAATTACACTATCTACAGCCATTAAGTACCTTTTTCTCCTCATTAAATTTTGATCGTTTCCTCTGATAAAATATGGCTTTGGAAGATTGCTGTTCCAGGTTCCAGCTTTTGCCTCACTCCTGAGGCGAAGGTTTTGAAGGTGCAATCCTGCAAATTACTCCCCTAGTAAGGATTTTTATGCAAATCGTCCTGTTAACTTTACACAAGAAAGAGTTTGCTGGATCATGCCATTATCCCTGGGCTTACAATGGAAACACAACTGACCTTTAGCTGTAATGAGCACCAGTTTAAAAAAAAAAAA
>WBMY01001343.1:201661-478732 GCA_013397315.1 Donacobius atricapilla
AAAGTGACAAAATTGCCTGAATCTTAGCAAGCTGATACAAGCTGTGCTTTGTGCTGGTAGGGGACAGATCTTGGAGCAGGCTGAAGGAGTTAAATCATTTCACGGTGTTAGATAACAGCTAATGACAGCAGATATAATGCATGTTGATAACCAAATGTAATTCAGCAGCTAAGAATGAAAGAGCCCAAATATCTGCTAAACCAAGCTGTATGGGAGTTATTATAGGAATGTTCCCAAAGCTTGCAGCTGCAACAAAAAAAAAAAACCAAAACCCCCCAAAACCAACAAAACCCAAAAAACCAAACCAGAACAACCCTAAAACTGTGATATAACACAAAAGAAGGAGGAATCAAAGCAGATGGTGCAGCTGGTGTGGAAGGTGCCAGTGCAATTGCACCTCAGGCGTGGTCTGTCAAGTGCCCAGCGTGCAGCAGGTGATGAGAAATGGAGCCGAGCACAGGAGTTGTGGCACTGGCCTTGTGAGATTACAGGCAGGATGGACTCCTTGGATGAACTTGTATATGAGAACAGGGCAGAAAGATTTCTGATATTTTACTAAATTCAGTTCAGCTCTCCAGAGCCTTTGATCAGGTTACCAGCACTGGAGAAAAAGGTTCAGGGTACAAGTGGGTTGTCACACCAATGGGTCTTGGCCCAGACCTTGACCTCATCTACCTCTTGGTGCTTTTCCTCCTCTCTCAGCCCAAGAAGGCTGTGGAAAAGGTCCAACATCTCTCAATCCACAGCACTGAACGAGCAGTGCCCCTGCCAGTAGCTGCCTCTCCCCTCACATAAGCAGGCATTGGTGTTATTAATGCAAACATTTACCATCACTCTGCAGCTACAGCAGAAACAGATCAGCGCCACCATGGCCATTCCACGCTTCCCTTTGCTTCATTTCCACTTCATTTCTCCTCCTGGCTTGTGCCTGCCCATGATTCCATTCCATTACTCATCCAGGATCTCTTCATTTCCCTTGCACTGTTCTCTCCCTTCCTTCCCTCATCTCCTTGTCCTTTGTCACCCCATTGTACAAGTGGCTTTTATTTTCTTCATTCCCTTGCTTTTGCCTTTTCTTTCTGTTTTCCTCTTTCCCTCCACTCTCTGATGGTATTTTTGATGCCTTCCCCTTGCCTCTCTTTTATTGCCCAGCTGCATTGCCTATTGTATTACTTGCCATTATCTCCAAATATATTTTGATATATTTCCCCCCTTTTACAAGCCCAGATTTTTGTTCCCTTAAAGGCACCAGAAAGCACTAAGGGTTAGAGAGGGGAACTGAAAAGCCTTCCAGTAGTTTTCCATCAGCCTGTGTGTAAAGCACTTCTTTTTCCACTTGATGAGAAAGCAGTAATCAGGTTCCCCCTGCATCGAGCTCTTTTACTCAAAGAGCTTGCTGCAAAAAGAAACCAAATAGATTTCTACCTGGCCTCCCCCTTATCTCTGCCTCGAAGCCTGGTGAACCCAGAGCCTTTTTGCTTGCTGTGGCTGCTGCTGCCACACAAGGCACACACAAGGTCGAGGGGGATGAGCCTCATCCCGGCTTGGTGGTGCAGGTCATGGCTGAGATTGTGGATTGGGCCCCGCCATTTATTTCCCACCTGGGGAATTTAAAGCCTTGGCCCAATAGCAGGGAGAGGAGATCTCTAACTCTGCAACAGCTGAAATGGTGTCAAAATGGAAGGTAAAGGGAGACATGCTACAGTGCTAAAAGTAAGCTTTGATCCTCAGATTAAACATCACCCAGTCTCTTAGGTTCCCACCCTCCTTCCGGTAACCACAGGGTTGAAAAATGCCGATATGTGTGCAGAGGAAGGTTCTACACTAAGGTGGCATGGACTGAAATGCAGGTTTCAATCTCTTAAATACAATGTGCTCCCCTCCTCAGCTTTGTCTCCACCTGCAAAAATCAGAGCAACCTCCAGGGACCACTTGCTGCTCCCACCAGGCGTGTTCCCAGCTCTCTTTCCCTTCTGCACCAGCAGCCACGGACCCAGCTGGGCTGGGCTGCTCCCAGGAGGGCCCTTCCATGCACCACAGAGCTCCTCATTTGAGGGGGCTGGGTCTGTCAGAGCCCACCAGGTTGCCACAGACCAGCATTTCCCACAGATGAGGGGCCAGGAACAGAGGCTGCCCTGGTACAGGTCCTTCCAGTCCCTATAACAAAGGGGTTGGAGTCCCAGGAGTGTCCAGTTTCCCCTTGAACCACCCCACACAGTGAGGAAGTGCAGGGGCTGTGGTGCCCCCAGTGAGCCAGGCACCGCATCAGTGCCTGAAGCACTTCTGCAAGTTCAGAAGAAGATGAAACAAAACACAATCCTGAAATTATGTCTAATAAAGCAAAGGGAAAAATGAGAACATACAGCCAGAAGGTGAAAGGCCCATTATAACAAATTTGGTCTCCTGTTTTTCTTTAAAATATAATTTCAGTCAAATGGATCTTATTTGCACAGTTGCAATCGTCACTCCATCTCTTTTCTGCAGCCACACAATACTTTTATCTCTGATGAGAAAATTCTGTAACTGCCTTTGTCTCATTCTCTGCCTCTTCCATAGACCTCTGCTTTCTAGCCCAGCACCAAATAAAATAAAATAAAATAAAATAAATAAGAGTCCCTCATCTAAGGCTCAGTACCAGAGGTTTAACGTTGACAATGTGCTTTGTCACTTTGGCTCTGGAAAAGGCTTACAAAAGCTTTATTAACAGGCTCATTAGCACGGCCTGATTTACTTCTGCAGACTTTACTCTTTTACTAGTTTCCAGGAGCATCAGCATCAGTTGCAGGGCTAATGAATTCACTCAGATTTGCATGCTAATGAAACTCCCATGACTCTCTGTGCTCCCGACTTCAAATCGATCTTTGCTGTTGCTTGAGGAATATTAATAGAAATAAAAGTAAAGGGGAGCACCAGGCATTGCAGTTGGGCTTGCTGTAATCCAAGGCTGCTGTACAATTCACATTTCATACATTACACTGTTTCAGATCTCATTTCTTTCATGCCTTATTGACTCTAGCTGTACAGGAGACAGCACCTTTAGGAAATTCCTGGAACAGGGCTTTGTCAGGAACTCAAGGGGCTGTTTAGGAAAATTGTACCTGAGCTCTCAGTAAATGGGTCGGTCACCAGGAGGTGCTGCCATGCACCAGTGCAATTCCAGGCATTTTCCCCCGAACATATGGATCCCATTTCTCTTTGACAGAAAGAGAAAACCTTCTGACCTCAGTGTCCTGCTGCCTGTGAGCGCAGTGCATTGCACAAAAACGGAGTGAGGGAGCTCCCCTTGACCAGACCTTAACTCAGCTGGGTGAGGGCCCTGATCCAGGGGATCTCGGGAATGCAGCTGCTGCCATGAAGGGAGCAGAGTCATCTCCAGTGCCAGCACAACATCCTTCCCTGCTAGAAGCAATGAGGGGACCAGTACCAAATTTATCCCTCACCTTCTGGAAACCATTGGGAATCATTTCCCCAGAGGTATCAATTCATTGCACTGCAGCTGCCAATATAGAAATTAATATATTTATATCATCCTGGAGCATAACGATTGCCATTTCACAGGCTGAAAATCAGTTTGTCGGAATGCCTTCTGAGCAGGGACTGCTCTGTTTTGTTGTGAGAAAAGCCGAAGGGACTTGGAAGTGCAAGAAAGGATTCAGAGCCCCAAATCCTCTGCTCTGGTAGGTCTGTAGGAAGCCTTCCCCACAGGATCTCACTAACAGACCCAACCAAAACAAACAGCTCAGCCATGTGCCTCTGTTAATTGGAGTTGTTACTCTCTCACTCCTGCTTCAATTTTAGCAATGATGAATGCTGGTAGTTGACTGAAGCCCTAGAAAGAAATCCCATTGTGCAATCATGTTTTTACAAGAATATTTTTGGCATCTGAAAGTGCACTTAACACATCCAAATTAATGGAAAAGAGGATTCTTCACTGAGCAGCCTCCCGTGCCTGCTTTTCTTAATTTGATACAATAGCAGAGTGTACATTGAGATTAAAATGCTCTTTTGGATGCTCAATGGCAAGAAATTATTCAGCAAAAAACCAGGGCACCATTTTCGTGATATCTCTTGCGAGTGAGGATAATCAAAGAGCTCCATTTTCCTTGCTGCAAAAATAACACAATTCCTACATACTTTTTTTTTTTTTCCCCCAAACAGAAGTAAAGAAAATTAAATAAAATGTAAAGCAAGCTGTGGACTAATTATCCTTTTCTAAATGAATTCATATTGTAAAATAGCCTATTGAATGCATAATGAGCATCATTACCACCAAGAGGAGGAGAGCGGAGCGGTCATCCCATCATTATCAGCTCTTATTTTGGGAGCAAAGCAGTGCCAAGGTGAAGTGGATGCTTTGTGCCCTGGACACTGAAAAAACAAGCCAAGCTGAGAGCCTCAAACTTCTCTTTATATTCCGAAGCACCTCACCCTGACTCCAGCTGTCCTCTATGGGCTTTGAAGGCCTCAGATGCTGGCTGCAGCTGGACACGTGTATTTGGGATTGGCAGCTCTTCCAGCAGCTTCTCAGCTGGAAACAAAGGGCTGGGCTTTGTCCTCTGCTGTGGGAGCTTGGAAGGGGTCCTGTGGGTCAGGGCTCTCATCAGGGTGGATGGGACAATTCCCATCCGTGGCCTGGAGAGCTTTTTTCATATTTATAGCGGCGTTCCCTGCAAAGTGGGATGATTTCCTGGGAGAGGCTCAGCCTGGAGCTGCTTTTCCTGCCTGAGCTCTAAACTGGGCAGCTCCCACAGGCTGACAGTGACTGCCTTACCTTCTGCCCTACACACATAGGCTGCTGCCCCTGATCTCACTGCAGACCTGGGGGGCTGCAGGAGAAATTCCCATTTGCCCTCCCTTCCCATCTTCCCATCCAAATGGGCGCCAGGCACCAAGCACACGTATCGCACTTTCACAGAGATGAAAATACTCAGGGAGACTAAAATACTCCTCCTACGTTAGGAATGTTCCTAGACAGTGTTCTCGGCATATTTTCCCTGCTTCCCAGTGCTTCCAGGTCCGGATGGCCCTGGGACAGCTGAGGTGATGGCCATGGGGACAGCTGCTCCCCAAATCCTCCTTCCAGTCTCACCCTGCGTTTAGCAAATCTGCTTCATGCTCTGAGCAGTTTGGCCTGGATCAACCTGAATGAGAACATCCAATCAAGCCCTAATTGTGACAAATTGTATTAGCCTGTAAGTTGTGCAAGTTGCGTTGCAGCGACTCAATTCCGGCTGTGCTTGGGAAGGCTGGAGAGGCTGAAGGGGCCCCTTGCACACGCAGGGAGATGTGTGTGGCAGGGCTGAGCTTCCCCCTCCACCCTGCTGCTCCTCCCACGAGCAGACTTTCACCCCAAAGTGCTTATGTGCTGTCCCCTGGACGCTGCCCACGGTAGCTGAGGAATTAAGCACGTTAGTCCCACTCTGTGGAGCTCCCAGT
Source organism: Donacobius atricapilla (assembly GCA_013397315.1). Lineage (NCBI taxonomy): Eukaryota > Metazoa > Chordata > Aves > Passeriformes > Mimidae > Donacobius > Donacobius atricapilla. The sequence continues at coordinate 207,098 of WBMY01001343.1, forward strand.
TTGATGCTGGCTGAAAGACCTGAGGAAAAAAGCATCTGGCTTGTGACACAGGAAAATGTTAAAGCGAGGTGCAAGAGAGAGGAATGTGATGGGATTGTGTGACCCTGCCCCTCCATTCCTCATTCCTGCAAGGAAGATTCACTGGACCTTCAAATGGCTTTTCTCTAGTGCAAAATATGACAGTGAAGGGGAAAAAAAGAAAGAAGAAAACAAAAGAAAAGACAGGAAAGAAATACTAAAATTAATTTCCCTACATGACATATTTTAAAGGGCACTGTCAATTTGCTTTATAATTACATTTCTAAATCACAGGAAGATTACACTGAAAGGTGAACTTTACAAAACCTGAATATTTTCATTAATTTTTTTTTAAGTTAAAAACCTTTTTGGGGATTTAAATACAATCCTTCTGTGCTGTAAGCCCATGTAACAGCAGCAGCAAGGAAACAGATAGGATATGCTATCCTTGTTCCTGCTCATTTGTACCTCTCATTTCCCACTAAGGCTACTAAACCTCATGGGATTTAGTAGCTCCTTCTCTAAGGATGAGCAGCATGGTTAAGCACAAGTGCTCAAGTCTCCCCAAATTTTGACACTGCCCTCATTCCTCAGGATCGTGAGAAAGGGCTTGAAGTGTTAATGTTTGAGGCAAGAGGTTTATTTTGCTATCCAGTTTTTGAGCCCTTCCAGATATCCCCATTTCATGCCTTCAGGCTTTTCTCTGCAATGAGCAAAGCTCAAGGTGTCTTAGCTGAGAGCTGAGCTCCTCACCTTATCAAACTGCTCCAGGTCTGAGAGAGAAACCAGGCGTCAAGAGAATCAGCACAGAGATCTTCAGCTCTGCCTTTGGGGAAAAATTTGTTCTGGAAACACTGGAATGAGCCAGAGGGATGCAATCCTGCATAGGTGGGCACTGTCCGGGTGCCCCCAGACTAAATTCCACCTCCTTTGCAGCACTCTGTGAAAATAAATCAAATCTTGGCTAAATTTGTGCTGTAGCCACTCAGGGGACACTCGTGAAAGGCACTGGGTTAAGCAGACATGATTTAAAAATGCCCTGGCTAAAGCACATTAAATTTGAAAATCACCACTCCCCGTTGACATGGGGTTGTTTTCACCTGAGCTCCTTTTTGCTGCGAGATGAAATCCAGTTTAACTGATTAACTTTCCCACCGGAGCTAACTCCCTGCCTCATCCTAACAGGGTACAAAAATAAAAGCACAAAGCAGCTCGGCGTGGTAGTGGTTGTAGGAAATGATGGAGCTCCCCGTGCTCATCCACTACAGGAATCTATATTAGGTTTTTCAAAGTCTTACAAGCCCAATGAGCTAATGCAGTCTCTCAGTGCAGGTGAGATTTATTTCTCTCTTTCTCTAATATATATGGGCCCGGATTCTCTGCTTGTTTAATCCATTGGTTTACATGGATTTACAGCAGATATTGGCATTTGATCTATGACTGGGCTTGGTCTTTTGGCTGTAGCTTGAGTGAAGGAATAAAGTTCAGAGGACAAATTAATAGAGAGAAAAATTAGCTTCTCATGTATTGAAGACAACAAAATTGCAGTCTGCTATCAAATAATCATCTAAATAAATAACCTTGAGAAAACCAATTACTTACATAGGAGGAAGCTATTGGCAGAGGTGTGAGCATCCTCCCGCTGCACCAGACTGAAAAGCCAATATTTATGTATAAACTGGAAATCTGGTTACTGAAACAGCATTGCAATTCACCCATTGTAATTAAAAAAATAACAATCACGCTTCAAGATAATCCTTCAGGTAATCAAAAGCGGGATCAGCAGCAGGTGCTGGTACTGGGCCGTGCCCTTGCTGGCTGTGACAAAGCTCTGACTGCCAGAGGTGGGAGGTGTCAATGTGACAGCTGAGGGGGCTGTTTAACCCAAAGGGGCGTGAGGCAATAACCTGGAGAATTTGGGGACAAAAATACCAAAGCAACCCTCTACCTGCAACAGGTAAATCATGTAATCTATTCAAATGTATGTGTGTGTATATACAGCCCATTTGAATGGGTTACATTGGAAATTTAGGCGTTATGGCTCTGAAAGACAAAGAACACCAAATGATTTTGCCTCTAATATGAGCATGTTAGTGATTTTAACAGCATTTGGTCTACTGAAACAAGATAAGGCCTGGAATAATAAGCAGCAGCTCAAAGATTTATCTAAATATGTTTGGCAGTTCCCCCGCCCTTTGCCTCGCAATGTGAACATCCCGCCACTGAGACCATACCCTGTAAATTACCACCCTCTGTGGGGTTCTCACGTCAAATTATTCCAAATAAGCAAGGCCAAATGCTCTCAACTTCACCAGATATAATCAACTAATGTAAAGCAATTTCCAGCAGTTCTATTTTGTTGCTTCAGGCTCTTCAAAAGACAAACAAAGCCGCATAGAAAATTGGCATGAAAAGAAATAAGAATTGTCACCTCTTGCTTGTTGGTGCTGGACCAACTTTTGTGTGTGTTCCTAATTATTAGGATTAGCAGTGTTGGATACCCAGCCCCAGGCCCCTCTGGGATTCAGCAGCAGCAAGATGGGGCTCAGAGAGCCCTGCCCTGGACATCGTGTTGGAGGCTGTGTGGCTGAGATCTTTCTCATTAGTCAGGCAATCCATCTCCTGGTAGAAAGCTGCAGGAATTAGTTTCACTTCCAGGGCTTTTTAATTACGCTCAAACACAAGTCCACCAGTCAGACAAAGAAGTTGTTTTACCTGCCGAAATTTCCGATCGTGGCACTCTCTCCTTAAGGCATTGTGTTTGCTGTCTGCATTGACTTTCAATTTACAGTAGCTGTTTCTTCTTGTAGCACAAGACAACAAATTTCACCATGTATTCAGACACTCGGTGCAATGTAGATGGAATTCCATAATTTGCATAATCAACTTCTGAGCTGAAAGTTCTGGGTTTAGACATATCCCTGAAATAGAAAGGGGTTTGCCTTTTTTCTTGTGTTTTGGAAGGTATGACCCATCATTTTGCACAAAACTGTATAATTCTGCCTTGCTATTTTCAGTATTCCCCATTATCAGTCAAACTAATAGGCCTGGAGAATGAAACCCCCAAAAGAAATCCACCACATTAGGGAAATAAATACAGTTAATGATGATAATTAAGTCACTGGGGATAATTGAGAGATTATCCAATTACTATCTATAATTCTTTGGCTTGCAAATAAGATAGGAGTGTGTAGAGCTAATCCATTCTAGCAATAATAATAATAATTAAAAAATTAGTTGGGGCAAAAAGCACAAAAAGCCCCCCAACCCACAAATTATTAGATATTTTCACAACTGGAGGTATTTTGTCTGTTTAATTGCCTAGCTGGAGAGTTTTTCTAGTCTGGAGTAGTTTTTTTTAGGCAGCTGTTGCAACATTGGTCTCTTGAGGAGAGGAAGATTTTCTGGGTCAGGGCTGAATTCCCTGATGCAATTCCTGATTCCCTGGAGAGGCCCTGCTGTCCCCTAGATCCAGACTTAGATGGACACGTGCGCTCCTAGCAAAGTCTTACAGTAACTACAAGTGAACTGATCCAAAATAAGAAGAGATGGGATCAGTGCGGGGTTGTGCTCTGGGTTCTGATGGTAAATTTAGGACAGAAGCCTTGTTCCAGCAGGCTCTGCCCTGCAAAAAGCCCCTCAGGTCCCCCATGGGCTGCAGTGCCACTCTTTTGTGTTGGTTTTGCAGACATGCAGTCATGCTGTCACAGAGCTAAGGAGAGGTGGTTGACCGCCCTGACCAGGTCAGGTGCTAAGGGAGGTTTTGGTCCCAAATATTTCTCAGTCTCAGGCAGCCTGTGTCACAGTGGCTCGAGTTTTCTAATTTAGCAAGTGGATTAGGGACAAGAGCCAAACCCCAGGAAAACACAGCAGCACACTGGGTAAGCTTGGATACTCAGGGATAGGCACCACTTTTTGGGAGGCAGTAGTTGCATTTTTGTTCCCGTTTTCATGCATTTGTAGGGCCTTGCTTGGCACAGGTAATTTAAGGAGATCTAAATATGGCCCCCAGCAAGTCAATTAAGGATGTGTTTAATTTTAACGTGTGCATAGTTCCTTTGGATCTCATCCATGGAAATCAATGGTGAGGCTGCTGGTGGTTTGATTGGCTTCGGATCAGAGCCAGCAATTTTGATTGTAGAGATCGAATGCTTGAAATTAATTATATGACTAATGCTTCACTGGATTAGGGAATCAATTAATGGAAGTGGGGTGCTTGTTAGCAGATTTCCATTAACTTTCATGCAGATTTTTTTCCTAAACACAAACTGCATATTCATTGCCCTTGAATGCATTTAGGTAAGTTGGAAAAATAATAAGATGGTTGAAACAACCAGAATTTTCTAAGGAAGCTACTGAAAGACGTTTGGGATTCTGTACTGGAAATAAAATCCTTGCATGGAAAGACCTTGTGCCAAGTCCTCCTACCAAATAGGTAAATATCAGAAAGCTTTTCCAATCCTATTTATGCCAGAAGCTGTTCAGCCTGGGATTGTCAGACCTGGAAGGCGATCGTCTTCATAAGCCAATCGAAAGGATCAGAAATGAGGTAGCAAAGTACAACCCTTTCTCCACACATCTTTTCTCATCTTTGAGTGGCTGCTGGAGGGGAAAGAATCCTTCAGCACTTCAACTCCTGCTTAACACAGGCAGCTCTAACTACAAGAACATCCTTGCTCCCGCCCCTATCCCCAGTAAAACCTCATTTCATGCTCAAAGTTCCCTATGGGCTCTGACAGACACCCCCAGAATCAGGTTCTGGCAGGTGTAAACACCATCTGCTGAGGCCCAGAAGCTGCTGTAGGAAGGGATGGCTCCTTGGGAAGGTCCCAGCCTGCCCAGCTAGCACAGGCTTTGATGGGCTGCACTTTGTAGCAGGATGGTTTTATTCCATGGCCACAAACTGAGCCCTGGGCTCTGGAGCAATTCTGCTCCTAATGGTGCCCAGAGCTGTGTCCCCAGCGCTGCCCCAGTCCTGGAGCTGCCTCTGGGCTGGTCCGTGCGTGCATAGGCAGCTCCTCCATCAGAGCAGAGTATTAAGCCAAAAAATGTTTCTGTAAATATTGTTTCACACTTGGGTGAACAAAGCATGCTTTTATCTGAGGGAGAGCACAGGGTGTAAATTACATTTTAATTGAGGAATTGGAAATGCTAGCTTTTGCTTTTTGTGGGTTTTTGTTTTTGTTTTGTTTTTTTTCATTTTTAGTGGAGATCGCTCTGGTTGAAGCTGCCTGCAATGAGCCCACTCTCATTTCTGCAGACTTTCCCACTTTCCTTCTGGCTTGGCTTGCCTGGATTCTCCTCCTCCTTCCCCGTGAGGCTGTCTCCAGGCCCGTGAGCGTTCCCAAGCCTTGCTCACTCACAGCTTGGCACTGTGCCCCTGCAGTGTTGGCAGCTGAGAAGGGCTGGTCTGGCACCCCCTGTGCCCTGCTGCCCCTGCCCTCCTCGCTGCTAGGCAGGAACGAGGGAGGCTGACAGTCTGCTGAGCCCCGCTGTGCCACTCAGGGATGTAAATCAGAAAACAAGGCTCCTTGGAGGCATGGAGTGTTGTGTGCTGTGCAGTCTGAGTGCGATTCCCCCCTCTCCCAGGGTAGCTGGCACTGCACCCATTGCGGGCTGACAGGAGCATCTCTCAGGTCTGGCACCCAAGTGCTGCCAGCCGTTCCAGCCATGCTGCAGATGTTCTTTTTCCCCCACACTAAAATACCACCTGAGAAGCTGCAGTTGCAGCTGGGAGCACAAAGGAACACAGGGTCATTTAGGTTGGAAAAAACCTCTGAGATCATAAATTCCAGCTGCTAACCCAGCACTGCCAAACCCACGTCCCCGGGTACCACATCTACAAGCCTTAAATCCCTCCAGGGCGTTGACTCCACCACACTCCTGGGCAGCCTGTGGCAGTGCCTGATCACCCTTTCAGTGCTAATATCCAATTTAACTTCCCCTGGTGCTGCTTGAGGCCATTTGCCCTTGGCCTATTACTTGGGAGATGCCGACCCCTGTTTGGCTACCACCTCCTTCCAGGCCATTGTAGAGGGATCTCCCCTGAGCCTCCTTTTCTCCAAGCTGAACAGCCCCGGCTCCCTCAGCTGCTCCTCAAAGGATTTGTTCTCCAGACCCTTCCCCAGCTTCACGGCTCTTCTTGCCTTTCATTGTCCATCTTAAGGCTTTCATCTTCATCCTCAAAGGTCTTTGTGTTATCTCCATCTCTCACACGTCACTGCTGTGCCCCAAAGGACCATTGCTCATCTGAGACTTGCCAGGAGTGTGGGATCCTGTAGGATCCTGTCGCTGTTGGCCACACAATCACACTTTGGTGAGAAGGCATGAACTGTTTATTACAAGATCTGACTCCATTTTATAGTATTTCTACAAAAGCCAGGGTTTGGGGGAGAAGGTTGACACCTCTCCCATCCCATTAGTCAAGACAACTGTCCATCAGCTGTCCGTTCCTTTAGGAGGAAAATGTAAACTAACTTCGTCTAACAAAAACACTGCTTCTATTTATAACACCCATGCGTGAGAAAAACCTAAGAACTATGAAAATATCTGAAAAACTGTGAGGCACATCATAGGCTGAAAAATTAGGGTGCCAGGATCTCTCTTTTTCCTGCTGGTGGAAACAGCCATTAGTTCATAGCCCAAGCAGAAAGCGTCCTGGTTTCTGGAGTCTCAGAAATCCCCACAGAAGCTCCCGTTTGGGAAGGGAAGTGGAACACAACCTCATTATTCCTCAGGGCAGTCAGTGAGCCGTCAAGCACAGGAGTTGGACGTGGCCAGAGAGGAGGGAAAGGCAGCGAACGGAGCAGAGGACAGAGCCAGCTGTGCTAAATCTCAGCTTCTGCTGGAAGGGCTGGAGAGAGCCCAGGCTGGAGGGGAAGAGCTGCGTCTCCCTGCTGGGAGAATGAACGGGAGCATGAAGCACTTCCAGCTGGGAGCTCCGAACCGAAATTGCAGATTGCACCCTCCTGCTCAGGGGGGTGAGTCAAGCCCATTAGCCAGCTAATCCTCACAACAGGCTTTTGTGAGGCTACTGTTTCCTTCTGGGGAAATGCATGATCTACTGATTACACAGCATCCCAACATGCCAAATGTATGCTTGAAACCAGTAAACAATAAATATTTAATTAGCCGGTCATTTTGACAATAGCAACGGGCAGCAATTAAACTGGCTTTTGATTTCCCCTTCATTTAGTTGTCAGTCTTGTATAGTCAAAGTTAAATGCCAACTCTTGCCTTGACCACAGCCTTTAAAAGGCTGTTAAGAGAATATTGAGGTTTGATCTGAGCTTTTGATTTCTGGCTCTGATTTCTCCCGCCTTTGCACCAGTTGTAGGCATGACTCAAATACCATTAATTTAATGTGGGCTGAATGTGAAACTTAGAAGCTTATTCTTTCTAGCCCAACAGTGCCAGCCAATATTTCAGAGAGCAGTCACACTTGGAAATACAGTGATGATTCAACCTGAAACTCCTGATCTCCTCTACTGCCATCAGGACTTTGCTCACCCCGCGGGTCCGTGCACACCTGATATTTCCCCACAGACACCTTCTCCCATCACCATCTCTCTGTGTATTCTTCCTTACTCCTCCACTGCTGTTTGTCTGCAGACCTTCTGCTCAGCCCCAAAGATTCTTGTCACCAATGGGGCGACAAATTTCTAAATGGAAAGGGGAGAAGAAAGCTGTCTTCCAGCACCAAATTAAATTTTCCTGACATCTGCATTTGCATCCACAGCTTCTGTATCCCAGCTCATCTCCCCACACTTTGTCTTTGCGTGAATCACCAAATTTTTCAGGTGTTTCCAGGTTGCTTTGGCAGGTTTGCTGGGGAGGCCTTGGTCTGGAAACCAAACTATCCTTACTTATCAAACCTCTCCCATCTCCTGATCCGGAGCAGATGCTTGGCAGTGTGAGAGGAGGTTGAGGTGGGACCTTCTGCCACTGATGATGCTGCATCTACCCTTAGACATTAAGCAGGGCTTCTCCCACACAGCTGCCAGCCAGGATGTGCAGTTATGACCGGGTCCCGAACGTGGATTTTGTCTGGTTGAATTCAGAGCACCAGACTGCAAATGAGGAGCCTTGGCTGTAATCGCAGCTCTCCTGCTGGATGTCTCTGGCTGCAGACAAGTCATTTCACATCTGTTCCCCTTTCCATCCTTTCCGGGTTGTCTGAATGAAGGTGAGATCTTTGCAGCACGTTAATGTCACCCCTATGTACCCAAAGGACATTTAGCGCCGTGCAGCCCTGACACTGTTTGAGACATGGGAGCGCTATTTTAAGGGATGGCCTAGGTACCAGGCTTATAAATATTGCCCCTTTTTGCATATTTCCCCTTCACTACCACAATGTAACATCCTGCCCAAAGTCTCTATGCAATGCCAGTCTTCTGATTCAACATTTTTAGCAAGTCTTGTTAGATTTTGGTGAATATCAAAGTTAGTTCCAATTTAATTTTGTCTTTGTTGAGAAATGAAAACAGAGCCCTCAGTCCCTCCATGAAACACAGGTAACATCCTTCAAAATAAATGGATTTAATTATAAAAGTCAGCTTTGGATCAAGCCTGCTCTGTTTAGACCTACTAATCAGAGAGTATTTACAGAATCACGAGGACCTGATAAAACATGTACGCAGTTTAAAATACCCCATTGTAATGCATTGTAAACCTTAATTTAAAATAAGACAGCTTAAAAGCTTTATGGATTTGACTGATGATACACCCTCTGTATTGATGGCTGAATCCAGCATGCTGTTATTCCTGCTTTCTCTTGCTAACAACAAAGTTCAGAATGATAATATATTTTATAAAAAGCTTTACTATTACGCTGCTGCAAAAGTGACTTTAAATAACGATAATAGGCCTGAACCACAACTTCACAGAGAAACAGCTCTGGAGAAGATGAATTTCCATACAGCAGGCGTGGAGGCAGCACAGGGATAATGCACCAGCTCTCCAAAATATTAGCATCCCACAGAGCAAAAGGTGAAAAGCACTTTGGAACCTGAGTGGACCAAACCCTCCTATCTGCAGGAATGCAGCAGGGCTGGCGAGGAGCTCAGAGGTGTGTGACTCTCCAGCAGGGTCGCATACCAGGATGAGAACCCTGCTCACTGAGCATCACTGAGCCTTCTCTCCATGAAGAGTTCCTTTTCCGTGGGGGGAAGAGCAAAGCCAGCAGTGTGCTTTAATAATGCAGAATTAATTAATTGATTTTCCTCTGCTAAACCTGGTGCTGTGATGGGATATAACAGAGCCAGCAGAGCAGCAGCTTGTTCACATGAGGTGCTGCATCCCCGTCCATGGGGAGGAGGCTGGGTCTGAAAAAGCACCTGCAGAGCCTTTGTTCTTCCTTGTCTCGGACTTCATGGTGTCAGATGGGTGGGATTTGGCCTTGAATGGGAAGCCCCACTTTGTTGTGTGCAAATTCCTGCACCTTTGAGATCCAAACTTCTTTGAGATCATCCGAAAAAGCTTGGAGAAACCAGGAAATCATTAGTTTGTAGCAAGAAACTCCGTCCAACTCCCACAAATACATGAAATATGCACGGAGAAGAGCACGGAGCTCGCAACTTCCAAAGGCAAGAGCTCTCCGAGGGTCTGACCCCAATTGTGGGTAAGACCATGGGGTGTTCTTTAGCCAAGGGACGGTCACCTCCTCACATCTGAGACACTCCTGTGCAAAACTGAGGGGCAATTAAGCATGTTCAGTTAGAGGTAATTACACCAGGAGCAAAAGTTCACCCTGCGCAGTTACGGGGTTAAACAAAAAGCTGCAATGGAGCACTGACAGAAAAAGTACTTTTACATTTAAAAACTGGCATGATTTATTCAAGCAATGAGGAATGGGGAATCTCAAATTTGGAAATGACACAGGTTACAGGTTGTGCGAATTAATATAGTGATTCCACAAGGCAATAAGTTGAAAAGTTGACAATCACTCTTAAAATACTATTCAAAGACTTAAATTAAACAAAAGAGGTGTCTACAGTCTACAGTCAAAAAGACTTTTTCTAAGCTTTGCTTGAAATACTTAATACAACAATAAAATGTCATGTGTGCCCTTCTGAACAACCAAAAATTTTAAATTCTATCTTCATTCTTACATTTACTGTGGATCAAATTTATGCCTATTACGTTATCACCAGAAAATACAATGTGCAGCAAAAAATGCATTATGTCAACAGCAGCTCAAATTGTGAGGCAACCTTCAAAGGGGGACTTCCCAAACCCATCCCTTAAGAAATTAATTGGTTATCTTTACAGACCATATAATTAACATTTCTGTGTCTTTACATTTGTGAAGCAAGCATTTGTGTTCAAATTTACCTTGCAAACTCCATAATTACAATTTCTATGTGTGAGAAATCTGTAGTTGGTAGTTTCAGTGTCTGGCACAGTTTTAGAAACGAGAATTTATGATCTCATGAACTTCCTCATTGTAACCCAGATTCCTTGCTCAAAATGAAGTCAAAACAATTCAGCACTGTAAAACTGTGCAGTTTTATGTATGTTATTAGGGGTGTATTTTGTGGAAGTAATAACAAGATTGAGGTTGAAATGAATCTCCATTTCCTATTACATATACACACAGATACAATGAAATGCTGATTTTTTAAAAGCGATGAACGCATACACGAGCATGTATAAACAGGTGGAAGACTACCAACATAAAAAATGTACTTGTGTGCAGGAAACGGGATTGACAAAGACCCCACTCTTCCCTGGAAAATAGAAGATTTGAGGGGGAACCAAAAGGGAACCAAAAATCTTACCTCCTTCATTCAGGAGAGATGCTGTATTAGAGAAGAATGTGTAGAAAGGCAGTGAGGGGAAGCACCAACAGCTGCTGGGATGTGTTTAAACCCAGGGAAGGAGGGAAGGAGGCCCTGAGGACATTTACTGGCCTGAGTCTCATCAGAGAAATGCCAAGTTTCTTGCTCCTGATGTGGGTTTGGTGTTGGGTAAATACTAAGTATTTCCAGGTTAAAAACGACACCCTTTGCTCCTTGTAGGGCCTTCAAGATCTAAAGTGTGGACAGAAGCAGCCAAGGCCTTTGGTAGGCACCAAGGTAATTTTATGCCCAGAGAGCACATTTCAGAAGCGTGATTGTTGTCACTACTGGGCTAAAAATGTGTCAGGCAGTTCATGGAACAGAGGACAACCCTCCTGTCCTGACATGCTTGCGATCAAAGGTGCCAATTTTGCAATTTTGTGTGCACAAGGATGGCAGTGGGAGTACTGAGGTGCTGCCAGAGCTGTGGGACCCCAGGGAAATGTGAACCCTAAGGGTGGGGAGGAAGCTGTAGGGATGAGAAAAGCTCAGCAGGATCCTTGTATGGAAATATGGTCCCATCAGCAGTCAGTAAAAATTTTTTGTGAGTGTCTCTTCTGGTATTAAAATTTATGAATTTTGGAGAGAGGGAAGATGAGTGAGATGGGAATTTATGACTTAAGTTTTTGATTTTACATATGTATGTAGACTCTGGGAAAGCTGTACTGCTGATTTTTAACTCTTCCTCAAATGGACACTAAACATTTCAGTATCAGTAGTTCATCATTATTTTCCATCTTAAGAGAAATGCTGTTACCACCTTTTGCACAAATGCTCCTTACTGAGCCATGCAGGCTGGGGAAGATTTTCCTTTTTTCTTCCTTGCCTTTTGTCCTTTCATTTATGAGTCCTGACAGTTTTGGGGGTTGCTCCATTCCCCCAAGTTCATATGCATCTGCTGTCCCAAGACACACCACATCTAGAAAATTGATCATTACCAATTTTGGGGGGGGTTTCCCCTCTTTCCTGGTGGAGAATAGAAAGCAAATGTTCAGGTATCAGCTCCAGCTCTGTAGGCATCTCTAGATCACTTCATTTTCATAGTTTCAAAAGGCCACTTGATAGAAGTTAATTAGAGTATTGCTATCTGGGATGGGGAGGCCCACTGGGAGATGGTGGAGGCTTCTCATTTCTCACAGCACTTCAGCCAGAAAGCTTCCCAATGTGACTTTTATTATTAATAAACACACCATACAATAATTATAGCACGCCATACAAAAATTATGCCTTTTACCAGCAGCATGGATTTGAATCCGGGGTTGTTAAGTCTCCTGCACCGCTCTGTAAACAAGTTTCACCATGCTCCAAATGCTCAGCCTGGAGGTGTTGCACACACAGAATTACCACCAGTATCAATAATAATGACAGCAATTAATAGAGATGTGAGTCCAGTGCAAAAACTCGCTCCTGCTGGGGCAGCCTGGTGTGCTCCTACACACTCAGCTTCATAACACATTTGCTGCTTAATTTGCTAAGCAAAGAGGACTGGGAGAAGAAGCAGGACTGGTTCCCCGTCTCACACATTTTGTGGATTTTCCTATATTTACTCCTTTCCTACCCACTGTTCAAACTGACCTACAAGCCAATTGATCAGGAGAACAGGGAAATAAACTTCAGCCCAAAAATCTTAACAAAACAGTAGAAGAACAGTTCAGAGCCGCCCAAATAAATAAACCCCTGACTCTGGCATATGTTATGTGGCCATTTTCCCTGGGGAGTTTTTAAGTAATGGGACACAGATCCATCTCCCAGGCTGGCCCCACATGCCACTGAACAAAGCAAACCCCATCCTGACACCCAGTTCCAGATAAACAACTTATATTTGTCCCTAAATTGATGCATCTTATTATGCGCGCTTAGCAATTCATTCAGATGAGGAGCAGCAGGTTGGATGACAGTATCTCCTGGTGGCAGGTTTAGGTGTTATGAATATCACAGCCTGGACTCCACTAAAGCTCCAGAACCTCCTCTGCAGCCCCCACGTGATGCCAAAGCCTGATCAGGATCTGCAGCCTTGGGGCTCTGCCATGCACGGGGGAAGGGCTGCACATCTCCAAGAGCAGATGATCTTACCCTTGGTGTGCCCCAGCTCCTCTCTCTGCCTCTTGGCAGTGCAAGAGGTCTCCATGTGGAGGAGAAGCCTGACTTAATCATCTTGCACAGCTCAAATCTGTGCCCTTCATGATCCCTGTCTTTCAGAGGAGCAGTATTTAGCTCCCTGAGCCAGCAATCCGCTTGGCTGTAGAGTTCATCAGGAACACAAAAAGGGCCTCAGTCCAGAGGAGAATATTTTGCAGAGGCAGCTGAAATTAGGATCTGGCCCTGGGAGTGTGTTTGCAGACATCTGGATACAATGCACAGCAGCACCACTTGTGTGGATCGCCAGCATAATTGCAATAAATAATTCAAGAAACAGCAAATGATGCCGAAAGTGAAGCCTCCAGCTCTGCAACCAGCTGATGGCACTGTCGGCTGCAGAGGGGACACCTGCCAGGGTGGGACTGGGGCTGGGAGCCCTGGGGGTCCCCACGGGGCTGACAGTGACCAAAGGGGGCTGCAGGTGACAGCCAGTCCCTCTGGCAGCCTGGCTTTAGCCTGTAAATTTGTGATTGCAGTCTTTGGGTCCCAGGAGGGCTCCTTGGCTCCCTTCAAACCCACAAATTTCCCCAAACTGAGGAACACCTGAAAAAAGCACGGAGGCTCCACAGCTTTGCAGAATTGCACCGCGGGGGATCGGGAGGTGAACGAAGCCCTGTGTGTGGTTCTCTGTGCACAGCCTGGGTGGCTGTTTGGAAATAACCACCCTCCAGATTCCGAGGTGAAGCCAGACAGGAATTTTCCCTTATGCCCATTACTCTTGTTTTTTCTCTGGCAATCAAGACCTTGGCCAGGAAAATATGTGATAACTCACAGATACTAGGTGTAAATACAGAGGGAGTGGAGAGGATAATTCCTCTCTGTACAGATGACACTCTGCCATTCATCATCAACCCTGACACTTCAGCACCAGCGGCCTCTGGTCTGGCAGAGGGTCCTGTCTTCACTCCTGGTTAAAAAGCAAACCTGAACACAGGGCTGTGAGGAAGAGAAACCCGCTGGAAATATAAGACCTTCAGTCATGTGAGTGGAGCAGCAGTATCTCTTGCTTGCTTAGAATTGAAACAAACAGGAAGTTCTTGTTTAATCAGCTACGGAAAAAAGAGACAAAGCAGGTCAGATGGCACCACAGCAGGCAGAGATGGCACTTCTGGAACGAACATCCAGCAAAGCTCATCTGGTCTCCCCAACCAACACAGCCACCTTCCATCTGGGACAGCTTATTAAAAAATGGGATCTTGGAGACACCCCTTTTCCATCCCCATACCTGTGGCAGAGCAGATCTCGCCTTTGTAACAGAGTGTGAGCTGAATCTAACACCCCAAACGCTGCCCTTTTTAGATGATTAACAGATTAACATAAAGTTATTTTTCCCACTGATGCATTACTATCTCATTTTCATAAAAGTCAGTAATTGTGGTTCGCTCCTAGGTGCACTCAAAATTCTGACTCATATCTGAATTACAGTTTTGCTCAGGCTCTTCATACATATAATGGGCACAACCAAATCTGCCTCCTTCCTCCCCCGCCTCACAACTTAGACAATTAAAAACTTATAAACAAAATGTGGCAGGTGAAGCCCATTTGCAGTGAAGTGTAATTATACCCAGAATAATGAGCATATGCAAAAGGTTTCTTCTTGAACCAGTGCCTACCTTTTGTGGGGCTCTGAGTCACGCTGGCATCACTTTCCTCACAGTATATTTTTTTTAGTTATTACTACTGCTGTTAGGCAATATAGTTGTGGAAAGAGGGTTAGGATTTATTTTGCATCCCCTGTTATCACCAGCGACATCATCAGCTAATCTGCTCCTGGCAATGACCTACTTCAGGAGGCAGCAGGAAAGCTGGGTATTCTCAGATCTCAGTTGAGTTGGAAATCTCCTATTTGCCTTGTAAAAGGACGTCATTCCACCCACAAACCATTGAGAGACACTGGAAATGGAAGCTCATAGAGTTTATAGAATTCCTTCTTCGTGCCTTGAAGAGAAAGGAAGCAGACACAGTTCAAAAGACCAGAAACTGTGATTAATAGTAATTTTTTCCCCTACCTAGAAAAGAAAAATATTACAGTACAAATATGTAAAACATCCAATAAATTTGCTCTAAGTGTCCTAACCTTTCTCCTCAAGCTCTTTAACTTGTTCCAGCATCTATGATCTCCTCCTGCAGAACTCCCTATGTTATGACACTTCCTCCACAAAAACATAGAGGGGATGTAGTGGCAATTTCAGCAAAGGAATCACAGAGAAGCAGCAGACAGGAATATTACTGATCAATGGCAAAGAGATTAAAGGTAGTAACATCCTTATGGCACTGTGCTGAGCAATGAGTGAAGAAGATCAAAGGGATTATCAAGCGCAAAGAGAGGGCTTGTGGCTATTAAACTGACAAAAAAAAAGAAATCCTGTGGGAAATAGGAACAAAACTCTTAGCAAAAGACAAGGATCAGATTTTCTTGTTCCACTGAAGTGAAGACGTTGGAGGGACAGGTGTCAGGAGCTGCAGTTTCTAACAGTGCTGATCCTTGAAGGGCAAAGGGATGAAAAGCTTGGAGGAAATGTCACTGGGAATGGACAGAAGCTCTCCAGACACTGGAACACAGAAGCCTCCACAAGGAGCACAGCCCAGGTCAGCATGCAGAGAGATTTTAATGCTGAAATCATATTTTATGCCTCTAGATCTGACCTGTCTAAGAATGGGCATAACAGCATCTACCTACATTCAAGGTTTTTGCTGAAGAGGATTTAGCAGATTTAATATTGAACATATTTTAAGTGTTTTCATGGATAACTTCAAGCAAGAAGAACATGCAAGCTGGATTATGAATCCTCTTATACATTTTTACAGCATTTATAATTAACTCTAAGTCTATTTTTTTTTTTTGTGCCACTGGGAAGCAGTCATGCTGTAATCTTCTAATTAATAAATGGCTCAATAAATCATGAGATCTTTTGTCCATGGAGAAACTTACACGTACTGTCAGAAATATTACATTCTAAAATGGGTAGTAGGCAACCAACCATATTTTTACTCCTTCTGCACTCTTTTTTTTTTTTAAATTGATATTTAATTTGAAAATGTTTAATGACAAAATTAGTCAAATAAATTACCCAGTGAGGGCTGGTTATTGTGCCAGTTATTATCTCTGTAAAAACTCTCATTGGCACCCAAGGGCTTTGGTGATGCAAAATCCAGCTGCACCAAAGCTGTCCAGTGACAAGGATATCCCACGGCTCCTGCCTTGGGCCATTGCTTCGTTCACACAACGTGGTTCTGTGGGAAGGCCTGGTCCAACTCACAGAACAATGCAGAAAAGTCCTGCAGGTGTGGGCTTGGCCCCTCACCCTGTGCTGCGAGCATCCTGTTCCACCTGGCTCTTCTTTTTCTCCTTGATTTTTTCATCTCTTGCTCACTTTAAATGAAAGCTCTCCCAGCCATGGGCCTTCTCTCACTCTGCGCTTGCAACGCTCTCTTTGCTGGAACATGAAATCAAAGAGTGACAGAACTTGTCTTGGATCAGCAGTGAGTGACAGGGACCTGCACTTTGTCATTCATTAGCCAGACTGCCCTCCTGTCACCTCCTCGAGCCCACTGCCTTCCCCCAGAGCAAGGTTCGAGCAGACATTTGTAGGTCTGCCTTTCTGGTTGTCACACACGTAAACAAACACCTTTTGCTGCTCTCTGGGAGGGGAACCCAGGATCCTTATCCTCACTGTCTGAGCCAGGGTGTGAAAGCAGAGAGACAGGGTGAGGCTTTTCAGCTAAAAACATGCATCCCACGTTTATCTGGGCGCTGGCTGTGGTGTGACAGGGGTGCCTGGCTGCATGTGAGGCGCCCCAGCCTTCAGCAGCTGACGATGAGGGTGCCCTGCCCGCAGCCCTCCCTCCTGAATTTCTGCTCTCGTGGCACAGGAGATGAGGAACCACAGCCTAAAGCAAACTCCAGCGGTTTGAGCCAGCTCACAAAGATCATAACTGTGGCAAGGCCCTGAGGATGACAGGAAAAACCAGCTCCTTGCAGGAGATGCACGACAGGAGCTCACATCTGGACGGCTCCTGGCTTCATCTCTTAATAGCCACTGCCAAAGCAGATTCAGTGAACCTCAAGCTCTCCCCATGTGGTGTTTCCTTATATTTTATCATCCCCAAGAAAAAATTTCTTTATTGTGAACTACATATACTGACTAGCCTGTATCCCAGCAGTGTCTGAGAGCTGCAGCTGCCTGTGACTCCTGAGGGAAGGTGGTTACAGTGCCTGTGGAGATGTCAGGGTGCACAAGACAAAGCAAAATAACCCACTTTTGTTGTGTAAAATAAAAAGTCTCTCTGAAAAAATTGCTGTGTTGAGGAAATGACAGCACTGCATTTAAGACAGCCTCTAAATGTCAAGGGAGCATCAATAATTTTATTTACAATAGTAGAAGACACAGATGCCTATATATGATCTGATAGGAAAAGAAAAGGGGAATGTGCAACTGCTTCTGTTTGAAATCTTAATTATTCCAGTAATCTTTCAAATACAGTTCATCAGCTGGATATAAACACTATCCTAGCTGCAAGCATAGGTGTGAAAAGGGAAAAAATCCCATTATCAAGCAATCTGCAACTCTGAAGACAACGGTTTCCTGCACCAGCAAATTTCTATCTGTTCTTTGTGACTGGTGCTGGCAGTAGGGTAGGAAAGTAAATGAGTTACTAATGCAGGATGTAAGATATTCATTAAATACCAGGTAGAAGAACATTAATTTACCTTTAAAAACATATTAGGAGACAAATAAGGCAATTAATTCATTAGTATGCATGCATTGCCTCAGCTGATCAGGTCAGACAAGCTCAGCTGTGCCTCCTAATGCCTGCACTGCAAAACACTGCTGATAGTATTAACATTTTAATAATAATTGTAGTCATATTTACTGATAGGCAAAGGCAGGATGTGATTTACTCTAGCAGAAATCTTGGATGGGTTTTCTATCTAGCTTGTTCACAGGTTCACACCACCTCTATGAATAATGCACTTAACTCCTCTTGCTGACTATGGCCAGCAGCAAAACACGTAAAACAACAACAACAACCTGTTTAAAAAACAGCCTGAAAACATCCTAAAAACAACCCAGGGAGTCTGAACAAGTCAATATTGCAAACCTCCTGCACTAACTGGGAGAGCAGCTGAATAGAGGTGAATAAAAAAGGGGGACAAACTCTTCTGTTTGGTGCACACAAGAAGTAAATAAACTCTATTCCACCCCAGATAAAAATGGGTACACTTGCTGTCATTTATATTTTACAGCAACCCTCCCTTAAAGCTTCAGTTCCTTCAGCTGAGATTCCTGTTGAGACCCTTCCCTTGGACACAGAGTCACTGTGTGCAGTGATAAATCACTGCTTTGAGAGCTGAATTATATTCTGCTTTGAGGTTTCCAAGCATGGGTGAGATCTTCCTTCACGTGCTGGCTCAACGCAGTGTTAGTGCAAAAGCAAAAACAACACTTGAGCACTCTTTGATCTGGGTCTTGTCATGCCAGAGCTGGGTCCTATGTCAGAAAAGCTGTTGTGGGAAGGGCTGGGTAGTAATTACCTGAAGTTACTTTAAAGCGAAGTTGCCTGCTGAGATTAAGCAAGAAAATGCAACAATATCTGCATATATTTATTCTGAAAAGCATAATCAGGGGAGGCGAGGAGTTTAAGGAGTGTGATCCCAGTCCACTGAGCCTGAGCACATGGAATATAAACTCTCAGAGAAGCTACTTCAAAGGCAGAATGGGAAGGTAGAGACATCAGTGTGAAGCAGATAATACAGGGGAAGCAGGGCTTAGCAGCTAATTCATTAAGTGTATTTTTTTGCACAGGATTTCTGATGTAGCAGCTCACAGCGACACGGGGCAGCCACTGCAAGGCAGAGGATGGAGCTGTCTCCGTGGCTGGCTGCTCCCAGCCTCTCCCCGATCCTGCAGCCACTCTTACACATCATTAAGAGACAAGCTCCCCACGGGGACCACCACTGGCCTCATCAGCATGGAAAGCAGCCCTCTTGCTCTGCATCACTGAAGGCTGGAATATTCCCACACTGCCTCCATCTGAAACACCACAGCTTTTTAAGGCAGCTCTGGGATTTTCATGAGCAAAATGATACATCCAGAGAGGGTCACATCAAGGATTTCTGGTGTTGAGAGCAGCCTGGAAGCCAGGTGAAAGCACAGTCCAGCCCATCCAGAGCTGGTTCATCGGGGATTTATCATAAATGTTTGTGGGGTGCTCAGAGGGAGCCCGGAAGATGTGAGTTTTAATTGAAAAGGGATTGCAGGGGATATAAACCAGCCTAAATGTCAGGGCACTGTTGCTTCCCCTAAAGGTCAGAATGAGCATACTGAAACCACAAGTCTGAAAATGATACCTCTGACAGTGCTGTTCCAGCCATCCATGGGTACAGAGCAATGCTCATCTATTCCAGCATGGAAACTGGCAGGGAAGGATGGGAAAACGGCCTCACAGAGGGCTGGGAATTGGATGGAGCTTTTTGGATGCAGCTGCAATAAAAGAGTCTTCTGATGCCTTCCAAAGGCACAGCCCAAGTTATTACAACAGCATTAATTTACCATTAGGGCTTGCCGGAATCAGAGGGGAAGATTTTGATTTTTAAAACCCCCAGTCAAAGGAAGGCAAGAGTGAAAAAAAATATATATTCAGTCCTTTTAAAGCCTGACCTAAAAAGCCTTGCAGTGTAAAATATGCACTAAAAGATTTATGTCAGGTTTCTATGGTTATACCTATGTACAGGTGTGATACAGAGCAAGCTCAACCTTGCTGCTGCTGGCCTTACATGGCATGGAACTCAAAGAGCTCTTCCCAGTGGAAGAGCAAAGCCTGACTGGAGTCAGCAGGGACAGCTGTGCTGGCTGTGTGGAGGGGCTGAGCAGCCACAGGTCAGTGCCCTCTGCCCCAGCAAGGCTTTACTGGCATGGAGGAGGGAGCTCAGGGTGTCTCTCCTGCTCCCCAGCACCTCTTGGGATGGGGCGGTTCCGTGCATTCCCTCCCCCTACAGCAGCTCCTGTTCCTGGAGGTCCGTGCTGACCTCATGAACCTGGTGGTACAGGCTTAACTCCAAAAGGGATTGAGAGGTTGCAAGTCCCTGTTCCTGACAAAGGCAGTCCCAGGGACGTCCACGAGCAGCCCCTGCCCACAGCAGGTCAGGGTGGATTTATGGGGCGGAACTCAAACAGAGGCAAGAAACTTTCTTTGCTTTATACCAGGAGAAAATACCAGCCCCCCATCCAAGATAAAGGATTCAGCTCTCCAGAACTACAAATGCTGGGTAGAAATGGAAACAAAGGGTCTAATTCAGCTCCCACCCATGCAAAGAAAACCCCCAAATCCTACCAGATTAAAGCCCCAGTGTTAATGAGTGGATTCACGTGTCAAGCAGCGTACCGGAGGAGCCTCTCTCTGAGTGTTCCTCTTGGTTTCTAAGGAGCCAGCTGTTATTTATGCAGTCTATTTACACGTTCTCTTGGCTCTTCATGCAGAGGAATTATTTTATAGTGTCAGCTCCCTCTCTTTATTTTCCCCTTACAAGTGCATGCACAACAGAAAGAGAAGGTTGGACAAAGACGTTTGAAAGAACCACGTGTAGGTATGTTTTAAAGATGGAAGATATTTCAGGTTGACAGTATGAAATTGTCACAGAACATAAATTACAACTGTCTGTGCTTCTCTCCTTCCTAAGAGGATTGTGCTAATTAAACAAGAAGAGATTATCAAACTTTGTCTACAGCTGATAAAATCCAACTACAAATTAAAATGCATGTTAAAGCTAATCCATCACAAACTGAAAAATTAAGCTAGTGCATTTGTAATGTTTTCAGCATCCTTTGTCCTTCAGACAGTGCCCAAATACTAAAATTTGGTTGAGTTTAATGTTTTGCACTTACATGGAGATTTAGAATTGTACATTCCATGCAGTTCCCTAAATGCTCATCTTCTTTGCATGTTTAAGATTGTGTCAGTAATTTGCATTCCTTTTCACAAATGGAAAAGTAAAAGAAAAGGGAAAATGTAAGCAACTGGATTAAAAATAAACTTTTGCCTCCTTCCAGCGCCAGTAAGTTTGAAAAAGTTTCCTCTTGTTTTTACATACCTCTGATGAGTCATGGCAGCAGAAATGCCAAAATGCCACCAAAGAAAGGCTTTTCCCTTTTTATTATTGGAACAAGCAAGAACAAAAAGTTCTAGAAATACAGAGGGAGACACATTCTCCTGGGTCCCAGCCTTGCTTGCACGTATGGGCCTGAGTCACTGTAGCTGTGATTAACCAGATCAAAATGAGGGAGTTGGTCCACAGTGGCACACCCAAGCCTCAGCACGGCTGAAATTAGAATTTAAACCTTGAGGGTACCAAATCAAAGCACCCAATCTCCAGACATCCATCTGATCCTAGTAACTAAAGGGCATTTTCCTCCTGGATCAAGTCCACTGCAGTCCAGAACAGAGAGTGTGACAATAGCTAAAGGCTGAAGGAACAGATCTGAATAGAAAAGATAACCAAGAGGCTGTGGAGACTGGAAGGAAAATTACAGCTCTCAGCCACAGGACCTGAGGCCTGTTCCTTGGTTTGCTGCCTGCTGGGATGAGTCATGTTGTGTTTTTACTTCTAGTTTTTTTCTTGGTCTGATCACTCGGCATTTCAGACCCCTTTTGAGAAGGGGCTTTGTTCCACCCAAGTTTGGTGATACTGAACACTAAATGTAGAAGTGACCTTTAGGACCTCTGATGATTGAAGTGGTAATTGTATAGTGAATAAAAAAAATAAAAGGTATGTGGTGTCTTTCATCATAACAATCTTGTGCCTTCTAAAGTAACTTTAAATGTCTTACTCATTGCTAAGGTATTTATTATGCCAATTTTTGTTCTAGTTTTGAAGGATATCATGATTCTGATGGAGTCAAGATTCTGAAAAGCACAGGCTCCTCCTCCTGATCAGAGCACACACAAAGCAAATTCCCTGCAAAACCCAGCCTTGAGAGAAAAATAGGAGAACGTACATGAAATGCTTTTGCCCACAAGTCACCCCATTTATTTTCCAGATAACATTTGAGCACTGCTTTTATATTTATGCTCCTCTCATCTCCTTGACTGGACATGCATGCTGTGGTCAAATCCAGCTGGGAAACCCTCCTGAGAGGTGTCTTCATTCTGCAACTCCCCTCACCTCTGTCTCCAGGACCTCTGACACTCCTTCAGCTTCCTAAAAGCACCAGCAGAGCCATTCATCCACCAGACCTACCCCTGCCCTGAGAGCTGGGTCTGGTTTCAAGCTGTGCTTACACAGACTCCTTTGTGCACCAGCACTGCCCATCCCACGTCCCAGGGACCGCCTGGCTCCCCCTGCAAAGGCAGCCAACCGCTCCAGCCTCTCCGTGCTGGTTGTGTGCCCGCATGGGCCCGTGGTGGCCCAGCGCAGCCAAAATACGGATTAGCCCTGGCTGGGGGATGTCTTGTCTCAAAACCTCCTGTCTTCGGGTCAGCTGTTGCTCCAGCCTCTCGTGCCACGTCCCTCCAGGCAGAAATTGAGATCCTGCTTGTCGGGGAGGAGAATAATTGCAGGTCTCTGGCTTTGCTCGAGTTTAAAGTGGAGTTAATTCCTCCTAGTTCAAGGCATTGGAATAACAAACTCCACGTGTCCCTGCAATTGCTTTGGCTTTGTGCTGTGATTTGTGCCAGAGTAAGGTCCACTTAGACTAGAAAACACAAGGGTAGTATTTATTTAACTGATTATGCTGCATTCTTGTCTTATGAATCACTCTCCACAGATGGTACTTATGCCATGCCCTACTTTCTGGTTTGACAAATGACTGCTCTAAGACTCCCTTATATTGGCTCTTGCTCGAATGTAACTGCATTGAATGCAACGGATTTATTTTTTATTTATATTGGTGTCAACAAAGCTGGACACGGGGCCTTTAAAAGTAAAAAAGTGCCCCAAATACCTGTAAAATTCAATATGGCACATCCATTATTTATAAAATGACTGTTTCTGCTGCGGAACATTATTGATATTGTTATTTTGTGAGCTTTCCACACGTACAACTGATATGTACAACTGTACTTAGTCAATACTGCTTGAGATTAATAAGACTGGTAGAAGGTTTTTCAATCAATATATTCACTCCAAAGAATATGCAACTGTGTGTATGGGGGAATTGATTCTGCTTTCATAGAGATGTAAATAAAAACAATTCATAGAAGCAAAAGGAATTGTAAAAGTGGGAAATGAGAAGGCCATTTGTGATGTAAAGATTAACATACATTTTAAATACGACTTTGTGGCACTTTGGAGACCATTTTGGGATTACAGTAATTTTATATTCAGTAAAAAGCAGGTTTCAAATATAGAGACACAAATTACTTCTAGTGAGGAAAAAAAGCAAAAAAGCTCTTTTTCCCCACCCCCTCCCTCCCTATTGCCAAGGGGTTTGTCAGCTTACTCTTGCCAATCCTTACTAAAGAGAGTCTGGTTGCATGAATAGTACTGCCAGAAGTAGAAATCAGCAAGAATGAGCTGTCTAAAGGCTCACGTGTGAAAACCAGACTACAAAGTTCGAGGAATAATTTCTTATTGCAGGAGCCTTTTTATTCTCTGAGGGGGAAAAAGAGGAGCAGCCACCCTGCAACCCAGGGAGAGATGAGAAGGGCTTTGTCCCTTCCGCGGGTTACCCTTGCAGGCTCTGTGTGGTGAAAGGAGTGTGAAAACCTGACATCTAGTACCTTCCTTTTTTTAAAACTTTTCTTCCTCCCCTTGGTGATTTCCTTCACTCATCCTGCTCCTGTTACAGTTCATGGCTTCAGGACTGGTTCTTTGACTAAAGCAAGATCCTCTAACTAAGCCCCAAACAGCTGCTGAGTTACTCTGTCCCAACACAGAGGCAAACCCGGGCACTGCCCGTGAGGCACTTTTAAAAATTGATTCATGCACATCACTGCCACTCACCTCTCTTGCCTAATCCACCCAGGGAGCCTGTTTCCAGCCCAGGGAAAAAAGAGTGGATTCAAATCCCAGATGTGTTCCATGGTTTTTACGATGTCCTGGCTCCCTCCCTGCAGCCACAGTGTTTTGGGCAGCTTTTGCAACCAAATAGGTTTGGCTTTATACAGCTTGGGAAAAGGAGGATGTTAAGCAAAACAAAAAGTATTGCTGAGCAATTGAGTTGATTGCACTTGTCCTTGGATGGAGAATGATCCGTGCTGGGGGAGGTGCCATCTCTGGAGGCCCTGTGAGAGAGATCCATGTGCTGGACACTGAAAG
This sequence comes from Donacobius atricapilla, assembly GCA_013397315.1. Taxonomy (NCBI): domain Eukaryota; kingdom Metazoa; phylum Chordata; class Aves; order Passeriformes; family Mimidae; genus Donacobius; species Donacobius atricapilla. The sequence continues at coordinate 231,350 of WBMY01001343.1, forward strand.
GAATCGACAACCTCATGACATTTTGTCCTGGATGTTATTGCTGTCCTGGCCAAACCACCATTTGGGTGATTATATCCTGCCCACCTCTGCTGCTGCTATACTTTCAATCAGATGTAATATTCTTCATATCCTGTCCAAAACTACTGCGTGCTGCAAAAATAGCTATTTCATTTTTGCACAGAAGTGACAGGTTTTCAGCTGTGGTTAGGACTCCTTGCAGATGTAAAAAGTAAATAAATAGGACTTCCGGAGAGAAAAATCCAGTGCAGGCTGTATTCTCTTTTCACATCCACTGTAATGCCTGATCTTCACGCATTAACCCCAGACCTTCTCAGCTATTTTCTACCCAGTGCCCAGAAATGCAGAATCACTCAGGGCCTTTCCTGCTTGGCACCATGTGAATCTGCAGTGACAGTCCCAGCTGGGCAGAGTTTGCAGCCTGAATACCTAAGACAGTTCAGATAAAACATAAGCCCAGCAAAAAGCAGAGGGACATGGCCAAGGTCACCCACGTCTCTGTGTGACCTCGCCTGCTGCTCAGGGTCCTGATAGAACTGAACAAAGTCTCCCTTCAGCATCTCTTCTGTCCCCTCTCCTCAGTCAGTTTTCTAAGTTGAACTGGGTTTTGCTTTTAGTGATTTTTAATTCCCTCTTTCCTTCCTCAGACTAAAGCATGAAGTGTATTTTTTTACCCGTTTGATGCATTTTTAGAGCACACATCACTCGAGTTGGGTGCGCTGAGCAGCCGCTTTAACAGCGCTGCTCTTTAAAGCTGGATTGCCCTGAATCCTCTCTCTGTTTGCCACGAGCCCCTTTGCGAGGGGTTAAGGCTGCAGCTTGTGTAGCAACAACCCAAAAAGCCTTGGAAGTCCCCCTGGGGGCGGGATGCCATCTGGAATTTGGCCTGCTCCTTGCTGCCAGCGTGCCTGGTGGGATGGGCCAGGGAGGGAGACCAGAGCCCCTGCCCAAAGCCACTTCCACTCAAGGAAACATCACAAACCAGAGGCAAATCGTTCCAGGGCTCCCAAAGTTGATGTGATAGATCTCTCTGCCTTGTCTCCTTTTCTTTTTCTCTCTCTTTTCCCTCCTCATCCTGAAGAGGTGACTTAAAGCCACTGAGCTTCCCAGCAGCAGAGTGGTCTGGCAGGGATTGTCAGGGATGGGGTGTATGGTGAATGGGCCGAGATGGTGAGCAGGAAAGAAAAGGAAAATCCTTATAAGCAAGAGCCCGAAGATTTGATAAAACTTCTGCAGAGCTCAGGGAGAGCTTTGCCTGACTCAAGGCTAAACAAGAAACTCAACACCTGGCTCATTAAGAGTGGTGAACAGTTCAGAATGAGCTTTTGGCTCCAATAAAGCCTCTCGCTATATGCCTCAGACACCAGCATTCAGGCAAGGATTGGATGGGACAATGCAGCATAAGCTTCACTTTTAGGGCTGAAAGATTATTGTTATTACTATCATCATCACCAACATCATCATCATCATCACCACCGTCGTCATCATCATCTCATTATTATAATTATTATCATTGTTATAGCTGCTATTATTATATTTCAGTGGAAATAGTCACAGTTAAATTCATATATATGCTAATGTCTTGCTGAATCAGAACCTGTGAAAACAAAGAAGAGAAACTGGATGGGCAGTCAGGATGAACAATTTAACCCTGAACTGGTCCCAGTTAGCAAATGGGAGAGCACAGTTTGCTGTAACTGCTCCAGACAGGAACACTTCTGGGCTGGGGGAGAGGTATCACAGGCTTGAGGGTCTGTCCCAGAAACTGTTCCGAGACCATTTTTGCATACAGATGCATTTCAGAAGACCTGCAGACAATCCCTAGGCAAGCAGACAGGCAAAATTACCCCTCTAAACCCTGCTGGCTGCGGCACAGCCATAGACCAACCCTAACTCTGCTATAACCATCCTGCAATGACTGGTTCAAAATAAATTGTCATCTCCTTTCTCCAGACACTATTACTATTTCTGGGCATGAAAAGGAAATGGATGTTTTATTTCATGTGCTACTCATGGAAGTGAAATGCTCTTATATGTGACATACTCCCTGCCTGAGGAGTAATGGTAAAATACAGCTTGCATTCCTAAACTTGGTCTATATTTGAATTTTTGTTAGCCCAGATCTGACACGTAGGAATGTGAACAGAAAAAAAGGGAAAAAAAAATCACACCCTCTAGCTAACGTAACAGCAATGTACGTTAGTTAAAAATCCTCATCTATCTTTTGCCAAAATCACTTTGAAATCTGGTTTAATTTATCAGTAAAGATTTTTTTTTTTTTAATTACAATCTATTTCTTGCTAGGGAAGATTGCTAGGTTGGTGCTGGCTCCATAAATACGGGTCTGAACACAAACTTAGATTTTGAAATAGTTAGTAGCTCTTAGAGTTCTAGGACCCAACATCTGCTAAATGCCAGGCTGCTTTTCACCAGAGGAACAGAGGGACTGGCTCCTACTTGACCAAAGTAGGTGAGGTGAAGTGGATCCTGTCTGGTCAAACACACCCCTGGATGTTTCTAATTTTTCTCCTTTTTTTCCTCTAGTTTTCATCACTTTGCTGTCGGTCATTGCAGGATCCACATTCCTGGCTTTGCTACCTCCTCCTTGCTATTGCTTTCTCCAAAATCTCAACTTTCCTGCCCCAGCTGCAGAACCCCAAATGGTGGTTTATACCTTTTATATCCGGACTTCTGAGTACAACCAGAGCTGAGCACACATGGAGGTGCTGTGGCCTGGGTTTTCCCTGCACTGCTGCTGGGGTTTGCTGGGAAAAAAACTCAAGTTGCTCCATCTGGGCTGTGCTGAGAGAAGCATCTTGTCACCCTCTGTGTCACAGCCCCTGGAGCAGCCTCCTGCCAGTGCCTGGCACCGCTGCTGGGGGAATGCTGGCAAGCACTGAGTCAAAAACCCAATGTAATTGGAAAAATTAGCATGATCACCAGACAGGAGAACATCCCCATATGTTTTCTTCAGAGAGTCCACAGTTTCTTCAGCACCATGCACGGTCTGCAGGCAGAAGGGAGCTGCTCACTGCTGCCTGACTCCAGCTGCAGAGGCCCTGGATGAGCACCGAGCTTCAGCAGGGACATGTTTGTCTGCACTCACCATGGGGAGGGCTTCCCAAAGCACACAGGCAGCTCACTGGTGCACCACTGTGCTGCTGCAAGTTTGTGCTTTCTGGGTAAAACTTCCAAGAATAGCCTCCTCTTTAATATTAGGCTCAGAGCGTGGATATTGCTTTTGGCATTTTGTTCGCTGCCAGAGGAACTCTACCAAGGAGAAGTTTCCCACGGTCTGTTCTTTCAATTCACCTTACGCATAACACAACGATGACACCAGAACAGTTGAAAACAAGGGATAGGAAAACATTTCAGTTCTGCAGCCTTTTTTTTTTTTTTCCCCCCCCCACTGGTTCTGCTGGGCTGAGATACTGCAGTTCACATGGTACTGCATGTGAGACAGACCCTTCTTCGAGAGGACGATAACAGCTGCAGTGTCTGCAGGAAGGAGAAGGGGAAAGTTGCAGTGAAAGGTGCTTCCAGCTGTACTTTAGAGATGGAAGCTAAGTGTTGGAGCTACAAGTAGATTTTGTCTTCAGTTCTCATCTCAGGCCAGACTATGTCTAGTGGATGGCAATGCCCGGCAGTCTCAGGTGCAGAAATAGCATTTCAAGTAGGACAGCCTTGAAAAAACTGAGAGAATCTGCCCTTATTTCAAACGATTTCAGCTCTCCAAGGCCCCACCACATGAAACTTGGATACAATTGGTCATATCCAAGAAGCCACCAGTGATGGGTGAACCTCGGCAGATGGAGATGGAGGAGCTGCAGTTATCCCTATATCATTAGAAACATGATATGGGAAGTGAAGCAAACACTCTGAGCCATTCATTTACTGCTGCTGTGATCAAATGGAATGGGGGGACCATGGATCTGATCTACTGTTGTGGTTTAACCATCCCCACCCACCCACTGCAGACACTCCATCCCAGAGGAGAACCCTGCAGTGCAGCAGTTGGATTTTATAAGGAAGGGTCACACAGCAGTAAGGCTGGAGGGGGCAAGAATTGGTGCCCTCCTCCACTTCACACAGAAGAAAAAATAGAAAGGAGCTCATTCCTTTCGTATTTTCACAAAATAAAAGTTCAATTTTTTAGAGGGGAAATCTCCTGATCTTTCATTCTCTGGACCAATTATCTTAATAAATAAATTCTCTGGCACAGGTTCATGAAATAGATAAAACAATTTCTTTAGTGAATAGATAAAATCACAAAGCAAGGAAACAACAAGAAGAAAGCCATGCAAGAGCGACACAAACATTATCGGGGAGAAAATGATCAAACAAGGTTCCCAAGGGATTTTAAAGGCCATGTTCTGCTTTGCATGCTCACGTTTTACCAGCAAAATATTAACACTTCCCATTTTCACAGCATGAAGAAGCCAAAGGTCTGGTTGAATTTCTACTCAAATATGACTTTTGAAGATAAAGACCTACCCCTATTAAATACTCCCATGAACACACTCACATGCAGACACTGAAGAGTTTCCAGCCTTTCTAGAGTTTTCCATTATTTTTAGAATAACAAAACACTAATTGAAGACCTGACTCCTAACTAGACTCTGATGGGTTTTGGCCCCCTCACCACTAAAATGGTGACATCAAATAAGAAGATTTTGTCTCTGCAAATAGTTTCTAGCTCTTTATATGTAAAAAAGGGTTGAGCTTATTTGAACTACTGTCTTTCTCGATGCATTTTATTTAAAGATGTGTTTAAGATCTTGAGAAATTTTCATTCTTGTGGCTGGGGGAATAATTCTTCTGAGGTTGTTGCCTTTTATTTTTTGGTTTTTATTTGCACTGAAATGATGTAACTTTTCTGCTCACAGAGCAAAACAAATATTATAATTTTGCTTGGCCTGTTTAAGAATACACAGCTGCCAGAAAATCGATATGAAATGGGTTCCTATATTATTAAAGATGTGTGATTTTTAAGATCACTTGCAGCAAGGTACTAGATATTCCTCCCTGCCAAGTTTCCTTTCTACCTTTTCCCTCCAGCATGTATATAAAGAAATTAGCTTTTTCCAGTGCTCTGATGAATTATTCCTCTGTCTTACCCATTGTGGGAACCCATAGAGGATGGTACCAGGAAGGACTTTAATTTTGCAGGTGTCAGGTTTATTATTGTTGGTGGTGGTTGCAGGTAGACTGTGATGCACAACATACAATTACCTTCAGGAGGAAGAACACAGAGGCAAAACTCGAGCTCTATAACATCCAGGTCTCAGTGTAGTCAACAATAAAATTAAATTTTCCACTTTGGCAAACCACCTCAGTCCTGCCTTATTTACTGGAAATGTTCTGGGTGGTGATGTGGTGTCGCAGGCCCCGGAGGTGTCACAGACAGTGCTGCCATCTCCTCACCCAGAGAGGTGTTTTGGGAACCTGGGAAACAGGAGGGAGCAGGGTAGAGAGAGCGGGAAGGACCGGGGAAGAAAGGCAGTATAAACCCCAGCCAGCCAGGATTTCCTTTCTGTATTAAATATTTTCAAATCCAAGGCACTGCACAAGGAATTTGCTGAGGACTGATTCTCCACACCTTGCCACAGGACAGGGCAATGCCACAGCTTTCTCTGGAGCATCTTCTGCTAGCCTGGCTTTGGCCAGCCACTAAACCCAGAGACATTGTTCAGTGTTTTTTCCTTCTGCTCATTTTTACATCTGGTCATTCATTTCAGCTCCCCCAAAATCAGGGCAGATGTAGCTTGCCTTGGCTCCAGGTCTGCCAGGCTGTGAGTGTGAACCCAGGAACCTCATGAAGAATTTCTTGGTGAGGAAAACATCCCCTCCACTACTGCCTGGCATTTCCTCACGTAGAAAACTGTGGAGCTGAAGGCAGAGGGAGCCTTTGCTACAATAATTAATTAAGGTTTAGTGATTCGCCCCCTTTTTATTTTTTTGGCGTCAAAAATGAATGAACTACTTGTCTTCATGGCCTTGCAGCCTGGTGTGAGCCACACTGAGAGTGGGGTAACCTTGGGCATCTGCACACTTGGCTCCGCACAGCTTGGTTGTCTTAAAACCAAGCAAGGAGCTTTCGGAGCAGTGGGATAGACAGAGAAATAGCATCATCCACTGAGAGAAACCATCAGTGCTGATGAAGAGGGTCAGTTTGCTTTCATGCATCCTGGAAGGCACCACTCCTACAGCCCTGACCCTGCCTGTTTATCCAGAACAGGCCCAGCGTAGGTGCCTTGATTTGAGTATTCAGCATTCAGCAGGAATGGCTTTGTTGGCTTGGAAAATAATAATAAAAAAAAATTCAATTGTACAAGCATTGCTGGAGGCTCAAAGGTGTGTCCCAAGTACTGAGCACGTGGAGAAGGTAGGAAAGGCTCCTCTGCTGGCAGCTGGTAGGTCTGGCCGTGCCTGCAGGGTGACAAGGGACACTTCTGGTGAGGACTGGGCCAGGTTACCCCTGCCTAGAAACTTCTCTGGAAACCACCACTCACCCTCACCTTCATCCACAGGCTACTCTGTTGGCGCAGCTGAAGGGGTGAGGACAGGAGTGCAGAAAAAACCTGAGAAATGCCAGCTCCTGGTGCCACTGAGGGTGGGTGGGACCACTCCACACCTCTCCAACTGCTCAGCTCTGATCCCAGCTCATTTCTGTGCCTGCTTTTGGCTTGGGCTAAGGCTTTAACCAGTCCAGCACACACCCATTCCAGACCCCTCATTTCCAATGCATTTAAGCACTTGGGTTGTCTTTAGTTACAATTTACAGCAATCTCATTGCATAGACATTGATGGCAAAGTGCTGTGTGTGTTTTAAAGCCAGCCCAAGTGCTCAGAAGAACTTTTTCCCATGGTAAAATACTTGCTCAATTGATGATCCATGAGTGTGCATCCAATGTAGCAACCGTTTAAAAATAATAAAAGTGAAAAATAACTCTATCTAAAAAAAGCCACAACCCTTAAAAAGTATTTTCAATGACACTTATTAAAAATGAAAGGATGTTTCTAATTATATCTGCCTTCATACTTTCTTGAAGCTCAAAAATAGCAAAAACAGACAAAGCCTAAACAAATAGAACAATTTTTGCTTTCAGATGAGTGAAAAACTCTATGTTCTCCAAAATGGTTTTGATCAATCTTTTTCATGGAAAAATGTATATATTTTTCTTGTGTAACATTAACTCCCCTTCCACAGTTTTAGTCTCTTTCCCATTTTCCAGGTGAACCCGCACATCAAAATAAGTGGGAAAAAAATAAAATCGATTCTCCATTTTTTTACACTTCTCTAACAAGGACCAGTCTCACCTGATGAAATACCTACAAAGCATAACTGTAAATTTTATTGTCTACCACACACCCTTGGTCGATTGAGTAACAGCTACGAGCCCTCAGAAATCAATCTATATTTATCACATAACCAAACCTTTGTGAAACAGAAAGCGGCACAGGTTTTCCAGGCATTGTACAGTCTGGGATCTGAGTGTGTGTGTGTGTTGGAGAACATTTTGACCACAAACTGAGCTGATTATCGATATAATTATGCTGCAATCACACCAGAGGAGAGTATCCAGTAAATCAAATCCAACTGTCCGCCCACTCGCAGAGAAGAGAGACTAAAACCTGTCAAATCAGGGAAGGAGGAACAGGTGGCCTCATTTGCAAAAAAAAGGCTGCTCCTCGCATGGCCAAGTGCTGAGCATCCATCCTCACACACACACACGTTTATTAAATGCAGAGTGTTTAATAAGCTTTCTGTGCAGCACATTAAATGTGCTTCTGGTGCATGCACCGATATAAAATGTGACACGCAGGTCTCCTTGCACACCGAGCAAACAACCTGGGACTTGCTAAGTGCTGCCATAAGTTTTCACCTTTTTAATGTTTTTAATGGCTGCTGACAGCAGCGTGCAGCCTCTGTGGCAGCTCTGCCCAGCCCTTCGGAGGCAGCGGCTCTGTCAGCAGCTCAGAGGAGGCTCCTGCTAAGCTGACATGGGATATGCTCTCTTCCCAACGTGGGGAATGACTCCTGGTTTTGGAGACTGCTGCCTAGCTGGGGCCTTCACATGCTGGATCTCAAGAAATCCTTGGTGTCCCACACAAGTGGTAATTGCAGTCTCTCCAGGTTTTAGAAATCACTTTAAACTGGAGGAGGGCAGGGTTAGATTGGATATTGGGAAGAAATTCTTCAGTGGGAGGGTGATGAGGCAGAGCTTGCCCAGAGCAGCTGTGGCTGCCCCATCCCTGGAAGTGTTCAAAGCCAGGTTGGACAGGGCTCGGAGCACCCTGGGAGAGTGGAAAATGTCCCAGCCATGGCAGGAGGTTTGACTAGGTGAGCTTTAAGTTCCCTTCCAAACCAAACCATCCCATGATTCTATGAAATTTTGAATTTCCTTCGTCTTCTCTGACCTTCTGACATGGTGGGCACCAGTGGCCAGACTGAGAGACCCCAAAGCAGATGGTGCTGAGAAGATCAAATCTCATGAACGTTACCATATATAGATTCCTCCTGTTGGAAGGGGCAGACATATAGGGCACATGCCAATCAACCTGTTTTGGCAGGGAGTGGCAGCAGGCGCAGGAAGAGCCTGCCGTGCTTTGGGATGTTTTTGGAACAGCTGTGTTCCCCTGCTCACACAAGACTGATCTCTCAGCTGTGGATGTTGTAATGACCGCACTATGAATCTTCAAACTCAAGGTTAATTCCTGTTTTCAGTAATGGATGGGAAAAGCTGAAAATCCATCAAAACCACAAATAGGAGGAAAATTACTCTGGAAGCAAATGCCTTGAGAAAGTGCTGCTATGAAATGAAACACAGGTACTGCAAATGCTGTGAGTACTCAGGGTTCAAGTGTGCCCTCTTTCCAGAGGCTCCTGAAGGAGGAGACAAACAGCTGAATGTCTTAGAAGGAAGGCTGGGGAAGCTGCCCTCTAACAGGAGATTCTCAGAGGCTCCAGTCTCTGGGATGCCTCTATCACACATTATCTAAATGGAGAAAATGTACAGGATTTAAATGTATGGAAAATACAAGACTGTCTGGGACACACTGAAATCCCAGTCCCAGGTAAGACAGAATGATGATCTGTGGAGTCATTAAGTCCTTATTTTCCTAGCTGCAGATGATGTTGCCTCACAATTCCTTTCCCAAGCAGAAACCAGCTGTGCTCAAGTCTTGGTACTGAGGTTGCAACCCCAGAGATCTATGACAAATCTGGTATATATTCACATCCCTTATTCCCAGGGCTAAAAGAATACTTCTGAGGGTGGAAAACTCCAGAAGAAAATGCTCTATAAAGAAGTTGAAGGACCTATCTGAAGGGGAAAGCAAGCATTTGCTTTAACAATGATTCATTTTTAATTGTTTTGTGCAATTTCAATGGACACAAGCTGATGTAGGAGAGAGATCATTTGCAAAGACCTCTTGTAGCAGTGCATGCTCTATGATTTAATCTGCAAACTGCTTCTCAGAATACCCTGGAATGGTTTTCTGCTTCCAGCAACACAGTGAACAGTTGCCCACGTAAATCCCCCTTGAGATCGGCAACCCCTTTATGATCTAGCACACACAGCAGAGGAGAGAGATCCTGCTCCACTCATAAAACCAATCATTCTTCCCTAATAGTCCACAAATTGCAGCCACCATAAACCCCACCCTGGCCACATTTAGCAGGCAGGGGTAGAGCTCTGAGCTTGGAGGTTAAAGGCCTGCACAGGTCTGGGCTGTGAAGAGAAGTCATTCATTCACACAAGTTACCACCAAATGGCACTGAAAAATAGGAATCCCTTCCACAGGAGCAAAGGACCTCCTGGAAGCTGCAGAGTTCTGTGCCACTGGACTGTGCAGCACTGGGAGATGTTGATAAACTGTGTAGCCAATCCACCCGGGAGTACCAGTGGGAGCATTTCCTTTCCACAATAGGCACTGAGGTCTTTAACATGGAATTCCATATTTTCAACCCACTCAATGCCTCGCCACCCTCCTCTCCAAGGCAAGCCATAGTGATGACATCTTCCTTATCATCAATAAAAGTGATGTACAGCAGACTGCGGAGTTATTCAACAAGCAATTTCCAAAGATCACCTTTACTACAGCGTATAAAACAGATCTAGGACTCCCTTTTCAGGATGTCAGAATTTTATGAAGCATCAAGTCTCCACTTGCAGCTCCCTGTTATGAAAAGAACAGCTCCTCACGTCAATACACAGTGTTTTGCTTGCCTCAGCACATCCCCGTGACCGTGCAAAAAAGGTTGCTCGTGATGAGGATCATTACTAAAAGCATCACTGAGGTGATGCAAGAGAGGAAAAAACATTTGCCAAACACACCTAAAAAGAGCTGAGCAGGTGTTGCTGTCTTCCAGCTCATCTTACCTGAGCCTATGGACCACTCTCGATGGGGATGGAACCACCCAGCACCATGAACACAGATGAGCTCTGTTATTAATGAAGTTTTTCCTAACTAATGCTGTTGGAGCTGAAAACGTGGCCCCAGGAATTGATTATGTAAATCCCTCGGATGGATGGAAGCTTTTCCCAACAAAACTGAGCATCACAGATGATGATTTCTGCCACCCCTGCAGCAGTGAGGGCAAGCTAAGAGCTGAGCACATGCTCAGAGCGAAGCACAGACTGTTACAGGAACTTCTGAGTCAAGGACTCAATCCCTCCTTGAGGATGCAGTGTTGATTCCTAGCTGTAGAGATGAGTCATGAGGAGTCAAAAGACAGAGCAGAAACACATCTGTTACTCTGCTGATCTGATGAAGAAATATTTTCTCCACCTCAGTATTTCACACCCATCCTCACTTTTTCTTACCAGCACCTCCTCTCCCATAGCTGTGTTTTCAAACCCAGGGACATCACCATTATTCAGGAATAGGCCCTCTAGCAAAGATGAAATGAAAGCAATATTACCAACTCAGCAGTGACCAAGAAGTATAAATCCTCCTCTGCCAGGAACTGTCTTTCGGTGATTTCTGTATCCTGAGATTTGCATCACATTTAGATGCAGTAAATATAAGTAAATTAGCCCAAAAGAGTCAACATTAGATTAAAAAACGAGGGTACTGTAACAGTTATCTTCTGCATTTCAGAGTGCAGGTAGTAGAATTTACTGCATGGAAGAAAAGGTGAATGGATTTGCATTTAAGTTTCATCACTTTTAAGGTCCCCAGTAGCCAAGCCTCCCTTTAAAAGAGCCCTAGTGGACAATAAACTCCTTTGGAAAATATACAGCAAAGCAGCAGTGCCCAACAGACATAAAATTAGAGTGCTGTAATGTTTCAGCTGTTCACTTCCTTTGATACAGGCAGCTGGCAGCAAGACACTTGAAAAGATGGAAGGACAAGTAACTTCTAATGGATAAATGTATATTTTTTCCTATACCATATGTGGTTTAAATATACATAAATGCACACACTCACACACGTGTACTAACAGGATAAATTCACAGGGCAAACAGAAGTGAACAGTCACCAGTATAGATACTCAGCTACCATTAAGCATTTAAAATAATTACAGCTTTTAAACCATGGAAACAAGAACTTTGAAAGAACACTTTTGGTGCATTTTCCTCTAGAGTAAAAATTTCTCAGGCTTTTCCTCCTGAGTGAAATCAGAAATCACCAGTGCCATTATATTCGAGAAGCAAAAGCTTTCTGCAGAGGATTTGTCACAAAGTTATCCCCAAATTTACCCCCAAGAAATGGACCAAAAAAAAATCTTTAATAATATTCCAGTACACAATTAGATTTTTAATTTCTTGTTAATTGTAATTAATTATCAATTGTGTGGATGTCTTTGCACACGTTACTTTCATGTGAAGCCATGGGAAATCCTTGCAGGAGGAGGGGAAGGCAGCTGCCCCTCTCTCTGCACACCCCACCCCTTGTGCAGATCTGTGCCTCCAGCTCTGTCCCCACAAACCTTCCCTCTGTTCCGAGGGAAACCGCTGGATGTGCAGCTCTTCACAATGACCTCCTCGGTGAGACACACGGGAATCAAAGGACATTCTTTCTCCTGGAAAGGTGGTTTCCATTGTAAGCCTTTCATTCAGCAGACTGAGCTCACCTGTCTTTATGCAAAATAGTACTCAACCAGCGAATTGCTGAAGAATTAACAAGAACGGCAAAAAAAAAAAAAAAAAAAGGCAGAAAATACATTGAAAAAGAAATCATTGGCTTACTTGCATCAAAAGAACCCCCAGGGTTCACCATAAGAATACAAGAAGCCATTATGTTTTATGCAGTAGATCTTTGGCCTCACTTTCCTCTTCCTCTTCTTCCTCCTTCTCCTCCTCCCTCCATCCCTGGTGAGCTGCTCAAGAGCCAGAGGAGTCTGTGCAGCTCAACATCCCTGGGAGCTGCAGGATAGGAGAGTTTTTGGATGGTCCCTGGGAGCCCATCTCCCCTGGGCTTTCCTGCAGACGCAGAGGAAGGTTTTTTATCTGTTACTCAGCTCTAACTGCTCTGCTTTCCTTCTGGGTGTTATGTGTTTGTTTTCATGAGTGCTTGCAGCACCTTTCCACTTTGCAACAAGAGGCTTTGTGTGCCAGGCAGAAGTATCAGTGTTATCAGATACCATATGTGTCAGTCCTTATCTGTAGCTGGCTGCAAACCCATCCCAGAGCAACCAAAACAGATAATCTTTTCTAGAAGGAAAAAACCCCAACAGTGCCTATATTTGGCCTGAAGACACCATCAAATGGTTTAATGGTTCTTTTTTGCACCTGGATATACACAATAGGAAAAACCTCTACTTTCTCATAGATATGATTTCCTCTCCCCTCTGAAACACTGAATATATTTTTTATCTGATTTATGCCATAGAGGTACAAGTCTTTGAGATCTTTTCTCCTTTACAGCATGTGTTCAGCTCTTATTTTTGCATTTGTGTAATGACAATTTAAAAAAAGACAAGATATATTTTCATCTTTAATATAAACAGGTGATATTCAGCAGGATGGGAAGGCACTGATCAGGGGCTGCTCTCCTGCTGCAGGAGGGATTTATTCTGGTGCTTTGATTAACAATTCCTGCCTGGACATTGCCCCCTTCACAGAGATGCTGTGAGGCTGGAAAGGACCTCAGAGGCTTTGAGCAATGGTGATTATTGAGTGAACCGGTCCTGGTTAACAGACCTGTAACACAATATTGAAATTCCATACTGAATTTCCTCATTCTAAGATGATGTTTGCCTCGGTAGCCTTTAATGGTAGGGCAAAGCTAAGGCATGGACAGAATCCACATGAGCACACAAAATGTCTGCAACTCAAGCTATGATAACAAAAACCACAAGAGCAATCAGATTACAAAAAAACCCAATATTCTATAAAAAGCTTTTAAATCTTCGCCCACCGATTTTTATATGGAAAATTGCTTCCCTTGCAGTGTTCAGAATCTTCTGGCTTTGTATCAGCAGGGGCTGTGGTTCAGGAGGGCAAAACAGTGAGGGGACCGCCCTGCCTTGGAGGGGTCAGCACCTTTGTGGGTGACCTGAAAGAGCAGGAGCTCCACGGGGTGGGAGAGGGCCTGGAGTGACCCCAGCTCCACGGAGAGGGGTGGCAGTTCTGGCTTCTGGTTCTTTCCTTGCCAAGGTCAGGATTAATAATACATGGGAAACGAAGGTCTCGAGTTCAGACTTGGATGTTTATTATTTCTCATCTATTTACAGACTCATGAGGTGTGAGCTCCAACTAGCCAGTTAGAGGAACAAGGTAAAATGGTTGCCTCTAACTCTTCCCAAGGTTATTTAAGTGCTAATTACCCAATAACGAGGTGATGCCTGTGTTATTTATACTTTTGACCCAACAATGACCACCCAAGGCCTGCAATTCGGACCTTTCTCACCCAGTTACAGAAAACCTCCCAAACCCACGGAGGAGAATGAAGAAGAAGGTGAAGAAGAAGGACTTAGACGCACCCAAAGCCCTCCATCTGGACTTACATGTCAATACATGTCTACCGAAACCCCCAAATCCAGGTTTCCAGAATTCCAGCAGGGAGGAGCCTTGAGGACCCTGCAGGTGGAGCTGGGACAGAGCCAAAGCCCTTTCACATGTCTGGAAAATGTGCAGGGCAGCACTGCTGCCTCCTGCAAGGAGCCTGCAAGGCTGTGCATCCCTCACGGGCTGCTGTAATTATTACTGCTCTCTTAATCACGTTATGCAAATGGGCTGAGCAGGGAGGAGGGAGAGGAGGCAGGCAGAATAACCGAGGAGGGAAGGGTAATACTTTTGGGTGGTTACGACTTTGCTCCCTGATTAAAATTCCTGGAATTCTCAATTGTTTCTTATCAAAAGGCTTAAAAAGGAGGATTTTTCTTTTAATAAAAATGAACGAAGAAAAATGGATCTCTCATTTCCAGGGGATACAATGGAGTTCACCTTGTAGTCTGGCAGCAGAATTGATATGATTTGCATTACCAAGGATGACTAAATGGAGTGTTAAATTATCTCAAAAAAAAGAAAGATGTAAATTGATATTCATGACATCAACAAGGTTAGAAAGGAAAAAAAAAAAAAAAGAAAGTGAGTCTTTACATGTCTTCTTGTACTATACAAGTGTTAATCTTATATTCCATGGGCACTACACTACTCCAAAAGACATCTTCTGCTTTTGTGTGACACCTCTAGGAAATGATTTGCAATTATACAAACCAGCACTGGAATGTGATGCTGCAGCAATCAGCACTGGCTATAAAAACACTAATTATTTCTGATAAATTCATTCTGTGGGTGCATTCTGAACACACACAAAAAGTTTAGTGAGCTGCAAATTTGATTTTGGAATAAATTCATTGCATTCTAAAGTTTCGTGTTGGGAAAGAGGTGGGGGGGGGGAGGGAAAACTGCCTCATTCATCAGCTGTGGAACCTCTCAAAAATATTTTTGGGCAATGTTTAAACTGTTTCATTGCTCTTAAAGTGTTTCACTCTTTGTATGGATTCCGTCATTGTTCCATCATAACATATTTATCTATACACAAATGCACATACATGGGAACTACATAGGGATTATACAAGGTGTGTGCAATTCCATGAATAAAAATCCGTATTTTGCCCCCATATAGGTATTATTAACTTGGGTTGACCCTGGGCTAATATTATCTTCCAGCTTGGGGTCATCCTGGCACATGGCAAACAAAGTTGTGATCCTCATCTTGTCACTGCTCCCAAATTCACTTGGGATCATACTTTAAAAGACTTGCTGGTCTAACCAAAATTTAAAAATTGCTGCCTGTTAACTAGTATTGCCCAACTGCTTTGCTCAGCTTTTGGGACTTTAGTTTGAACCTTGCCATAGCTGAAACTTTTCTGTGAAGTCTTGGAATCATGGGCATACAGCTTAATCTTGCTCACTGAGGGTTTTAGAAACACAATGATTTTTAGTAGGTCAGAGAAAACTGTTTAGAGCTATATTAATTTTAAAATATTAGGTTTAACTAGTTTCCAAATGCTTAGGATGTCTGATACGGCAAAATGTTTGACATACAAGTCAGTGCTAAACACTCATCAAACACTGCAAAGAACCAAAATATGGTATTTAGACACCAACTATTAGGAAAATAAGAAGTCCTTGCTATAGTGCTGACACAAAAGGCCTATAAAATCATCATACACGTGTCATTCACCTTCTAGACCAAGGCACAGCCTTGTCACCACAGCTCCAGTCCCCTGTGGGTGAGAGAGCAGCAGGGATTTCACCTGGAGCACATCAATGCCTACCCAACAGCACCAGCAGTCCCTGTGACAAGTATATCCATGGCCCGTCCTCTGCCCCTTCTCTATCTTCCAGGATTTTTCAAGCATTTTTTCCTGTTTGAAATTTTCACATTTCCCTATCAGTCTTCAATTTTATCAGCTGTCTGGCAAGAGCACATATCTGACAGTTTTTCAGCTGTTTTCTTCTTCACTGTCCAATACTGAGAACAATTCCTTCAGAATGAGGGAAGGATATTGGCATTTGGTTAATACCACAGGAAGGCGAGAGGTAGAGTGAAATGTAACCCTGAAGTGACAAAACCTATTAGTCAAATAACATCATCTACTTCCTTTTGTTCTTTACTAAAAGAGAAGTTGCATAGGTTTTCTTTAATGTTAAATGAGAATCTCAGAGTACTCAAGGATGGCAATACTGACTCATAGTCAGAAGCCTTCCTCCTCATACCCCAACCTCCTGCACCTCCATTGAAATGCATCAAGCCCTTCAAATCTGTTGTTCATCTCACTGCCAAGACATTGAATTATAAGATCTGATTGAAGATTTTTTTTTAAATTCAGAATAGCAGTGGAAAGATTTATTTCACCTCTTTATCCTCCAATATTTCTGTATAGGTGTTTATTGTAATATTTTATGTGGATACTAACTTTAGATTTGCAGATATGCATTTATGAATAAAATATTGTAGATGAGATCGTAGATTAAGGCTAACAAATGCAATAGCGATTTTTTCATTTGTAGTAACACAATGACCTCCTTTGCATTGCAAATTTCACTCTATTTGGGTTGGGGTGAGGATATGAAATATGTAATATCAAATAAGGATCTATAATAAACCCAAAGTAGATATCTGACGAACAAGACATCTGAAATTCCCCTTGACTTGGATTGAACAGTTTTAGATGTTTCAGCTCATCCCACCCTGGCTTGGTTCTCAGTGAACCCCAGAATTTACTCTCTGCTTCTGCATTAAGGGTTCTATGGAAGCACTCCCTGACACAGTTTCATACCCCTCATCTCATGTCAGGAAGAGCATAATTTTCTCCAGAGCCCTTTGATGCTGGTGGGCATTAGTGCCAATCAGCCCTGAAAAGTTCCCAGCAGAACAGGGTGGTTTGCAGTGAAATGTGAAATGTAAAATGCTCTATTTAACAACGTGTCCATTAGTGGACCCCAGATGAAAGCTAAATTAAACACCTGGATTCAGATGTTTCTAAACAATGTTTCCTGTTGTACTGACAAATCATACCTAGCTATTTTCCATGAAGGGTATTATGTCTTTAGAGGAAATGTGTCAGAGAGAGATCAGTCCCATATTCTCCCTGAACAATAACAGGGTTATAGAAACCCACTGCTCTTTGCAGGCTTGGGAGTGTCTTTGCACATTCCTGTCCCCAAATGTCACCACTTCACAAAAGACACTGAGCCCCTAATGTCCTCTAAAGCCCTATCACAAGAGGATAACGGGAGGGATTTAGAGAAGTGTGAAAACCCTGAAAGACACAAGGGAAAGTAAAATTATTGCTTTCAATCTGGGATGAGAAATGTTTGCTGTCAACCAAAATGCATTCTAACTTCTGTCCACAAATATCTATCCAGTTAATTGCTATGGAAGAACTGAAACCAGGAGAGAAAGAGTCCCATTAGTGCTACACTCTGATTTCATGTGCTCTGCTCTCTGTCTTTTAAAACCTAGCACTTCTTTTTGTTGAATAGTCCTTGGCTGCCCTTCATCCTGGCAGAGGACTTTGCATTTCAACCTTTAATTCTCGTAGTGGTTTTTCACTCCAGATGTTCTCCCTTTGGACATTCCTGATCCACATTTAGCACCTCAGTTTTGGGTGCTGCCCACAGATAACCGGTGCTAAGGCCATTATCTTGCCAAACATCCGTGCAGCCAACATGTAGTCAATTATTTTAATATTGTCCTTTAAATGAATCGCTCTAATCACCCTGGCTGCCTACCTCTGAGGCCAAATTAACTTGTCAGCCTCTTTTGTGTTTTAAGGGTCAATTTTAGAGAGGTCTCAGCAATGGCCCAAATCTGCTCCCATTGAAATCAATGGCAAAACTCCCGGGATGCTCACTGGGAGCAGGTTTTGGCAAGTACAGAGCATTTGTGAAATTTCCAGCCTTCAGGACAAAATGTCCTCAATATTTCAGAGGTGCCCTGCTCTGTGGCATTAAAGGGACATCTCCCCATGAGACACACACAGAGCACTAACCCAGGGTGCCTTCCCTGTGCTCCTGCTCTGCGTGCCCACATTATCCTTGTTTTGCTTTCCACACCTGCCTGAAGTCATTGCTGCTTCCTAGATCCCTTTTCCTTCTCCAACTGATTTCCCACCTCCTAGATTTCTTCTTTCCCAGTTGTTTTGACTGCACATTACAATAACCTGAATTTTACCACAATGTTAAACCAGGAAGTTTCTTCTCTCTCCCCTTTTTTATTTTTCTCCTTTTATGCCTTTTTCCAAACTGATACAACAGCTCAGAATTTAGAAAACGTTGCATTTTGCTGGTGTTTACTCCATCTTTCATTTCATTAAATAAAACAAGGCTCAACACCAGTTCCCAAAGTACCTCTAATGATTATCTCTCCCCAGATGGACACACCACAGTTTGTCCTTCAGCCAGTATGGATTCCATGCAATCATGTGCACCACCAGCTTCCTCCACACTTCCAAGCAGGACTGTGGAGCTGGCCTGTTATAAATGTAGATGGATTATAAGCGCTGCCTTTCCCCTAATGCCCAGTTTCATAAATCAATGTTAATGAAGAAACAATCAAGCCAACAGTGGTTTGGCAAATCTCCTCCCTGAGGGATCCAACTTCCAGCCTTGGGTGCCCAAGGCTGGAAGAACAGAACTACACACAGAAAGGAAAGTGCTCATTTCAGCCATCGCCTGTTACATATTCCACAGCAACATTAGGATCCCCAAACTGGAATTCTGTGTCCTGTTCCAGGACAAAGAAGGGAGATCTTGCCCAACGGTAATTTTGATAAATTACTTAAAAGTCTAAATTAAATACAGGGATGCACAAAATAAAGGCAAGGTTAGGGTTTGTTTATAAAGGAGAAAGAACTTGGAATGCTTATCACACAGTATTGTCAGAACTTCTTATAAGAAGCAGTGCTGGCTTACATAGACAGCAAATTTAGATTTTGGATGGGTGCAAAGTCACAGCAGAAAAACCCTTTCTGAGGAAATCCTCAGCTGTGGATGTTCCAGGTTTTGATATTTTTTTTTCCTAAATTAATTTTTGACTTTCTCAGTTGACTCTGGGATCAGATGAAGTTAAAATGGTGCCCAGAGCAAGACTGGCATGGTTGTCTCTGCTACAGGGGGGCAAAGAAGGGGGCTGACTCTTCCCTGACCCTGGCAATGGAGCAAGGAGCTGCACCTCCTGCTTCTCCATCAGCTCCTTGCTGTGGTTAAAGCTCTGGAAGATGTGCTTCTCACCCAGTCAGCACCTTCAGGGTGGCCTCTTGGTATTCCTGATAAGAAACCACTATTCGAAACCTGTGGGGAGCTGCTCTCAGCTCCTGGCCGATATCTGAGCCGGGCAATGCTCCTCCTTCCCTCCAGAGCACGGTGCCCCCTGGTTTCCAGTTTCTCCGCAGTGGTTCCATGCATATCTTGCCCTCACACTGCTGGAAATACTCAGAATACTATGGGGCTGTGCTGCAAAATGCAGCTCACAACATTTGAATCAACGTCAAGCCAGCCAGGAGCAGTTTGTCTTCACCAAAACCCTGGAAGAGCCAGGAAGCAAAGAATAGGAATATCACATCGATTAAAAAGAAATAGAAAAAAAAATTCCCATGATTGTTAGTTTTCGTGATGTTTCATCCAGATATGGCAATCATCCATTTAATACACTTTTCATACCAAAAAGGCCACTCCCTACCCCCACACAGAGAGAAAAGGCAGGCGATTTATTCTTAAACATATTTCTCCTGAACTGACCATGACCTCACTGGGTGTATATTTCTCTGCACTTGACATTATCACAGAGTGAAAGAGTAGTTTTACCTTGCACATAAGACTTAAAAAGAGCCAGTCATTGATCTTGGTTTTCATTTCTGCCACAAGGGAATGCACAGGCATTTTTTCTTCCACAAATGCGGATTTGGGGAAAAGCCAGCTTTACTTGCCTGGTAATATACACCACCAGTTTGTGTGTGACTGGCAGCTGATGCTCCTGCCTGCGAAAGAGGAGAGCAGTGGCATTTGTCATGGCATGCCTCTGACATTTTCCACAGCAAGGGGCAGATAATATCAAACTCCTGCTCATCCATTCAACTTCCTGGGGAGAAACAGACTTCAAAATCTAAACCCAAGGAGAAATAGGCTGTTAGACGCTTGTCCTAAAGGCTAAAAGAAAAAAAAATAAATAATAAAAAAAGAGGCATTTATAAATGTATCAAACTGATACATTTATAGGAACAGGATTTATCTTGGATTTGTCCTTGTTGGTTCTTGTCTGTGCAATTACAGCCCCCCCCGCTAGGGCCGGGCTTGGCCCCGGGGTCCTGGGGAGCCACAGGAGGTTTGGGTTTAGTCCTGCAACAAAATCCCCAAAAAATCTCCACACTGAGAAGGAGACAGAGTATTTCAGAGCTTAATATGTCACCTGTTGGCAGTGAAAAGAAGCATCAGCAAAGGCAAGGCTGAACATCCCGCGGGGCCCATCCACTGCAGACTCCCCGTGCACCAAACCCCCCGGAGAAATGGAAGAGCAAGAAACTTCTCTGTGGCTTTTTCAAACGTCCCCAAACCCATGGGGCAGCACAACGAGTGCCAGCTGCGCTACAGAGACACCCTGCTGGGTGAAGTATCTTGAAACAGTTTAATCCTGAAGTTTAATTCCTAAAAACACCCCAATTCCCCGCAGGGCTGAATGTCCAGGCTGTCCAACACCCCGTATTTGGGACACTCAGGTGGACAAGCACCGTTTTGTGTCAAACCCTGCAGTGTCAGCGTGTACAACCAAACAGGGGCCGGGTTGCAGATTCATCCCAGCTCCTGCTGCTGAGGGAAGAGAGCCAAGGGCCAGGAATGCCGGTGGCAGTGCTTGTCATGGCTTGGGACAAGTCCACCATCACTGCAGGATCTGTCCAGTTCTCTCTTGAGCATCCAAAAATACTCCTTTCCTTTCCAGAAACATGACACTTGACAGGAATTGTAGAGTACCAAAGAGCAATAGAGAAGTCTTTCGTGGCTAAGGCACCATTATTTTCATTAAATCCTCAACCACTCATTTGCTGATAAAAGTACAGTTTCCTCTGGGTGATTTCCACGAATCTGTGTGCGTACAGCATAGCACCAGTTGCAACCTGAAGCCATAATTCAGCCATATAAATTGAAAATGATAAATCCAGAGTCTCTTAATCTTTGCCCCAACCCTCTTTGAGTTCAGGATATATATTTTTTTTTTTTTTAATTCTCTCATTGTGATCACGTCCTTCTTTTATTTAGTGCATTTATGAACACATAAATGTTTATACCACCCATGCAAACTTTCCCATGCTGCAAGATGAAGCCTAAGGTGTACAAAACTAAACTTGTGTGTAGCCTTAGTTTGTAAATTCACTGCCAGAGGAGTTAATTTCCTATGTATTTGGACATACAGTGTTCTATGAATTGCTGTTGATGGCTATGAGCAGGTCTTTAAACTGCAAATATACAATTATCAAATAATAATAATCCCACGTAATCCGTGTGTGTGAGGCACGTTCACATATGGAATATGCAGCACGTGTAATTTAGTTATTGTTTCTAAAGTGGGGAATCCAAGATTTAAACAGGGAGTTAACAGCACAGATAAATGTCAGGAAAAGGGAGATGTCGAAAATGATCCGGAGCTGAACCTCGGTGACCTCCCGTCCATCAATATAAGTATGAGAAGACTCAATGCCAGAATTTCTGCATAACAAGCAAAAGAAAATGCCACAATAATAAGAAAACAGAGTGCTAACTTGAGGTAAATCAAACAGCCTTCCCCACTGGAATGTTTTTGCATGGATGTGTGTTTTGCAGGGAGATACTTTACTTAGCATTACAAATGCAAGTTAGACTATGGTGCATATATAAGCACATCCATATTTCATGAACCTCTATGTAGCTCCATAGTATTATCATATAAGTGGTATAGATTCCTTTCCTGCCTGTAATGGCAGAGTGTTTTCATTTTAATGATCCTTGTTATTATGCAGACTAAAGGAATTCACAAGATCATCAGTACTTGGAAATTTCCAGAGTGGTTTTTTAATCCCTCACTGGATGTTCTGTGCGGCGTTGCCTTGATTTTTTCACCTGGGGCCACATCCCCCGGCTAAACGCTTACTGAGATAAGGGCCAGCTCTGTGTCCCCTTTGTGTTTGGAGGGATTTGGGGCAGAGCGCTGGGTTTGGGCCAGGTTATAGCGGGTGGCCTTCAGAGGGAGAGCGGTGTGATTTACCCCACCTGCCTCTCAGAGCCTTCTGAGGGAGGATAAAAGGAGCCTTGGTTGAATGTAAATGATGTTTTCATATGGTAATATATTACGTGGCTCGGACTGAGCGGTGCAGTGGCACGAAGTGCACTGGGGACATAAAGGAAAACAAAAATCTTTGCGCTGAAGAATTTATAGCCTAAAAGAACAAGCCCTGGATTCTCTCCAAGGTTTAAAAAAAAAAAAAAAAAAGCGCGCTTGGGAATATATCCCAAAATATATTTGAGAGAAAGACTTTCAGGATATTATGGCTCATAACACTAACATCTAGGAAAATCTCAGGCTCCCACCACGTCGGATGTGGGGAGATGCTGCTCCTGGTGCTCGCCTTGTGGCAGCCCCGCAGCACCGACAGAGCAGGTCAGACGGAGAAAATATACATCTTTCTGTAAAACACTGCTGAAACTCCCCGAGTGTGGCATGTGGAAGCCAGGGCTGAACTTTTTGGGCTTTATTATCTATATTTTCCCGGTGGGAGATGGGTCAGAGACAGGGATCCTGAAACGTGCCACAGGTTGGGTCACAGTCATTAATCAGTACGGATGCTTAAAGTGCTCCAGAAGGGGAAAAAAAAAAATCCCACAAACTAACCCAACTCCCCCAGTCGCCTCTATTTCCAGACCCTCTAAATCAATGCAGCATTTTACTTTTTTACTGTGGTCTCCTGGGTGTAAACCTGCATCCGTGTTTCTGAAGGAATTGGCTTCATGCTGGGCATTTGTTTTTCACAAATGCAAAAAGCAAGTTTTGCTCGGAGCTTTTACCGGGCTCCGATTTCATGTGTGGCACTGGTGGGTGCCTTCAGCAGGGTGGCTGCCACAGGGGTCCCACACCTGGGCACTGCCACGTCTTCATCACCCACATCTGCCGATGGGATCCAGCAGAGTTAAAATGCCGGAACCAGGGAAAAACTGGGCCACAATATCTACAGCGCTGTGCACAACCTGCATGGAACACAGTTCCAGCTCAGTGGAGCGTGCATGATTAGCTAATGGGATGTCGCACCCCATCTATTGGCTTTCACCATCTTTTAAGACCACATGATTATGCCAAATGCAGAGTTTAGGCCGGGATTTACAGGAATGTTCAGCCTGATGCCTCCCCACAAGCAAAATCCCAGCCTGCCGGGGTTCAGTGGAAGCAGCAATACACAAACATAAGGATTGCTGAAGAGGACAAGCTGTTGAGAGGATGCCCTCTTTATTACCTGCGCGCTGAGCATGTGCTGTCAGGGTTTTATATGTGACTATATTGGTTTAAACAAACAAGCGTGTGGTGTAGAGCAGAAAAGCTGGCAGGAAGAATGATTTAAGATGAATCATCCCTTCAGCAGCCACTTAAGGGCTGGATGAAGGAAAGCCTGGGTAATTGGATCGCAGACTCCACCCCGAGGGACCCTGCCGAGCAGCAGGAGTAGCTGAGGCCAAGCTCACAGCCGGGGAATTCAAAGACAAAAAAATATCATCAAGGCTTAACGGGGGAGCGGTGGCCCTGGTGCTAGACGAGCTGGAGCTGAACACGAGTGACTTGTCTGAGACAGAGAGAAGGTTTTAGGTGAGATGGATTTGTACAGGCTGTGGGTTGGTTTTAAAGCATTCTCCAAGCTTTGTTACGGCTGCAAAAAAATACAGAGAGTGACTCTTTGTGAGGGCTTGATTGCACATCAGCGGCGCACCATTGAGCTACCCCTCTCTATGCCCACTCGGCTTTGGTTCGTGTGGCGGAGCATCCCCAAGGATGCAAAGGCTGGGATGAAACAGCCCTGGAAGCCGTGCTCCAGAGGTGTGCAGTGTGCTCCCAGCACTAATGAACGTTCAGCCAACACCATCAGATTAGAGCCACCCAGGAGCAAAATCCCTTAAAATTACTCCTGTCCCCAGCAGCCACTGCTCCACTCTGCAAACCCGTGCCGTCTCCCAGGGTAAACAAGCCTTTCTGTTGTTGCAAGGATCCATCTGGTAAGTCACAGCTGTCCCCAAAATGGACTTCTCAAGGGAAGGGGCTCCCTCGGCCAGCCCCAGGCAGACACAGGCACAAGACTGGTGCATTCAGAGCAGCTCAGCCCCCTCTCTAACCTTAAACAGAAGTGAATGATCAGAGAGGAGACAGACACAAATATCACCCTTTAATCCTCTTAGGGGTAGTTCAGCCAAAATCCAATTACCCCTGCTTACCTTCCTTGGAAAAACCTCCCTGCCACAAAACCCGGCTCTGTTCAGCAGGGCTGGAAACCTCGTGGTGGACTCAGCTGTAGCTGAGGAGGTTACAAAGCCCTGTGAAGCCCAGGATCTTTTCAGCAGCCTGAAGTTACGTGTCCCCACTCTGCCAGTTCCTTGGATTTCACAGTGAGCACACCCTCCCCAGAGAAACAAAGGCATTGTTTGGTCAGCAGTGAAATTGTTTAGTGGAAAGAAACCAACCCCGATAAAGGCTGCCAGCTCTGCCTGCCCTTGAGCACAGAAGCCAAAATAGGTGAAATAATAAAATGTGACTGTATATATCCTGTGAGCATAAGAATGCTGAGAAGGAGGAATGCATAAATAGCAACAAATTATTCTCACTCACTTACTGGTAAGTCTGTTTATTAGATTAAATTAATATTAATGCTGCATTAACTGACTACGCTATCCAGCAAGCACACTCGGGGCCTCACCTCGAAAACAGAAGTAAAATTTCTCTTAAATACCTTGCAGGACATTTGTTCTTGAATAAAGTTCTCTTAATTAAGCAGTTGCCCTTTGATAATAAACCAGAGCAAAAGATGTAGCATTACAGGAGTAGTAAAACCAAAATCCTGCTGTGGATCCAAGGAGACTCTTGAGAACACCTGTAGTTTCTTGGTTTCAACGAACACTTTTGGCCACCCTCTTCAAAAAAACAAAAAAACAAAAAAACCCCACAAACCCCAAAAAACAAACCAAAACAAAAAACACCCAACACAACCAAAAACCAAACCAAAAAAAATCAAAAAAACCCCAAACTCAACTTTTCTCTCTATTAATTTTCATCTCCCCTTTATTCTCCTAAGAGCTGAGGCATTAAAAGAGGAATCACTGAGCTGCTCAGGCACCACGAGGTGAATCCCCCAGGGGTGGGAACCCAGTGCCCACCTCTGAGACACCTTCCACAGCCTGTCACAGCCACCTGAGCCCCAGGCAGCACCTGGACCTGTGTCCCAATCTTCTGTAAAGCTTCCCCAAAGCCATCAGGCATCCTAAGGAGGAACAAATATCAAATGATAAAACCGCTCACGGCACACATACACAGCCCAGGTTAACACAGCACCAGGAAGGTGATATTTGAAGTTTACAGAAAGCAAATTCAAGTGAGCTCTAAGTCAATCAAAAGTGACTGAAAACTACTCTGGTCCAAATATGTGTTCAAAAAGGTCACAGCTGGTGTAATTATCCTTGCTAGACTTAGCACGTGTTCAGCTTCAGACTGCCAAGAACTGAAGAACACTCCGGATGCCTAAGTAACTGTCACCTCATTAAAATAAAAAAATAACTAAAATAATTATAATTCAGCAGCACTTCAAGCTAGCATACAGGAAATAATTTCTTTGGGAATATACTTGGAAGACTTTTCAAAACCAAACTCTCTCCTTCCTCCACAGAATCTCCTTTCTGCAGCAACAATCCCAGTCAGAAATACAAGCCAGGGTTCACATCGAATGGGATCACATGTGAATGACAATATGATGGAAAGGGACTGAGAAACAAAGCCTCAAAAATGTTAATTGTATCTCAAAGGGAGAGTAAAAATCAATAAATGCTATTTCTAAAACAACATAGTATCCATCAGCTAAGATACCTGATATAAATCAGTAAAAGCGGTGTTATGAGAATGGTAATTTTTCCTAGTTAGGGGAAAGGCTTCCTCTTATTTATTGCCACCAGCACGGCCATCTTCACCCATCTCTTTGTAAATAATGCACATTTTGGCTGTGTCCCCCAGCCCCACCCTGTGCCAAGGACAGGCAGCCCCAGCAAACATAGCAAGACTCCAAAGGCAAAACCGTAAAGGTTTTACTGGAGACCTGCAGCACTCCTAAAGCAGGCAGTAATGAACTTGGAATCTATGGGGGTAGAGATTACTTTGGACAGAGTAAAAGGCAACGGGAGAGGTTGGTCTGAAATGTCAGAAATATTAGCTGCAGAGAAATACAGTAAGTGAATCAATGAGAACAGAGCTACTGGGTAAAAGGATTAAATGGCTCATAGAAGGGAGACTCCACTGACCTCCAACATGGGAAGGAGTTGATAATGAGATAAGTAAAGCTTATGAAGATAATAACAGTGTAATTATGGTCGAGTTCAAACTACTAAGTGTATATTAGGAAACCCCTGAGATATATATATAGATATAAAATTCTGGATAACTAGTAGTAAATGATTACCTTTTAGTCCAAAGTGTAAGAGGCTCGAAAAATATGTCTGGATTTGAGTTTAACCTATAACCCAACAGTGGGACTACATAAAACATTTTACACCTCATTTTTAAGGAACACACAAGAAGGCACAGCAATTATAGAGTGATTTATCTACTACAATTTCTTTTACCACCAGGCTGCACCGAGGTGGGGACTATAAATGCACAGAGATATCCTGGGAGACAGTCTTGGCCCGAGGAACTCATGCTCCAAAGACCCAAACACACCGAGGAAGGCAGGGGAATGGGGCAGGGCCAGGTTCTTGCCCAGCTCTTGTCCCAGCACTTGTGAACTCGCTCTCGTAATTGATATTTACTGTAAGGAAACAGTGTGTAAGGGGCTGTAAAATTACCCCTTTGCTTCCTGCAAGCAAGTTCTCTGCATCCCCACTGCTTTATGTTTAGTTTCCCCGTTTTTTTAAATTTAATTTTTTCAAAAAACATGAAGCAAAGGGATACCACCCACTGCTGAAGATGTCGAATCAGGCAGATTAGCCAACAATGCGTGACAAACAGTGCCTTTATTGGAAAAGCACAAGTTAGCCTGAAGGATCACATTTTTAGGGGGACTTACTTGATATCTCAGTCTCCTGCCTCAATCCTGCAATCAACTGACAGTGCGAATAGCAGGATTTGATTTCTTATCATCTAATTTGTGGGTGCAAACAGCAGCATTACACTGAAAAACCGAGCACTTACAGTCACCATCGACTTCGTTTATCCTCGCTATTTGTGCTTACAAATCAGGGCAATGCTTGATCTTTAAGTTCCATAATTTCCTCCTGCAATTGCTTGTACTCACAAAATTGCACCTGCAGTTGATTGCTGGAGCAGATTTAGGGGCTGGTTCTGAGGATGCAGCCCATGATTTTTGAAAAGCTAATGTTGGAAGAAAGAGAAAAAAACAGCTCCCACAAACATGGGAATCGGGTTTCAGCTAAAACGACAGGTACATTATTCAGTAAAATAAAAGTGACAGGCATCAGAAGGTCTTTAAAGTTGCAGTATACACTCCTACCTGGAGAATACAAACATAGCTCAGGGAAACACTTTTCTCAATAGCTGTCAATCAGAAAGTGGCAATAAAAAACTAAATAAATGCGGCTCTCAAACATCTCAACTCTATTTGTCCTAAGCAGGGCATAGACAGCTGTGTATCACATCACACGTGTGCCACTTTGCATGCCAGCGTGTGGACAAATGACTGCTCAAGTGCATAAGCTGTAACTGATCATTTGTGTGCAGTCACCACCATTCCATGATCAAATCAAGGCTATCACCAAGTACCTGATCCTGCATTTATACTGCTAAAACATATCTATCTTTCCATTCTTTGCTCAGGCTAGAAAACACTGGGACATGCATAGCAATGATTAAGCAAGATTTTTTTTTTTCTCCAAAGGACTTTTTAGGTTAAAAAAAATACAGAAGAAGTAGAAGAGACAGGTAGTAGGAAAATGACTACACTCATTTATTAATACAGTACAAGTGTGTGCTCTGAAAGGGACAGGTAGGTGATTACTGGGAACACAGGGCAGTGAATTATTTAAGTCAAGTGCCTTTTAGGGCCATGAAAACAGCAGCTGAAAAAAGGCTATTAGGCCACTTGGTCGTACTCTGCATCTAAGCCTTAAAAACCCCTTTCTGCTGAGCCAGATAATGAATTTTTAATACCTTATTCACTGTTCTTAAATATTCCAAATGACGGAGCTTTTCCCACTTTGGGAAACCACTCTACTCTCTAATAAAAAACCAAAACAGATATAAATTGCCAACAGAAGGATTTTGAACCAAAATTCTTCTGGCAGCATCCCATGGCTGCTCTTCTATTCCCTTTCAAGTGTCACACTGAAGAGAAACAAAGGGGCAGGGTGAGGAACTACATCAAACCATAAGAAATAGTTATGTCTAAGAACAATCCTTCAGCTTATCTTCCATGTGACTTATTTTTTCCCAGGTAGTGGCAAATAGAAAAAGCCTTGAAGGGAAAAACCTTCAGGGAAGGTGAACTCCAATTTAGTGCAAAACATGAAGGTAGAAGCGACACACAAGAGACCAACATTAATTCTCTGAAACCTCAAAAAAAGATGTGTCCCATTTCCAATGCAAAAGCACCATCTGACAGATCTGCAGGCTCTACTTTGGATCTGAAGCTCACATTCATTTTCTCCCTTTTTCTCTTTTTCCACACTTAGTCACAAATAGCCAAAGAATTTTAAGTCAATTTGGGATCTCAAATCAGCAATTCACCATTTTTTAGTGTGCTCATTTTAACTCATTTGAGCTTGTGTTTGTGTGAGTGTGGTCATGCACCTAAAACTAAGGTCCAACCTTTGCCCTCCACTTGTGCCTGGTTTCCATCACTGATTGAGCAGCAAAGGAGGGCAAACACATTTCCTCTCTGACACTGAAGAACAGAGCCCAGAGCACACAGAGAGCCTGACCTTTTGCCAAGAGCTTGACTTTTCACAGGAAGATTATGCCTTAAATAAAAGTATCATTAAGAAAAACAAAAATCCCCATACAATGGACTTTAGGGTCAGCAATGAAGAACAGGCTGCACTTCCAAAAGCTTCCTTATGAGAAGTCTGGGGAGATGACACAGTGGTCCTTTTGTTTTAGAAATCTAATGAATTGTGTTGGCCCAGATTTTGTCCTTGTGCACCAGGCACTGTCCTAGTTCTTCAGTGAGATCCTTGTCCATGGGGAACATTTTGCCTCTCTGTTCAGATGAATGTGGGACAAATTTTGCAAACTGAGTCCTAACTAAATTTTGTTAGAAAACTGAGTACTCTTTTTGGGAAAAAAAAAAAAAAAATCCATGTAAAAACCAGCTAAACAAAGGTGAAAATTATCCCAGAACATTTTTATTTTTGTGATTTTAAGAAATGAATAATTAAAGCTGTCTGGAAGAACTCAGATGTAAACCATGCGTTTATTTTATTTTCTAAACCAGCTACAATGCTGAGGTAGCTCATCAAATAACACCAGGGAGAGGAGCTGGGCCAAGACTCTTCTGGGCCTTCCTGCCATTTACACAGCTTAGCCTGCTTATTTCAAGAGGGAAGAGAGCTAGAGAGCAAAGCTCTTGACCCTGTGAGCACCAAGCCCTGGGGTTGAGAGCAGAAGGGTCCTTAATCACCTGGTTACCAGCAGCTGGTTCAGTCTCAGCTTAGATAGTGAGGCTTAGAAACTTATTTTGCCTTATCAATTGAAAGCCCCCCTCCTCAAATAACAAAACAAAGCAGAGATGTAGATTTTTCATGAGACTTGAAAATGCTGTCCTTAGCAATTCTTTATGGGCAGGAAAGGAGGCGAAAGCTCCTCAGCCTTTACTTGCCTCCACACTTTGCCTTGCACTTTTGAAGGCTGCACAGCAAACCCCCAGGGCTGAATCCTCTTTGCTCTGCATGAGGGATCATCAGACATCCAATCCCCATTATTGTTAACGGCAGTTGTGCATCAGATTGCTGCACATGGTATTTGCTACTCCTCTGAGCTACCTGCTTTCCTCTTGCAGTACAAGCACGTAGGAAATGCACCAGGGTATGGCTGCTTTTGGAGGTTGTTCGCTGCGAAAATTTGTGCAATAAAAAATTTGCTGCAAGCTTTCATTATCTTAATAACAAAAAACTACACAGAATTTTCA
Source organism: Donacobius atricapilla (assembly GCA_013397315.1). NCBI lineage: Eukaryota > Metazoa > Chordata > Aves > Passeriformes > Mimidae > Donacobius > Donacobius atricapilla. The sequence continues at coordinate 261,678 of WBMY01001343.1, forward strand.
CTTTTACTGCAGAGCCACCAGTACTTGATACCGTGAAGGAGTCCAGAAAGAGCCAGGCGACAAAATTTAAAGTCAATCCGTAAGCCACCATCAATGATAATTCTGGGGAACTCTGCTAGGCGTTAACACTATTATAGGGCATAAAACACCATTGAGAAATACTTTAGATTTTTTTTTTTTAAATCATTTTATTCCAGTCATATCTTCCAAAGAAACAGGCTGGACTGAAAGTGCTGAGTGAATGAAAAGGGAAGAGTCTCAGAGAGGGCAATCGCTGTTAGAGACACGAGTTACCCTTGCCTTTGATGTGGTGGAGGCCAAGCTGCCTGTTTGTGTATCCTGAGCAGCAGAGGACAACTCTTCTCCTGCAGCATCACCTGCACCTGGTGTCTCCTGCAGTGGGACCAGGGCCACTGCCACAGGGAGCACATCCTCGTGCAGGGCACAGGCAGCAGATCAGGTTTGTTCCAAGGGTTTTGATTTTGTCCTTCCCTCTCATTTGAAAAGTCTACAAGAAAATTGCTGTCAGACCCTCGAGATCTCTTTTCCTCCCTTCTCCCTCCACTCTGTACAAGGTTTTCACGCTCTGTGCAATCTCAGTCAACTCACTGAAAGGAAAATTTAAGCAAATGTACATCTGCTTATAGCTACATTCTGCATTTTGTTTAAAGTATAACCAGGCATCTGTAAGGAAACAGAGAGGTTACTGCTCTGAACTATGAAATATTCATGGAAACACCAGTGTGATGCCTCACCTTTGCTCCTTCAAATAGACAATGGTCTGGCTGCCTCCCCAGAGCCAAGTTTCAGTGTCAGAGAGAGGAGTAAGTAGCTTATGGTGCTGTTAATATATGATTATGTCATCTCTCTTAACACTCTCCCACTAAAGAGGCTGAGACCTCCAGGTCTGCAAATCCCCAACTTGAAATGGAGCTGGGGATTTCTTCCCCTGGCTCTAAAGCAGCTCAGCTGTAATACGAGCTGAATGGAGATTCACAGGGAAAAGGTTCTGTGGCTTTCTTCTTTTCAGGGATCCCGTATAAAAGAGCAGGAAGTCTTCAGTGCATAGCTTGTCTTCATGCAGAAGGATGGAAGAGGCCCCACTGGCCTGTTGCTGTCCTCTTGCTCTACAGAAGGACAGTGGTTTAGACAGTATTTGTTTCTAAACTTGTTGCTTCCTTCACCGACAGTTGCACCTGAATGACCCGGGAATCCTCCCCCACTGCAGCCTCCAAAAGACAAAATTTATGGCCTCCTCACTCTTGAAATGGAGAAGAAACACATCATTTTCTTGCACAACACACTGATAATAAAACCTTTCCAGAATCTGTCTGCTGGTTCCAAGGCAACTCCTGTTACTTCCAAGCCAAATTCCTGGACTACACCAAGTGCAAATCCCCTCCCACCTGGTTGCAGAGCTAGAAATTACGGGTGGTTCTAAGAACCCAGGACAAACCCCAGTGAGCTTTAGAGATCTCTGTGTTGTGAAGCAGAACTTGAAAGATCTCCCTGCAGCAATAAACAGTGGGACACAGAACCTCTGGAGCCTGTAGATCACCCTAGCTTCTGAAGAGGATGCTGACCTCATTGCTCATTGCCCAAAAGTCTTTGGGACTTTATGGACCTCCATTAAAAATCTAAATCTTTTCATCTGAGGACCTACTTTTTGATGGGTACTGCAACTCAGTTTAAAGTAACATTTTGTCAGCCAGAAATCCTGATTTAAATTTAAGAGATGCCTCTTTAAATGGTCTACAGTTAATGTTTCCGTAGTTCCTCCCTGCTACCTGGGGGAAATAAAGGTCTACTGGTGATTATTTTCCTACTTTTCATTGTGCCATGTAGACATTTTATTTTAATGTTAAGGTCCAGGGGAGAAGATATCTGATTTACGTATCTGGCACATTAATTGCCACTAACCTGAGACCATTTTTCTTTCTTCTTTTACAAAATAGATGCTCCTGAAACATGTCAATTCCTATTTTAGGAAGAGACCAAAAAACCCTTCTAAAAGCTTTTTCAGATTTAGGGAACTGTGGATTTGAGGAAGAAAACAGTGGAGAGAGTTCTGTTTCAAACTTTTGGCCTAAAATGGTTGTAACATGAAGCCATCAGGTTTCTGGCTCTCGGATGCTTCACACAGATTTTCTTGGGTCAAATTTTTCATAAGAATATCCAACTTTATCCATCAAACTTTATCAAAGCAGTACTGAAATTATTGGCCACTGTTAATCTCCTGTATTTCAAATGAGTCACTTTTGACTTTTATTAGGAGGTGGGAAAATCTCTTTCATCTAATTCCCAGCATCTTCATTCATGCATGACAACTTGTCTCCATTCTCCGCCTCTGCAGTTTGTGTGAAACAAGATGTCTCAAAGTCTAATTCTAGAATTCAAGTACTGAACTGAAAAAATTGCTGAAGTTTCTCATATATTTTTGCAGCACAGGCTAGAATTATTAATAGTCATAAAACACAAGGCCCTTTGCCCACAGCTGCTCTGCAGGTGGAAAACCAGTGAACTTCACAAGAAATTGGCTTCCAACTATTTTATTTGAAGCACTAGAGGAGAATAAGGGGCCTAATCTTTCAAGGACAGACATAACTTCAGCCTTGTGCCTGCCAGCAGACTTCAACAGGACAAGTTAGGATGATAGATTTAATTGTCTGTTCGGGATGCTGCTGAATCAAGGACTGGACTCCAGGGGCTGATAGATGGTCTAAATTGTGAGACTTCATGGAACTGGCTAAATAGCTCTTCCCAAGTGCGGCTTGACTCCTTTCTGCCTTGTAAGATGATAATGGCAGTGTCAGTTAACATCCCTGTGTCCACAGAAGGGAATTGGGGAGCAAAAGAAACACAGGGCTGAGCAGGGAATGAAAGTCACTGTAGTGCAAAGAGGCTGAGGAGATGTTTCGCTACCAGGAACATTTCTGATTGCTCAGGTCGACCCAACACATCTGACTGGGCCTGTCCTTGGAGTCTCCAGGGAGAAAGGGAGTGCTTAGGGACCAGAGGTGCTTTGGGAGCTGCAGCACGGAGGTCGATCTGTTGTGTTACATGCTGTCTAAAGCTGGCTGAGGATTTTTGCTGGAGCATATTTCTGTTCACAAACATTAGTATGCCAGAAAACAAAATGTGTTTTACAGCAAATTCATCAAAATGTTTGTTGGGGAAGGTTTCTAACCTCCAAAGGGAAGTGTCTTGAGAGAAAGATGCAAACAGCTAATTGGACCGTGCTCCTAAAGGGTGGGAAATACATATTTTTGTGATCTTGGAAGCAGGGAGTTGTTCTCCCACACCCCAGAGGCATTTCCCTGCCACTGCCCTGGAGCAGACCTCCTCCAGTCTCTCTGCTGGGACTGCTCCATGTGGAGAGGCAGCTGGGTGAGCACATGGAAGCTCAGCTCAAGCCTGGCTTCAACTCTGATCTCCCACATCCTGGATGAGTGCCCACCATCACAGAAATGCTCCTTTGCAGTCATTTCCTTTCAGCTGTTAATCTGGGGGAAAAGGAATATGCTACAGTAGTTCCACTAGCAAATAAAATCCATGAAACCCTTGATGAGCCAGAGAAATTATTTCTCACCATGTCCATTGCACAAAGAGTATTAGCTGAACACCTGCCCTTGAACTTATGCTCAACAACTCCTCAGAGGCCCTTTTTCCTCTGCAGAGGTCTGCCTGATGCATTCAAATTATGATCTTAAAAGAAGAATGCCTGTGCTGCCTGTCTTGGGTGTCACCCTGCTCTGAGTGACCTCCAGCCACTGCTGGATCTCCTGTGCAGTCACACCTCCATATGTGCTCAAAAAAGTGAATATTTTAAAGCTTCTCTTAAGGCAGAGAAGGTAAGAGACAGCCCATCCTCATTTTTGCTTTCATTTAGTTTTGTTTGAAGAGGGACATGCTAAAAGCCTGGTTTAGTGGTGGAGCTGAAAAATGATCAAGCCAAAATGCCTTTTTGTTATGTTTGATTTCTGGAGCCACACACCAGAAATTAATCTGGCTTCATTTTGTCTCTCTCTCTCTCACACACACACACACACACACACATGTGGTCTTACTGAGAAAATGTGCTTTAAGTTCTGGAAAACCTCTGCAGTTTTGGTAAACCCTCAGTTGTTCTCCCGAGGGAAGTTTCTGTTGAATGACATATCTTTAATCACCTCTGCTAGAGTTTCTAAGAATACGATTAATTAGTTTTAGACATCCCACTACCAAAAAGGTTAAGTTCATCTTCATTAGGAACGACCTCATCTTGTCTCCAATCTCTCACTGCTATCATCTGTAACGACACACCAGAGAGGCATCAGTTGTCCCATGACTGAAAAGGCTCTTGGATGACTTGTTTATGACCAAAGCTTTAATTCATTAAATAATGGGGAAAACAACTTTTTAATGCCGGTTGTTTTACAGCTCTGCAGGCTGAGTGCATGTCTCCATGCTGCTGTCGCATTTGGGGCTAATTTAATGAATAATTAAATAATTTAGCTTTTAACTAAATTAATCATTTAGTTAATCCATTAATAATTATCCATTGCACTTCGATGGTGCCTTCCAGGCTAAGATATCAAAGCGTTTCGTGAGCATTGTGGGGAAGTTCACCCTTCCTCCTCCCGCATCCAGCCTGAGTAAATGGATTTTATGTGAAAAACCACGTTAGTCAGCTTCAAAGAGAGAAGGAATCCGGTTCTGATTCCGTGGGTGGGAATGGCTCAAACCACCAGCTTGCCATTTTCAGCAGACACAGACTGTCTCTCCAAAACCCTTTTCCCTGTCTAGAACAGCACGTGATGGGAGGTGGGATGGCCCAACCCTGGGCATGTCATGGTGCAGGTCTCAGTCCTTGCTCTGCTAATGACTTTTTGGGTGATCCACAGTCCCCAGGTGCCCTGGCTGTCCACCAGCACAGCAGGGTGGGTGCAAACAGCTCCTCATTTCAGGCAAAAGCACGCCCAAAGCTGTGGAGCTTCACACCATTTTAGAGTAACCAAGCCGCAGATTTTGCAGCTCAAGGAGATTAAGCATCATCCCATGAACACAGAGTTCTGTGGCTCCTCTCCTTGGCACCAGGAAAAAGGAGGCAAAGGTCTGCTCAACTGACACAGCATGTGGGTGGAAAATCCAGCACTTTGTGTGCCCAGCTGATCCATGCTCAACTCACCTTCAAGCCACTTCCCTACTCCAAGACACACTCTGCCTGGGGACTGTTAAATTTTCAAGCCATTAGTAATAACTTCCTCATCAATACTCCATAGTTCCTTTTATTTTTCTCCCTTTGGTGCCTGAATAGCCGTGAAGGTGGTTCTGATACATTTAATATTATCTTTCCATTTAAAATGATTTTAGTGTCAATCTGGTTCAACAAGGTGCTATTTTTAATACAGAATGGAAATTAGTTTTTTGTACGTATGGAAAAGAGGCTGATTATGTAGGACATTGTGGCCTCTTGTGCGGGAGCACAATCATGAAGCACCTTACTCATATTTTTATTTATTTTTCAGGCTTGAGCATTGCCAAAATTCTTAATGACACAACCTAGTTGCTACCTATTTAAAAGAAAAAAAAAAAAATTAGTATTCAGAAAGAATAAGCAGACAAGACTCCAAATGGATTTAACTGTGTAATTCCAAGGGAGAAAGGAACAGAAATGCTTTAAAGAGCTATCACGTCCTTAAGTGAAGACGTGGTGATGCATTGTTAAATGAGGGAAGAGTGGAGGCTGAGATAATGTGGGAGGGAGGAAATAATGTGATGCCCTCATGGGCCTAGGGAGAGAGACACAGGACAAGCCTGGTCCCACTTTGCCGAGCAATGCAATGGTCAAGTACAATATTCAAGATCTCTGAGGGGGTTGTGCTGCAGAGCAGAGAAGGACTTTTGTCACCTCCTTGGGAAGAGGGTGAAGGAGGAGAACGCCTCTGAGAAGTGGGCAGTGCTTCTCAGCAGCCACAGCACTCGTGGAGATGAGAGCAGCACACTTCTGACACCGTGAAAGCAAACTGAGAGCATTCAAAACGGTCCCAGAGAGGATCTCGGTGGCTGCAATTTTCATATGCACGCTGAAAACTCATCTGGGCATGCTTGAGGGCTGATGGAAGTGCTGTACAGAGAAGTGGAGAAACAAGAAAAATATTCCCAAGGGTTCTGATCATCAGCCTGATTAAGGAGGAAGCAGCTCGGGGGTAGATTGTGCTGATCCAGCAGGAACCATCCTGTGCTGTGCTGGGGCTGGTAAAACTGCTGGTCCTGGAAGCAGAACTCTTTTCCCCCACATCTGCACAATCCTCGTGTTCCACTCTAGACCCACATGGGCAGCCACATCTCGGCTGTTTTGCTGAGGAACGCTCGTGGGAAGAACAGGAATGGGAAACATATTTGAGGATCTTGCAAGAAGCTGAAATGGCACCGATCCTGCCTGCAAAGGAAGTGCAGGCGGAGCTGGGTGATCTACAGTTTCTAGCCAAGGAAATACTGAGAAAGAAGAGTACTGGCTTGTCTGTTTACAGAGAAGCATCTACTTAATTCAAGCCTGTTGTTACCTGGAAATTTAAGCATTTGCTTGAGTGCTTTGCTGGACAGGAATGTCATCGTCCTCGGGCTCTAGGCTGAACGTGTGTTGAAGAGATTTTGATGAACAGAAGCAGGGATTATAAAAAACTTCAGCCTCAGCAATCATCAAACCTGCTTACACAGGAGCCACCAAACATCAGCCCAGGTGTTCCCTGAAGTTAAAACTGTTGGTCACAGGAGCTCTCTCTAAGAAGGGAGATTTTGCAAAGGATGATGGAGGTGCACTCACTGCATGCTCAGTCCCTGCAACGGGCAAATCCATTGTTGGTATGAGTTTCCATGAGCCAAGGAGATCTATTTTCCACGCATTCACTTAGAATTCTCACTGCACTCTCGTATTTTTGCTGGCTGTTGCAAATACAGATAATATTTACTAATTTGACAGCTATTGCTATTCAGTGGGTTGAATATTTGACAGCTCCAGTCAGTGGATTGCTCCTTCCTAGATAATAATTCTAGAATAATCAGAAACACAGTGAAAAGAAATTTAAAAGTACCTTTTTGAAGATATGCCACTGCAATGTCGTGTCCAAAAGAAGAGTTTGTCCTTAATTAGGCCAGAGGAAAGAAAAAGCTTCCATGGCGTATTAGCATGCTTTTATCACTGCATTCAGAGCAACAAATAATTAACAAAATGAACCTCATGGAAATGTGACTGGTCCTGTGAAGCATCCCTTGTTAGTTGTCTCCAACAACTGCCATGAGGGCCTGTCAAATTTGTGTTAATATGTGTATTAATGGATTTTTTAGTAGCACCATTTGCAACTTCAAAGATCATGTGTGTTGTCTATTTAACCTTGAAAAAGCCACTGGCTAAAAGTATTTGGGAATATGAGGTGCTTTTCTGCCTAATTTGTTCTGTAAGTATCAAATGAAAGACGTGTCATGGTAAATTGCATTTTCAAATGACAGCTAGTGTGACTGTCCAACATAGGACTTTTCGAACCATTTTCTAGACTAATTTATTGTTTAGTTGTCAGCCACCTTATTTATTGGCCATCCAAACTAGGAATTAAAAAGTAAATTTAATTCCTTATTTTTAAATACTTTCAGGTTTTATATTACTGCAATAACTTCTGAAACTCCAAGTTTAAAAGGTAAGTGAATTTACAAGCTCATTTAGCTGCTTAATTAATTTTACACCAGTTTTATCTGAAAAAAACCCAAAACAACAACTTAGCCATGGCATCCAGATCTTTATGAGAGGCTTGTATTTGCACTATTTACACTTTAATATACATCACTTATTAAATTATTAATCAACTGAAGTTCGTTAAGCTCTTTGAAGATAAAAAAGCACTCAGTGTTAAACACTATTCTTCTCACAATCATGTCTTCTAATTTTCAATGTTTTAGCACACAAAATATGTTTCACTCAGATCTAGAGGATGCTTAAAATTAACTTGTTTATACATTTTGAGGATGCAGTTAATTTATGTAGGTTAATGATTCCCGTGACATATTGAGGATGCCGCACAGCGAATAAATAAGAGTTTGCAAGCTGACTCATGTCAAGGAAATTGAGACTTCAAGGATTCTGTCAGTTCTCAGTGACAGTAAAAATCTCAGATGAAATCCTACTCCTGGGGAAAAACTGCAGCAAACCTGCCTTGGCAGCACGAGCAGCAGAATTCCAGCCCTTTCCAGGCCGGACATCCTTGTGTTTCTCCAAGAAGCCAGCCCTGCCAAAGCCAAGCTCTCTGACACAGCCAGCCTTTCCCAGGGAGGCAGGGCAACGAGGCCTCCCAGCTCCACATCTCCTGTCCCACTCCAACAGGATTAATTATACCTAGTTAATTGCAGCAGGATTAATTGCACCTTTCACCCACCCCAGCTTCGGGCTTCTTGGGTGAGCTGATGTGAAGAATGGAGGTGCACAGCGCCCTATTTGCTAATTTCTGTGGAGGAGAGGGGGAAAACAAAATCATTGTTAAAAAACGAGTTTACACTCTTCCCCAAAGGTTAAGAGCAAGTGGGAAACCCCTCAAAAAAGTGATAAAAAGATACCTGTGAGGACAACAAATTGCCTCAATTCCTGCTGATGGAGAAGAATCAATGCTTGAGTAGATTTACCAGGATCACCACAGATGTTCCCATTTGTCCATGCACAAAGGTAAAATAACATCCTCAAGTCTGGAACATGTAAATAAAGATCCTTGAGTTAGAGCTCAGTAAAAATGTGACCTCTTTGGGTCAGGAAGGAGGAGCAGCCCTGCAGCTGCTGGAAGCAGGGGAGCAGCTGCCCTTTGCCCCAGCCAGCTCAGAGCCTGCTGTTCGGGGAGCTTCCTTTGGAGACCTGGGCTGGAACTTCTCCAAGGCTGAGGAAGATAACAACAGCAGGTTTTGAATTTCTTTTCTACTGCTCAGATATCTGGATTACCACCAGCTGGGGTAAATCCATTCTGCTGGTTGGATTTGTAAGGTTGTTGGTACGTTTGCTGTTATATTTGTGCTAAATAAACAACTCATTTTCCACATCAGTGAAGTTTTGGTTTAGCTACAGCAGCCTCCACTGCCCAGTTCAGATGCAAATAGATGTGAGTGAGGGAAGGCTGGTGGGGAAATCTTCCTTTTTTATCTGACCATTATTTAATAACTCTGATATGCTGCAGGGTGTTTGATTTATCTCATGTACCATGTTTCTCCTAAAGACCATAAGAGATAAAATACCAACTTCTCTCTCCCTGGATTTTCACACCTCCGTAGTATTTCCTTAAGCTTCAGCCACACATAACGTGCTGACAAACTTAATTAAAAGTACAATTCATTTTCAGTATGCACTCTACACAGCTTAAAATTAAAACTTGATTCTTCTTCGCTTTTTGTAGCAGCTGAAACCTTTGATTTTCTCACTTTTTTCCCAGCCTCAGCTAACTGACAGATAAACTTTTGATAACCCAACTGTGTGCACATCTGTGATTCCATACCTTTAAAGGCACGTTCCTGGCAGCAGGAAAAACAGAACCATGTTGTATGAAGGATGTATGTAGCATTTCAAAAAGTTTCAACCAGCTTAAAGAAAAAAAAAATAAATGGAGAAATAATCCTTTGAAAGCCATGTTTGGAAAGGAACTTGAATACAATTAACCTCTGAAATTCTATGCTTGTTGGTTTGCTTAGTTCAGCGCTTCCCAGGGACCATTTATCTCAACAGAAAAGCATAAATACTGAGTAGCATTGACTTTATCAGTGCAACTTTAACTGAACAGTGTCCCCAGAGTCACTTAAGGGTTAATCCTTTGCATCTCATGAAAGGTAATGGATTTTGATTAAAGAGAGTATCTCAATGGCTTGGGAGCCTAAAGCAGATGCACACAGCTTTATATTTAATTTAAAACCAGCACCCTCAAAGAGGAGCACAAGCCATTTATACCACCAGCAGCTAAACCAAAAAATGTAATGCAACTGACCTCGGTGAAATGGAAATTACAACCATGGCTTAGCTGTAATAATTATTTGCATAAGGTTTCAATGCCCAGCACATTTCATGGAATAGTGTATGGATTCTTAATGCAGATGAGCCCAACTTTTGGGAGAGGAACTCAGGGCACTTTTTCCAGGGGTATTTTGAGGCGATGGACCCTTCCCAGGAACCAGAGGCTGGTCAGAGTGGTTGGTCCAAGCAGGGGGGCAGCCAAGCCACCTTTCCATGGCAGCCAGGTGAAGGAGCCACAACCATTTTACTGTCACCTTTCTCTGCAGCTTGGCACTGGCCACTCCAAACCATAGCTAATACTCTTTACTCAGTAGCTGGTTGATGGGACAGGATTCTTCACCTCCACCACCACATCACAGGGAAGAAATTCAGGTTGTTCCCAAGCAATAGCCAGCTCCCAGCACAACACACTGAGACCTCCTGCACCAGCCGTGGCCACTCACAGCTCCAGATCAGCCAAAGAGGGGTGACCTTGCTGGAACATAGCTGGGTTTAGACAGAGCCACAAGCAAGTTCACACTATTTTTCATACCAGGGTGCTCCTGAGGGAATTCATGCATATAAACAGCTCAGTTATGTATGATATCAACTTTCAATGCACTGCTCTGGGAAAAAAAAAGAAGGTGGATTGTCTCGCTGTGGATAGAGAGGAGTTTCACCCGTAGCCCACGTGGCTCCTTCATTTGAATTCTTCCAAGGTTCAGACAAATTACTGAAGGTTGTCTATTGGTAATAAAATCACAGAATCATCAAGGTTTGAAGAGACCTCTAAGATCATGTCTGACCATGATCCCAGCGCTGCCAATTCCACCCCTAACCTCTGTTCCTAAGCACCACTTCCACTTGGTTTTCGACCACTTCCAGGGCTGGCGATTTCACCACTGCCCTGGGCAGCCCGTTCCAGTGCCTGGCCACACTTTCAGTGAAGAAATTCGTCCTAGTTTCCAACCTAAACCCCCCTGATGCAACTTGAGGTCATTTTCTCTCATCCTATCTCTCGTTACCGGAAGAAAGAACTGACCCCCACATCTCTCCAACCTCCTTTGAGGCCATTGTAGAGAGTTACAAGGTCTCCCCTGAGCCTCTTTTCTCCAGCCTAAACAATCCCAGCTCCCTTAGCTTGGGAGGGACATAAAAACCCAAACTCCAACCTCACACTGTCCAGAACAAAAGACAACCACAGGAGAAGAAAATATGTGGTCAGCAAGCAAAAGGCCACCCTTGGTTTAGATTTTAATTATGAAAATTTTTCTCTCCTGACAAATGAAATGAATTTAGTCACTCATGCATGGTGTGAAAGTTGAATTGTCTGAAAATTAAATCAAAATAAAAAATGAAAACTACAACCCAGGCTTTCACTGCTACCAACAAGGGAGCCATCCTTTAGAGGTGACATTTCACAGCAGTCCCCGAGAAATGCGATTGTTCATAGCATTAAGTAAATTATGGTCTCTGAACAGTGTGGAAATAATTGGAAATGTTTGCTGTTTTAAAGTAAATGTTATAAATCCCTGAAGGCTGTTTGAATCTGGAAGTGGAAAAAAATAAAATGTTTCAAACAGGAAAGCATGTGGGTAAACTGCCTGATGGTTTGGCTGACAGTTATGAAACTTCACCTGAAATATCAGCTGGAGTAATTTTCCCTTCTCTGCCAGACTCACTTGTAGGAAGTTTTCCTTTCCTCCCTCCTCCCCAGCCAGCACAACGCTCACACCTGAAATGGCAACACTCAACCAGACTGGCTTTTGTAGGAACAGAAATGTCAGTGCCTGAGCCCAGAAGTAACACAAACAAAGGCTGTGCTCCCTGGAATGCCAAAATGTGACTCCCTGACTGCTGCCCCAGGGCCTCTCTCCACCACTCCAGGAGTGGGGACTGCATGAGGTTTCCTGATGCTTTGTCTGCAAAGAGCTCTCACCTTTGGCAATGGGATTCTGCTGGGATCCTGAGGCAGCTCTGCTTGTGCAAAACCTGCTGCATTTCGTGTCTAATCAGGAGCATCTGATATTCCTCTTGAAATTCTTTTTTACCCTCATTGTGTTGCGTCTGCCATTTCTTCTTCCAAATCCCTGATCATTGTGAATAAAAAGACGCTTTTACATTTTTTTGTTGAAGAGATGTAAGATTGTTGCTTAGAGTGCACTTGTCATTCTGTCTCATCACAACAGTGTGAGACTCAGCCCCAACACAGATATATTTACTACATCCAGATTGTGACACATTCGTGCAGAGAGGAGTCTCTAACACATCCACCCAGCACTTCCCCCGACACAGCCCTGCACCACCCGAGCTGGCTGGTGCAGAACCACCACGCACTCCAGTCCTGCATTCATTCAAGGATCCATCCCTGCAAATCCAGGCTGCAATTCCCTGGTGCCAAGCACAGGTGTGCTCCAGCAATGCACTTTTGGATTTTTTCCAGGCAGCAGCAAGAGGAGGAGGAGAATTAAGTGGCTTGGCTCGACACCAGCCATGACCCCACCTGCACGGAGCAGCTGCGAGACGCGGCATTAGCTCCTGACAAGTGGATTACTCACAGCAAGGAGACAATTCTATTACTCAGAGGAAGGAACAAAATATGTCACCGAAAGGTTTAAGGACCGCGTAGCAAACATATCAGCATTGTTTAGGAACCTTTTTATGCATAGATGAGCCTAGTGGGATTCACCAAAGCACCTGCATAAGTTAGTCGCCTAATTTGTACCAGCCATAAAGGTATTCAGAGCCTAATTGCTTAAGTGTTTTTAGAATTCCTGGTAGGCATGAAAAGACCTTTGTAAATCTGCTCCCCTGTGCAAGCCGATTTTTATGGACAGAGACGATAAACACCGATGCACAAATGCCTATTCTTGAAGTTGCACGCTTTTAATCAGTGGTTTAAGGATTATTTGCAGTGTTAGGGGTTTATGTGGGTTCAAATGAGTCCAGTCATAAATTTGTTATTAATCTGCATGTAAAATTTGGCTGCATGTTGTAACAATGCCTGCACAGTTATGGTTTAACATAACTTTGCCAGAATACAAATATTCCTCCATCCTTCAGCTCCAAACATGAAGGCATCCACTGAGACAGTGTGACTGCTCCTGTGTACTTGTAGTTGAATTTTGATTTAAAAAGCAGGCTTTCCCCTTCACTGGTTACAGCTTTTTATCCCTTACGTGAACTAAATTCCTTTACAAACAACATACATCTTGTACGTGAATCTCTCCTTTTTCATTGCAGAGATTTGTGTGGAGAGCCTGACTCCATTAATTTCAACTGGATTGACTCTGTGCCATCTGTTTTCTGTGCAGCTGCTTTATTGTGGTAAGAGAGGAAGACAAGAAAGCACCCTTCTAAGCTCTACCGATGACATCCAGAAATAAGAATATAACTGGTGGAAAACCTTCTGAAGTCTGCTGCAATCACAACAGTCAAAGAGATTAGAGTGTGATCTAAAAGAAGAGATGCAGATTAGGTATTTTTTGAAAGATTTGAAAAACCTCATCCCTTAGAAGTAAAATAAACATGGACGCTGGCATGAGAAGCAATTAAACTTGAATTTTTACAAACTGGTGTTTCTCACTCTTTTGCAGCATAAGGTAGACAGGTAATAATCCATTACACAGTGATATCAGTGCAAGGAGCAGCAAGGTTACACACTAACATTTGCCCAGGGCACACAGAAGGGCAATGCCTTAATTTTAGAGGAACAATCCTGGTTTTGCATCATCTTAATCCCTGCTCTTACCCAGTGACGTTGTTGCTGTGTCTGCCCAGCAGCAAACAGACATAGCTCCATGCAGAAGAGAAAGGAATACAGAACAGAAAGGAATACAGAACAGAAGGGAATACAGAACAGAAAGGAATATAGAACAGAAGGGAATACAGAACAGAAAGGAATACACCCTCCCAGCTTCTTGAGGGTGAATCACCTCCAAACCAGAGCTGGGAAAACAATCCCCCAAAGTGGCTGCACAACCACACAAAGGATGTGATCAACATGTAATATTTCACTACCATGGACACACACTTTGTTTTGGTTTTTATTCATGCCTGGTTAAATCTGGGGCACAGCACTTCTGTTGGACATACTGAGCACTAATAAAAGGGCCTATTTCAGGACTATCCTCAGCATCACTCATTCCATGATCTAAACCCCGCTGCATCTTCATCTTAATACTGCCAGCAGCTTCAGTCACATTTGTAAATGTGTTCTTGGTCCCAGAAACAATTTATTTGTGCTTGAAGCCGTTGTGATAAGAGCGCTGCCTTTGCAGGATTAACCGATGCTACCCATGTATTTATGACTCGGGCAACTTGTTTTTCCAGCTTTAATAAATAATGAAGCCCGGATGGCTTCTCAAGCAGGTTTTCGCCCTCCTGGAGCCGCGGCGTGAGCCGGAACAGAGCTCTGATGCCAGGCAGAGGCAGAAGCTGGTTCCTCTGCCTAAGTAATTCTCAGCAGAATGCACCAACCACATAATAGAGCCCTGCTGCTATAAATACAGCCCCAGCCCGGCGAGGAGCGGGGTGGGAAATGCGGGCGGTGGAGCTCCCAGCACGCCGGGTGTCTCTTGGAAGGCTCCCATCCCTTCCGAGGTGCTGAGCTCCCTCTGTTCCTGCCTGCGTCAAACCCTGCTCAGAGGCAAAGTGGGGCCCTTAAGGGAAATGGAGCTTGACATGTAGATAATGCCTTCATAAAGCAGACAGCAGCAATTAGCTGGGGACGCACCCTTCCCGTGCAGGGCTGTCAGACCTGCTGCATGCAGCGCAGCTGAGGATGGATTTTGCTGTTGTTAGGGGGCAACGATTGCAGTCTTTGTCTACCACACATTCTGGGGGACGGTCATTGTGACTTCGAGCAACAGATCAATAGAGAGGTGGGAAACATCCTCCAAGAACCTACACGTTCACAAAGGCTTTTTCCAAAGGTTTTTAATTTTCACTCTTAACATTTTCCGTGCTTATTGTCTCCACAACTTTATGGTCAATAAGCTTACACTGGTGATGGCCTAACAATCACCCTGCTCCCCTAGGACAGCCATCAGTACGGCACCGTTGGAGCTCTTTAAACAATTTTGTTTGATTTTCAGCTGCAGAGACTGTTGACGGAAGACTGAAACTCTTTTCTGAAACTTTGTCCCTGAGGTGCACGAAGTCCTGCGTGACCCTGTCGTGCTCGTTCAGCATAAAAGCTCCCTCCTTCTGCAGACTCCAGCAGCCAGCGATTAGCAGAGCAAAACACACCTCAGCCCACACTGCTACCTCCTATTTCACACTTTCACAGTTTCCAGTGCATTTATCTCAACTTCCACCAGGAACAGGGAAGTTCTCTCGGCTCCGTGGAGGGGCACAGAATTAAAGAAGAGTGAAGAGTTCAACCTGAGTCTTCCCAACACCCAGACGGCAGCCAGCGCAGTGAGGTGGCACAGCACCTGGACTCAGCCCGCCTGGGCATGTAAAGCTCCCTGGGCAGACTTAAACTGCTATCTTGGGAGAAGGGAATTTTTATTCCTAATGTTAATTTATTCAGCCATTTTATACTTAATCTTAATCTACTTGTATTGAAAACAACACATGTTTGGGGAAATGGGACTTCAGCTCTGAGTGCTTTAAAATGCTTTTGCTGTAGATATTTACATGTTGTACGTGGCAGAGCAATACTATATTTAACTCAAACATCACAAACCCAAAGTGTTTCAGGTACTTAAATATGTGCCCTAAAGCATGCATTGTAAACACCTCATAAAAGCAAAATTCCCCAGTGTTGGCAAATAAAGAACCTGCAGGGAGAAAACAAAGAGAACACAAAGAAGAACCATTGCAAGATAACAGCAAATGAATAAAACACAGCAGGAATTATACCACAGAAATTCAGTGGCCTCTTTTAATGGGTTGTGTCTTCCTTGCCTGCCTACCCCAGTGGACCAGATTTGGGAACACCACACAGCTTACAAATGTGGATTAGTGGCATTGAATAGTAATGAAAATATTAATATTAATATACACATATACATGTGTATGTAAATATATGCATTTATGTATGTAAACATATACATTAATGCATCATATGCCTATGTAGGCTAATAATTTTCATATATTTTCACTAAAACTTTGATCCAACAGAGCAAACAAGCAGAGGGAGAAAATCACGTGGCCCTGTGCTGTGTGCATACACATCCTGACAGTGCATTTTAGGTGTATTAAGTTAGAGAAAAACCCCTGCTGCAACACGGGGAGGAACAACACTCCAGTGATGTTTTCCCAGGGTCACGAGGTGCCTGTGTCTTATGCAAGACACATTTCCCAGCTCCTGGGAGCTCCTGCAGGAGAGAGGTTTCCATTTGGAATCATCAGAATCTGTTTTATGCCAAACTGACTTGATCCAAAACATTTGCTTAGTAAGTACAGCTTTGGTGGCTGTACTGTGCATATTAAAGAGGCCACTTTATTATTACAGTGGCAATAAAAGCAATGAAGAGACTTTATGGGCAAGAAGAAATGCATAAAGGCTAGGTACATCTGGACTTTGAATAATGTATGAAGACCAAATTTTAAAGCTGGCTTGTAAGATAAATGCAGTCCCCAAAAGTAACTGGAACTGTCTGATCATTCTGGCTCATTGATCTTCAAGGGGTTTAGTGCAAACACTCTGGTCCAAGGAACTGCCTTTCTCCATCAAAGCTCCTCTGAAAGAGTCAACATTTAGATGAATTTCAAGCTACAGTGAGGATATCACAGGTTACCCAGGCAGCTCTAAATTCTCCCACATAGCTCTCAGAGAGGGAAGCACAAGCAGGAGTGTGAAGCCACTTTTTGGTCATGCAGCCAAGTGCCAAATCTACAATGCTCTGCCCCTGCTCCAGGCTGCCAGGCAGCTGTCCCTGCCCCAGAGGTAACTCCTTGTTTCTGCAGATGACACGTGAAATGCACAAATAATTGGGACATATCACCTCCCTTCGCCACCTCGAATCCCAAATGCCTGCACAGGAGGAAGATGGATCCTTGTTTTCCAGCAGGATGCTCCAGCTCCACGTTATTGCTCAGGAAGGGGCAGTTCTGCATTTCACCCGTTGATTACTTTTCTAAGGGCGGCAGGGGTCCCTCCTTTTACCACTTGGCTGTGGGGAGCAAAATGGAGCAATCCTGAGCAAACCAAGGCAGAGCTGCAGCTTGGAGTCGGGACTCTGCAAATAACAGGAGCTTTCTCTTCCTTTACCAGCTACACTGCTGTGACCACTCTGTTGGGGTTTAAAATCAGCTCCTTTCCCTCAGCTGATACCTTTGTGTCGGTGGTGAGAGGCTAGAGGAAAGCAGCGGGGACAGCAAGAGGCAAAGAGCTAAAATTCAGTGCTTGGGATGTCCCCTGCAGCTCCCGTCACACTGTGCACAGAGGGTGTGAGCTGTGCCGGAATCTCACACAGGGCAATGCCAAACCCTCCCAGGCCTGAGCCCTTCCATGCTGCTGCAGCTCCTCCGTGTTAGTTTTTGGATCTGTGACTACAATTTCCTCGCCACCATGCCTGGAGGGTGCAACAGGTACTAAGGGGCTGCCCAACTTGCATTTGCTGATAGCTCTCCTATGCTGGGGGTTGCAGGTTTCCCGGGATTAGTCATCCGCGCATATCCACTCCTTGGGCTTTCATAAGCCGTGCTCGAAATGCTGAGGTTACATCTAGAAATGAAAAATAGCAATTAATGGAAAGGACCCGTAGAAGTCTCCTTTGCAGGGGCTAAAGAATAAGGATTATAAATTTACTTTAGAAGCAAGTATTTAACGTGGAGGCACTTCACCACTGGTAATTGCCAAGAGGAATCTCTTCATCCTCTAACCTGTGCTGCTCACTCAATCAAAGAGCTCAGTGATTGCCTCAGTAATGGGCAATCAAGCCATGGTCAGGCACTAAAACCAAACCAGGAATGGACTTTAAACAGTTGGCCATAAATATGAAAATCAGAGCCCCATAGGTCACCGGGGATGTAAATGGTGTTGATTGTACTGGAGGGCTTCAACTCCTCGAAGTTTTTGCTTCTGATGGGAGTGAGGGGATGTGGTAATGCCGGGCACGTGGCAGACAACGCTGCTCCCCTCACTTTCTCCAGATCACTCGGATGAAAGCAGCCACCAATTATCTTGTCCTCCCTGTCACCAGCTGGAAGGAGAGGGACGTCAGAAGGGGTGCACAGAACCCTCTCAGCAGGGTTTTATTTCTAGGGGTTTCCCAGATGCCACATGGCACCCTCACAGTATTTCTAACCACCCCCAGGGTGCCTGAGGCGCCGAGGATGCTGCCAAGGTGCTGCTCAGCCTGACTCCAACACCTGGATTCTTGGGGAGGAAGGGGTGGAGAGGTGCAGAAGCAGCGAGATTGCTTTATAAATTATTGCCTGGCTTCAGCTGACACGTTTCAAGCTTCAAAAGAGGCATAAGCACTACTCATAGGGTTTAAACTGTAAATCCTTAAAAAAAAAAAAAAAAAATCCTTGAAAACCAAAGAAAGGCAACGCCAGGACCAAAACTTTCCTCACTTCATTTATATTTTACAATAGTTCAGCTTGTCAGTAGATATAATTTGTGATTCCTGCTCAGAAGATGCTCAGAACTGCCACAAAACTGCCAAAAGACACCAACTTTTGTTTTATTTTGTCCTTGCTGCTCCATCCCTTTAGAATGGGCCAACAATGAACTATATTTAATGTAAAGTATTAAAAGTGAAGTTCTCCCCAGGCTGATACTCAGTGCATGGACTTTCAGGTCTTCATGGTCATGTTATAAATCAGCTGTGAATTAAATCTCTGTCAAAACATGGGATAAAATGGCTCTTCTGGTTGCTGCTATTGTTATATATTGTACAATATAACGTGACCAGTTTCAGAATTGAATTTCCTGCATTGCTAACAAGCGTTTCCCATTTGGGAATGCTGCCCATTAACAGAGATGCTTTCTCCATAGGAGCTCACACAAACAGGTGCTGGGTGTAGAGTTTTTTGTTGTTCACAGTTTAATAAATTGACAGATTTCAGGTTCATTAGATCATCGTAGTTGATTTCCTCTGTACCACACATTTAGAGGCACTTTAAAGAATAGATTCTTTGTGCTGTTGTAAGTGCCGTTTATAAATTTTATGTTCATTACATGTATCAAAAGGAGATAAATAAAAAGAATTAAAAATTACGGTTGACTAGGGGCTCAAAGGAAAATATCAGGTGACCATTACAGTTTATTTGTTGCTAGGAGTGAAGACCCCAGTCCTTGGGAACACAATAAGTTGCCACATATCTGCACAGACATATGTGAGATGTGTTTCCTGCCAGCCACTGGTTGCCTAAATTTTTTATGAAAATATCTCGGGCCAAATTTCCATTAAAAAAATTGCAAAAATCCGAGAGAAAACCTTGAGAAATATTGCATGTTGGAAAGAAAATGCCTATTTTAATAACGACTGCTGTCTTCTCTCTCCAGGCAATGTTACCTTTTGCAAGATGGGGATGAAACTTCCATCTAAAAAATATGCACGGGCAGATAGGTACAAACAGATTTGCCTTGACTCAGCCCTGGGTTGTCAGATTTTGGGGTCTATGCCTCCTCTGCCAGCCCAGATTACTCCCCACAGCCTGGCTGTTCCCCGCTGCCCTGGAACACCAAAAAACCCACAGGTTTTTGATTTTTACAAATTATTTTTTCCAGGATTTTCCTTCTGATGGAAATTGTCATATGCTCGTTGGTTTCGTTCCGATTTTGAACAGAATTTTTCAAACTACCAGAATGCAAAGAAGAGGATTTTCCAAGCTTATGCCAGCTCTGCCTTTGATTTTTAAAAAACTTGTTCACATCTCTTCACACTTAGCCTGGTCAGTCTTTTGTTTTGCTGTATTCTCATTGTCTGCTTCTCCCCACTGCATCCTGCTTCCAATTATGATTTAAATTAAGCTTAAAACTCTATCCCAAAGACAAAGACTCCTCTTGCCCTCAACACTGCTTTCATTTCCCTCCAGCCCCAGGTTTTCTTTTGTTTCTTTAGCTGCAGAATAGCCTCACAGATCAGCCTGCAGCTGAAATTCAATTCTTTTGGATGTGTCTCCTCTTCTGTTCTGGGGACTCTTGGATCCCCTACTTGCCTCTTGCTCCCAGTGTCAAATCTCCAAACTTCCTTGTGAGCACTTATTTCTCATGGAGGGAAAAAAGGAAAGGCACAGGAACATGCTCCAGAATCGGTAATGATGGCAAGAATAAAAATAAATCTCATAGCAGTGACAGTTACTCATTTTAAAAGGACTGATGGGAGACAAGCATAAAAAACAAAAGCCCAAAAGCAGATTTGAGCAAGAGGGCAAGCAGCATAGATCTAACAACCTAATAAAGCCTCAGCCAAAACAATTTTAGAGAAGAGAGAGCTCCAGCAGAAGGGAGCATATGCTCGACTCAGCCTGATTAGAAGAAATAAATAGAGGTGCAGCCATCCTGGAAAGGAAAACTTCCTGAGTCAGCAAACACAGACCAACCCAGGGGTGAGACGATGAAAGATGAGAACAAAACTCTCAGTAACCTTGTAAATGGTGTGTGCTTAATTTGGGCAGTCTTGTTCAAGAAAAGAGGAAGCAAAAATAGACATAATCCAGAGAAACACCAAAAAAACCCCCCAACCTAAAAACAAACAAACAAACAAACAAAAACCCCAACAAAACCAAAACAAAACCCAGAAAAATGAAAATAAGTGGAGCCTCAGTAAAAGGAGGCATTCAAGATTTATTTGTTTCTCTAACAGGAGAAGAAAAACAACAGGAGGTTATCGTACCAAATAAAAGGCGCTGCAGTGTAGGCTGGTCAGATGGTCCTATTCAATATTGGCCCCAACAAGGTGATACTGAAAATGACGGTACTTTCTCCTACGGCGTGCCTCAGTCTGTGTAACATATTGCAGCCGGATTTGAGGGGAATTGCGCATGGGGATGGACCAGCGCTGTCACCAGGAGTTACACACACGCACACATTGATTTCAATCCTGCAAAAAGAGCGTTCTTGTATGTTTTCAGGCTTTTTTCCCCCTCGCGTGCAAACAAGACCTGAATGACCATTAGGACGTTAATGAACTGCAAAGTAAAACGATTCATTAGTCCGGCGGGAAGGTTAATAAAATAGAACCCCTCCCAGTGCCCAACACATCGTCAAACCCGGAGTCCGAAACGGGCGCGTCTCAAAGAGCTGAAACTGCTGACTGGGGCTGCAGGAAAGATTTCCACGAGTGGATGTTGGATCAGCATTTAAGGAGCCACAGCGATCACACTGAATGGCGAACACCAACCACCGAGCAGGTGCCAAGTGCGGGAGAGTTCAGGTGAATCCGCCAAGGCCAAAGCGCCCCAGGGCACCCACTCCTCTGGCAGCCGCTGGCCACAGCTGGATTTTTCCACTTGAAAGTGGTGCTTTTAAGTCCATCACAGGACCAACCGGTGCTGTTTCGCTGTAAAAAGACATAAAAGACGATGAGTGGTTTTGCAGGGGAGTTTATTTTTTTTTTGCGCACATGAGCTCGAGGACACCCACTAATGGCTCTCTGCATTAAAACTGCTTTTTTTTTTTTTTTTTAAATTTATTTATTTTTTTCCCTTTTCCCCGTGGATGTTCTGGGCTTGCCAGCTGCACACTCAGAGCAACCCTAATTTCTGACTTAAATCCATGTAAAACAGAAATGATGGGTGTGAGTATCGATTTAAATTGATGTAAAATTGATATAAGCAGAAGGGCAGATTATTGCTGACAAACTGGATGGGAGCAGAACAGAAAGATGAGTTTAATATCAGATCTGTCCCAAGTCTCGTGGAGTTGATCTGAATGGTTTAGATGTGTCTCCAGAAATTATAAAACACATAGATGAACAATTATAAACCATAGTCATCCCTCTTTCTAGAGTATCATGATTTTTTTCTGGATTTTTTTTTTGCCATTGTTTAGTTAAAAAGCAATTTTTGGGTGCATATAACCTTTTGCATGTATATGTGATATTTACACAAAGAATGAAAAGTCATTCAAAATAAAAATCACCCTAAAAAATATAAAAAGTATAGCCCAAGTTTACAATTTGATAAATAAGGTATCTTAAAACGATAGCAGAACCATCGGCAGCTAAAGCATCACCTAAAAATGTAATTCTCTATTCTTTTTAATGTCAGCTTCAGCTAGCCTTTAAAATTTCTATAAAGCACAATTCACAAGTCAGGGTTTTACTGAGATGTTAAATTACACTTTCAAAATATTTAAGATTCATTTCCTACTAAGTGCCAAACTACATCTCAGGAAAAAGATGTAAATTCACAGGGAGAACTTAAGAAACGTATTCCATGAGAGAACAGCAGAGTGCCACGTTTCTTTTATAGTGACACATTAACCTCCTCTTATCAATATGTTGAAAGGAAAAAATATCTCTTCACTCAACGTGACCAAAAAGCCTTATTTTTGCCCATTACTGTTTGTTTGCATTTTTAAGATTCCTTTAAGGAAAAAAGCTTAATGCATCCGTGGGAGGGGGGACTAGATAATTTCCATCCCAGACTTCTGAGGGAAGGAAATGGCAAAACAAACTGCAGGTCTGGTAATTTACTGCTCAAACCTGGACAAGTCCAGAGTGACTGGAGAAAAGCAAAAAAAAAAAAATATATATATATATTGGAAGAAACAGGAGGTGCTTTTATTTAACCCAGGACAGCAAACCATTGGTTGTTCAGTCAGGTTTGGTATGCAGGGTAATTTGGGTTGCTACCAAGGAGAAAGAATTACGGTGCTTGGAAAATATATGTCTTTGTCACAGCAAACCAGAAAGATTCCCCATTACTGGCACAGCCTCTGTGTGAGGTTCAGAGCTAATCAGGGTGGAAAAAACCATTTTTGTTGAGTGGGAAACAGAAAATGCAACTAAGCTTTGCTAAAAATAACCCATGCCAAGCTATCCTGGTATTTTGTTTGAAAACAAATCCCCAAAAGCAATAGATCAAGTAAGATGAGGAAACGCAGCGGATCTGATTCATCCCAGTGTCTCTGAAGCAGGCAGGATAAGGTGTCCTGGGTGCTGGGGAAGTGGGGAGCTTTGAAGCGGTGCTGATTTGTCTGAACAAAAGCAGACACGAGAGGAGGAGGGAGGCTGAAAATCATGCCTGCCATGGGTCCTGCTGAATTTTCCTGTTAATGATACAGACACAAGGAGAAGTGTGTGGATTATATTCTCTAGAGACACACGTTGGAAAGTGCTGCCAACACAGAATGTAGGAAGAGGGCTGGAGGACACCAGGGCTGAAGGAGATGGAAAAAAATTCAACCTTCTGCAAGGGCACATACATGGAAATTAATAAAATCTTCAGCTAATAGCTAGAGGCTGCTCTTTTAAGTGCTTCATCCCAAGGCTTTCCCAGTGCGAGACGAGAGTTTGGTAACGAGAGCACATTTGCCTGCAGCTGCCATGGCTGGCTCCTCTCCACCACCTTTTCCCTCTTGCCCCATGGCCTCTCTCCTCTCATGTGGCCTGAAATAAATTTTGTCCATGATCAAAGCACAGTTTCCTCTCACCTTTGCACGTGCTGCATTCCTCTTACATGACAGGGGTGAGTGAAGCACAGAGCTCTGTGTCCTCGCAGGCAGCTGGGGCTCCGCAGGTCTGCGGGGAAGGGATTGCCAGGGATTTGTCTGCCACCCCTCACCTGGTGTCCCTTCCCCATCTCCAGCCCCACTGCTATCTGCTGCTCTGCCACTCCAAAAGGAGAAAGGGAAAGTGGTTCCTGAGATTTATGTGCGCCCTTCTGGGAGGGAAAGGATGTGGTTTTTCCTCTCG
Source organism: Donacobius atricapilla (assembly GCA_013397315.1). Taxonomy (NCBI): domain Eukaryota; kingdom Metazoa; phylum Chordata; class Aves; order Passeriformes; family Mimidae; genus Donacobius; species Donacobius atricapilla. The sequence goes on from WBMY01001343.1 coordinate 285,492, forward strand.
AAGTCATGAAGGAGCTCAGACACAGGTTTTTGCTGCTCTAAAAGGAGACTGTGGTTACAGCCTCCACTTCCTGCCCCATCTGCCTTCTAACCTTGCCATTAACAGCAAGCAGAAGTCTTTTACTCAGAGTTGACAAATTAACTCTGGAATGGGGTTATGGGCTCTGAATCCCATTTCCACAGCATCTCCTATCTCATGGGTGTGGGTCAGTGCTAGACAGTGGATCTGTGCAGGATTTCAAACACACCCCTCTCAGTAGCATTTCCTAAGGCAGGCTTAAGTGTTCCCCGTGCCTTACTCACGGACAGCTTTGAATCTTGGTCTGAGGCACTTAATCCTCTCCCTTCACCCCAGAGGGAATTCAGGCACCTCGCTCAACTCTGTGAATTCTGCTGCTGGAACAAAGGAGCATGGCGTGTTCCAAAGCGCCTCTTTCTGTTTATGAGGCCGAGTTTTGTGTTCTGATGGCACCAATCACCTGAGAGGGCATGGCCCAACCACTTGCATGATGCAGCCCCAGCATTGCCTTGGAACCTCGTGTCTGGCTCTTGATACAAACCTGTGGGATTAAGTACTTTTCTCCACTGGAAGCTGCTCATCAAATCATTTAACCCAAGAAAGGTTCCTAAAAGGGGCAACATCCTGAGAGGCAGAGGAGGAACAGGAGGGTTTATCTGTGCTAGAAACAGGTTTTATAGCCCTGAAATTATGTGACTTTTTTATTTCTCCCTGATAATTTCAGGTCCAAATAGTGTGTAAACAAGGGATCCATTGTAAATAAATTTAAGAAGTGGGTAGTGATTCTGCAGGTATCTGAAAGAGAATTGTGCCTCAGCAGGAAAAGGAGGTTATTCCCTGTCACATAATTTGGATCCTGGCATGGTTTCCAAATTCAGGCAGTCAAACCACAGCAACATGAAGTGCAGCTGACAGCACAACAATCTTAGCAATACTTAAACCGGTTCCTTCCCCACGGGAAGGCAAGTGCATACCTTTCAAGGAGTACAAAATTTAAAGTGGAAACCCATCATCAGCCTTGGGTTGGGGTCTCAGATGACCTCACAGCATCACCCTGTCCAACTGTTCAACACATGGGTCTCCAGAGCTTGAAGGCCAAGTTTTAATGTCTGAGGTGACCAAGTCTCCCTGCCTGCTGCCCCATCTCCCCCACAGCAGCCTTCCTCTTCTCATCCTTTTCACTGTGCTTCTCTTGTCTGAAATTACTCTTTTCTCTTCCGCTTTCACCTGTCACGAAGGTTGAACTGCTTAAACTTTTCCAGAGCAGCTATTCCACCAGTGGAGCTTTGCCAAGTGAGGAGTGGGAGCTCTGTCCTGCTCTGGTGCTCCTTCCCACTGCTCTGGCATCGGGTCCCAGCTGCACACCAGCGGTTTCCTGCAGTGCCCCTGGCTGCATCTGCCATCCCACAAGCCCTAAGAATCATCCCATTTTCCTGGTTTCTGAATGCTGTCACAATTAGTTCTCCACCTTCCATAACATCTTCTTGTCCCTTAGTTAAATGGACTAAATTAAAGTGCCAAGAACGCAGCTGGGTGAATAGAGCAGGGCTGAGACTGAATGGAGAAAATCCTTGGAGTTATTGATCCAGTTGGTTTCTCAATATATTTGTCCATAGTCCAGGCTTTTAACACCACCCAGGAACACAAGGCCTGACTAATGGCCACTGAAATTCAGTTCTGAAGTTTTGAAAAGGTTTATTTAAATGAATTTTCCTTGGCATTTTCTTTACAAGTTATAAAAAGCCTCTTTCTTGCTTCAGTAGTTACACTGTGTATATTCTCTTGGACTTTCATACTCATTCTCTCTTTTTTGGAAGGCAAGCAAATTTATCTCCAGCTTTCATCTACTTCAAAAAGGGTATTCGTTTGCTGCTGTTATGTCTGTGGTACATATCAAAACCGTGCAGGCTTATCAAGTGTTAACAGTGTTTATCTCTAAATTTTGCAGTTGTTTTCAGATACATTGAAATGTGTTTTTCTCATGTTCAGCCATATTTCATTAAGAGAATGTTATGGCTTTTATAATCTTTGAGTGCTAGTTTTAAGATAGATGCATACGAGTATCTGTCACATTTAATTATCTCCTCCATCAAATTCAGTAAGTGGCCTATTAAGAACGAAATGACTGGTTCATACACTCATTAGAAAAGGGAGATTTCATGGTACAACAAAGAGGAAACAAAATTTTTATATCTGACTCTACAAGAAAGAAGAGAGAAATCACAGTGCTTAAAGAGGAACGTTTAGTCTCTTGTATGAGCTAAAAGAATCCAGAAGATTTGTTTTATGCTATTGGTACGAGTTACAGATCCTTTTATCACTGTATGGGGAGAGTGAGAGTTATAATTAAATAAGTAATTGGTGGCCTATATAAATGAGTTCTTTTCAGCTTAGTATAGGCCAGAAAAAATCCACTTGGGTTCACTCCTCACAACACAAACCAGGCATGATTTTGCACTATGATTACTGATTGGAAACGGTTGAACTCTGTGACAAGGCACCAAAATAATTTTTCCTTTTGCAGTGTAGTCAAGGACAGCATTATATTCGCTGTCTGGACTTGACCTTGAGCAGCAGGAATGACTGGCTGGCTTTTTCCCCACTCAGGAGCAGTTCTGTGATGGATTTCTGTGCACCAGAAGCAGCTCACTGGTGCCACAGAGGCCCTTGTTATGTTGCCATTGATCCTGAAGTCCCTTCTGCTCCCAGACACTGAATTTTCCTGCCCATGTGGAGCTGCCTGGTGGTGGCTGCCCCTGGAGCCCAGGTCAGAGGCTTTGTGCCACCACCCCTTGTTCTCCTCCACCTCTCTTTTCTGGGCCGTTCCTCTGGTTCCACGTTTCCTGCCTCCTCTGGAATTTAAGGTCTGAACCACATTGTACTTCAGTGGCTGGATCTTTTTTTCTCCCAGCATTTGCTCTGCCTTACCTTGGAATCTGTCCATGAATATGAAAAAAGAGGAGATAATGCCCATTTAATGGATAATGTCCATTTTATAGAAGTCATAACTGAAGTTGTTAATATTTTCCAGTCCATGCTACCTCAGATTCATCCCACAGCTTCTTGTGACTGACCCCGAAGAAGAACAGTTGGCTTATCACTTTATTATTTTTATAATCTGATACTTTTCCAGGATGCTGAGTTTTTCTATTGTTTTCCTGCACTATGCTTCCTCTTCTGCTTTCCTTCCCTCTGGCATACTTTTGGGAATATCCTGGATTCCTCTAAACTCCTTTCTTGCCCCTGCCAGGTGGGATTCAGTTCAAGGACAGAGGAGGGACCTGATCTGACAGCTGAGGACATGGTTTGAGAGGAGGGGCGTGGTGAGATGTGCAGTTCTGGGGCTGGGGGGAATGGACACCTTTACCTTTTTTTATGGGAGTGGTGCCCCTGCCTACTACCTTTTCCTTTACTTTTAAGACCTTGAAAAGTTTAGATGTAAAACTTCCATTATTATACGCGTGCTTCGTGGTTTTGTGAGCTACCTGGTGACACCACCCCCCTATTTGTCCCCATGCCATGAGCTGTCACAAAAACAAGCTAAAGATGGCCATTTGCACCCCCATCCTTCTTTTCTACTCCAGTTTTCTTCTCTTCCTCCTGATCTCCGTGGCTCAGCGATCCCATCTGTCCTGCTCAGTCTCTTGGCATCATCCTGCAGGTTTTTCTGCAGGCAAATAAACTCACTTTACAATTTAGGCATCTGGGCTAACTGGATCAAGCAGCAGATCTGCTGCTGAGGACAGCGAATACAATTTTTCATCATCATCAACAGTAAAGTGTTTTTTTCTAGTACTGGATTTGCTGCTATGCTTTGGAGTGGTGGATTTATAACCTTAGAAAATCAGGATCTGAGGATGTACATATATTATCTCCAAGGAGCACAGCTATCTGTAGTAATAGGGAGATTTTTCTGCAGATAGCTCATAGTGTGAGACTCATAAAGGTTTCATGTAACAAAGCTATGCAAGGCTTTAAAGCCAGTTCTCAATACAAGTCCTAATCTATATTTCACATTTAAATAAATGGCCAAATTTTTAGAAGTGCTAGTGAAAAAGTTTGCCTCTTTTGGGCTCATGAGCCGGGTTCAGAAGTGAGAATTGGAAAGATGTACACATTTTCTGGGAAGCAGAGCTTGCAAGAGCGGAGGGGCTGCAACAGGGAAGAACATCCCAACCCCTTCCCATTTCCCTTTGCTGCCCCTGAGTATACAAAACCTCCAGTGTTTGGCTGGTGCACAAAAAAAAAAAGTAGGTGGAAATGTTTAAGTTTATCAGAAAATTGTTCTCCTCTATCTTCTATAATTTTTTTAGAAACCCCCCCCAGCAACCAAAATCAACAAAACCCATCCAAAAACGTAATTAAAAAACCCCCTACCAAACCCTGTGAAGCTGTCTGTCATCTCTGTTTTTCCCTGAATACAGTTCCAACCGTCCAGAAGAAATCAAACTAGTGGTTTATATAGAAAATCTACCTGCTGCTTGTCCTGGTAAAGCAGTACTTACGTGCTTGCAGGTGTTCCACAATCTGCTTAGAAAATCTGTGAAAGAAGCATCATGTAACGTATTTAGCTACAAAGAGGGAGAAATTGCTGCATTATTTCATTTCTTTATTGTTGGATCATTTGATTATTTTGCAAGTCTTTCACCATATGCTGCTAATTGACGTACAACGGATGTGTGCTCTGTTGTCTTCATTAATTTGTAGAAACTAAATATTTTGTTTTTCACTTAAACTCGCTAAGATCCAGCCTGAAAAAAACCATAATTAGGCTCATACTGTTTGTAGAGTGCAGCAAGGACATCCTGGCACTGTCAGCTGGGGAGGAGAAGGGAGAAAAGAATGAACTGCGTGAGTGAAATCTGCAGGCAAAAGAGATATTGGCACAAACAATTACACTTTGCAGCGTCCCTCAGCTAACTCTTTGGGAAAGGGAGAAACAAATAAACTGTTAATATACCTTCCTGTAATGAAGATATTGCTGGAAACAAATCAGCCCAGCTTGGAGAAGTGCAAAAGACTGGAGCTTTTGGGAGTGCTGGGACCTGCAGCCTCCATCCCCTTTGGCACTCTTTGTGCCAGAAGGAGCTCACAAAGCTTCACCTCAGCCAGGCAAGCACTTCTTTCTTCTGTGTGTTAATTCTGGTGACTGTCTGGTGATAATTCCCAGTGTTAGTTCTGGTCTCTGGTGGAAATCCCAGCGTTAGTTCTGGTGACTGTCCTGCACGGTGCTGCCTGCTCCTGCTGCACTGCAGAGCAGAGATCCTAAACCAGGTAGGACTTCTCACCCCTTCAAAAGATTAATTAGAGTGAGGTTCAACAGCCATGATCTCTTGCCCACTCCTTTTGCCCAGTCCTCAGAGCAGAAGGGAGGCTGGAATGCACAGCACTGCCTTGGAGCCTCTTTTCCTTCCCTTAAATCATGGTCATTTAATGGCTGGTGTTAAAGACTGGGCTGCCAAACTGTTACCCAAGCTCCGCTTTTGCCCTCAGCACTCTGACTTTCTGCCACACATCTCTGGGAATACTGAATCCATCCTCCATAAGAAATTCAACATTGCTATTATGTTACAGGGCCTCATTAACATGAGTAAAATCCTCTCGTGAAAGGCACCATAGAGCTACAGAATTTTATCTTTTCCCTTTCCAGCAGTGATTACTTTTCCATCCCTGTCACTCAGTGGAATGAGCTTCATATTTATTTAGAACCTGAGAATTCAGATTTACTATGCAATAAGCTCTGCAGAGTTGGCAGCCCACTTTTTTTTTCTAGGAGACCTCCAATGGATGCTTGCAGACCCTCCACCATTTTCTCCAGTACAAGTTCTGGGTCATGTCCAATGTCCTTGTAATTATCAGCATCTTTTAATGCCTTAAGAGCAGGAAATAATCAGTGGTCTAAAAAAAAAAAGGGAGAAAATTGACCGCCTATCTCTCTGGCTAGATGTACATCCAGAAAAAGAACTGAACACAGCAAAGCAATAACAGAAGTTGATCAATCTTCTGTGCTGTGGCACTCACAGATGTATCCTCCCAAAGATGAATTTTCTGTCACAAGTCCAAACCACTAAAGCATGAGGAATAGCAGTAGCAGATACCGCTGATTGTAAGAAGCAGGAGTCTCTGATAGTTATCTAAATATCTCATAAAAAATGATTATTTCTGTCTTCAGGCTTGCCTTCCAGGTAGAAATGGAATATTGCCTCTAAATGTTATTAAGGAACAGATGGGTTTGCACTCCACATCAGCTTTCCCTCCAATAGCAGCAAAGCTCTTCATCACTGGAAGGCAGAACGTTTGCCTGAAACTCATGAATTGCTACAAACCAGCTCTGCTCAGGACAGGGCTTTGTCAGTAGGTCTCCAAGAAATGAAACAAAAAGCACCAAAAAAGGCCCTATAAAGCCACCCAGACAGACTTTTTTGATTTTAGCATGAAAATACAGTTTGAATTCTTGCTAATGACTCTAAAGGAGAGACAAATGAGCTCAAGTTTGTGGCAGCTGAAGGACACTGACTGCCTTAGTGGCAGCAACATGCAAACAAAAGCAACAACTGCTGTAGCTGGCACTTTTGCAGAAGTTTCAGCTGTGGCTTCGCAGCATGACTGGCACATGTCTCAGCTGTGCTTGTTCTGGCAGGGAAGCCAGGGGCTGGTTTTCCTTGGCATTGCCCACGGTGTGGCACGAGGGAGGAGCAGAAGGGACGGGCTCCTCTCCTGGGTCACGGGGCTGTGCTGCAGGGAAAGCAGTGCTGAGGCTCCCACTGGCTGGGTTCTATCATCATCAACCAGCTCCAAAATCAGACAAAAGGTGCAGGCTCTCTGAGTCCTCCTCAGTGCTGGTTATGCAGAAACCCCCCACTCTTGGCTTCAAAAATAACGAAAGCTATCTCGGTGAAATATGGCAAACAATGTCCCCTGATAGGTGCCTCTGTTCCTGTTTTAGAGAGGACTAAGCACTCTTAGTTCCTGTTCCAAAGGCTGTGGAGATTAATGGAGAAACTCCAGCTGGAATGAGCAGGTGTCACACCTTTTCCTCAGTGCCTGATATTTCCATTAGCCATTTCTAAATCTGCAAATTGCTGAATCAGGCTTTTGTCAATCCATGACTGTAACTCCTCCATCTCCAGACATACTGTGCTCACATACTTCTCCCTGAAGAGGAAGAGAACAGAATTTGGTCTGCTGCAACAATGCGCTGCATCTTTTGATGTTCTCCCCATCTGTGCTGTAACATTTTTGGTTTGTTTCTTGATAATTAATGGGACTTTCTTTCCCATTCTCTGTATAATCACCAGGTTTCTTTCTTCTGAGTACTGTACAGTAGAGCACATTCAATTTATGGTTTCTCATTGTCAGCGTTGAACCTCAGTTTCCAGAAGGAAACCTTACTGGATGTGTCATTGGACAACAGAGCCTTTGGTCTCTCAAAGTTATGTATGCACTTAAAAAAACCCCTCTGAAATCAAAAGGGTACATTGTCCCCCATGTCTCCCATTGTTCCCCATGCTCTGAAATTCAATTTTGAAATCAAGGGGTGATTGATTTAAAGTTCAAGTTGAAAGCAAAGTCTTGAAACTGCTCAAAAGCCTGGCAGTATGTCAGCCCCAGCCATGATGTTTTAAGGGCCTCATTCATCCCATGGACATTTTGTGCTGGACAATCCATTACAATTTTTGCTGTTCTATTCTCCTCAGAAAACCATCAGGACTCTCGCCTTCGGTCTGTCTTTTTAAAAAAAAAAAAAAAGGAAGAAGAAAAAAAAAATCCAATTTTTCCAGTTAAGTCGTTCTTTGGCACTGGGACCACAGGAAGTAATTTCTCACTGTCAGCAGGGAAACCATAAAGTTTGACTGGGTCAAACCTTTACTCCCTCTGCAGCATCACTGGTCACACCACCAGCATTGCAGCAGGGTTGTGTATAGGGACCGGGCAGGGGGATGCTGCTAACACAGCCTTTTTTCCACACAAGTGGCCTCAGACAACTTTGCTTTCAGCTCATAGACCCTAGGGCAAGATTAAACCTTTTTTGTCGCCAATACTTGGTAAGAAGAGGTTGGGAGAAAAAATACCAATTTCAAGTCCTAAGAGCCAGTGTTATTCACTGAAATACAGTGTCAGGTAAATAAATGAGTTGTACAGTCTGCAGCATAGACAAATAATGTTGAAAAGTTGTGAAAAAATAAACATTTTGACTTGTAGGGTCCATTTCAGGTCCTGCTATTTCCGTAGTTTCTTTGCCAGTAACTCGGATCCCACCAGCTGAGACTGACAGTGTTTTACACACCACAGATTTTAAATATCAAAATGACAGTTTCTCACATGTTGTTGTCCATCAGTATGAGCCATGATTGCTGTTTGGAGAAGATGTGATTGCCAACCTGTGGCTGGTGTGATTGCTCTTTGCAATCTGCTGTTCCTGAATGATTTTTGGGGGAGTGTGGGGGAGGTAAGCGGCTCGGCTGGAGCGCACTTCCCATATAAATGTTTCTGTCCTGATTTCTCATGGTAGTGCTTATGCAAGTACAGCGTGCTCTGTGTGCACTTTGAGCTGTTGGTCTCTTTTAAATAATTTTATTCCCATTTTATAGCCATTGGCTAATCTGATAGCTGTTAAGATCCTGTACGTTTCCTATAGGTAATCAGGGGGAACAGACAATTAATATTCCCACTGAGATGAGTGTTACCAGTGGTCAGGAATATTTTCCCTGCCATGTTTAGCTCTTCAGAGAAACAGACATTAAAAATCCTTTTGTACTTGATGAAAAAAAATGGTATTAAAAGGGAATTCATACAGCAGCTGTGATTTAAGACAGTTGCATGGAACTTCATTGGTTCCACTGTGCACAGACCTATTTGTTTCCAGACATTGTCTTGGATATAGAGTATATATGCAAACTTTGTTCCACCCCCCGACATAACCATATATCTGCAGTGAAAAGCCTGGCTGTAATTGCTGGAAGAACACAGAAGTTATTGGCTCTTTAGTCTGCCTAGTCCAGAGGAAAATGATCCTGGGGAAAATTCCTCTAAACCTTATTAGTGGCAGTTGACTTATGACCTATATCACAGTAATTTTTAGTTGATATGAATAAAATCAATTGTGTTTCTCTGCAGTGTAACTATCCACTTTCAGACTGTTTGCATATCTAATCTGGGTTTGGATTGAGTTTAGCTTTTGTCCTCAGTGATATTTCATTTTGGTTAGTGCTGCTATGGATCATGTTGTGCTTTCTTTTATTTTGTATCAGCTTTTAATTTGTTGCCTTTCAGATCAATTGATTGTGACTTCATTAAGTGAGAGGGCAAATATCAGTAGCAGATGCATTTTTTCCTATCCCCCTGACTTGGTTTTTCTCCCTCTGTCCTTCATGTGGGGTTTCTCCTGCCTCCATGTTACGTGGTCTGCCCTGTCCCTGTCTCTCCACGCTGCTAATCACTTTTATTGCCACATCTGCACACTGTGTCTTCTCTCAAACAGGGTGGGCGAGTTCATAAAATTGCACAGGGGAGAGCAGGAAAGGGGATGCTGTGGAGCTGACATTAATGGAGAATCTCATAGGCCAGTGGTTCCAATTCAAGCCACAATGTCACAGCTGAAACAATGTCAGGACCCATTTCACAACCTATTACAAAAGAAAAACCACACAACAACAAAAGCTCATAACCCTTTGGATGTTGCCCTGAGACCCATTCACACTGACAGGTTCTGCAGGATATTGGATGTTCTCATCTCACTGAGCAGAAATCATTTGGTGCTTCGCAGGGAGGGTTGGGCTTCTTGGAACCCGAGCCCCTTTCTGCTGCTGTAAAAGCAATTTGAAGAGAAGGTCCAGAGCATTGGGTAAATGCCAGGCAAATAGGATGAGAAAAGCAGAAGGAAATATAAAACTCACTGCATCCAAGAAGTAAATCTGAGCCCATGCCAGGAAAAGAATGTCAATACACACGTATGGAAAGGAATGTAGGCTATGTTTTATAGCAATTTAAAGTAATCATTTACCAGATGTTTTGGTTTACCACTGAAAAATAATATATACGAATAGCAAAGGCCTTCCTCTTCCAAGAGAGTGAAAAAGGATCTCAATTGCATTGAATTTATCACACTTTTTGTCCATTTGGTGGCAGATCACTTCTCCTGGAAGGTAACAGGCAGGGCTGCAGTGCCACCAGTTGCTTTTCTGTGCACATTCACGTATTGATTAATGTCCATCTTGATTTATTTTCAGAGGGCATAAGCAATGTCCTGTAACAGGCACACACTTACACTAAGTAACTGTTGATTCGTTTTGGATGTATGATCAAAACCATTCAGAAGCTTCAAAGCACTTTCTGTTTCATTTCTACACTTTCCCCACCTCCCCTCATTTTGTCCTTGGAGGGGAAAAAAAGCAGCAAAGGCATGCAAATGCAATCACACTGGCCTCAGATGATGAATATTAAAACTTCGATAGGTTCAGCTTTTTTCTGCTCAGTCTTGATGTATGTTTGTTGCCATGGGTATGTGTGGGCAATGTGTAGGTGGCTCTTTTAATGTTTCGCAGCTCTTCAGAAAGTTTATTTCTTTGAAGTCAACAATGAGTATTGTGCTTGTCCATGTGATATTTACTCTTATATCTTATGTTGTGCACTAATTAAACAGATGTAAGAGTGAATAGGTTGACATTGTAAAAGTTAATGGCCCACTACTTTTGAAGTCCAGATGGTTTTAGGGTCATATTTGTAGCATTAATTTTGAATGTCAGGCTGTTTGAACCCTGCTGGGTGCACTGTTCAGGCGTATATCAAAGCAGCATCTTCCCTGTGAATTTAGTGCTAGAATATTCCCCTCTTGTCTACAAAGAAAATCCACCATGTAAAGCAGGGTAAGTTAGGACAGAGTTAATTCTTGAAATGCTCCCTATGACTCTGGTGTTCTGAATTAAAAGCAGTATCTGTGCAATGTTAATGCTGTAATTAAATTTCATCAGATTTAAAGCTCAACCTTTTCATGGTGAGGTAAAGAACATTCCTATGTGGTTTTACTGATCATTGCAGTAAATGGCTTAAGAAAGTAGGGCTTGAAGGCTGAGATCCTCAAATGGATACTGAGACCTGAAAGGGGCTCTGGCAAAATTCATGTGTTTGAGATCAAAACTGCCACTGCACATCCTCCTCCCTCTTTAGGTGCACAGGAGGAGAGGACACAGAGCTGTATCTCCCCCTCAGTAGGACCATGACTGTGACCTGGAGTCCCACTCGTGCCATCCAATCACTCTGACTGCCATCCAGCTCCTCAAAAAGACTCCTGTGTGGCTGGGCTGAGGGCCTGGAGAGCATTTCAGGATCTACCACCAGCTGAGATGCCCAGAAATCCTGGAGCATCAGCGCAAGGATGCACACAGGCAAACCTGCTCCTGTCACCGGCAGCCTCTGACGTAACAGAGTGCTGAGTGGATTCCCGAGGGCTCCCAAAACCCCAAAAGGTTTTGTGTTTGCATTGCAATGCCTGCATCCTGTTGTCTCTCCTGCGCTTAGCTGACCATTTAGACCCTCAGTGAACCAGATTTCTGCTGACACCAACTGTCTCACTGGCTATTAGCCTGTCTCTAACCTCTGTGTTTACCGGGAAAATTATTGAGAAAAAGGTAACAAGGCAATCTGGGCATCATCTGACAGGTTCTGATTGCCTCCAGCTCTCTGGGCAAGGCCGGCGTCACCCAGGCAGGGAGCAGAGGTGAGGAGCCCGTGCTGATTCAATTATCACCACTCTGAACTGCCCTCAAAGGCTGGAGGTAGCTCGCAGATCAGAAAGAAAGATGAGCTCGTAACCAGCCAAGTCCAAAGGCTTCCAAAGTCAATAGAAATCTTTTCACGGAATTCACTGAGTTTTGGATCAGGGCCATTAGGAGAGCTCTGACAAAGGGGCAAACAGACACGCTGAAGATTCCCACCTCCCTCACGTATTTAATAGAGATGGAAGTGGGGAACTTGACACCGAATCATCTCACCTGTGCAGCATGTGCTGTATTTCTACCTAAAATACCTGGTCTATATTCTGTATATGCTCTTTTGGCCTCATAAACTAAATCCTGCAGCTCTTTGCCAGGCACCCTCTAATATCCTACTGTACTTTGTAGGCAAATTCTCAGAAAAAAAAAATATTGTACTTGCAATTAATAAATTGTGTTGTGTTGTAATTAAATGACTATATCAAAGAGGAAGAAATTAAAACTGGATCCCTTAAAACAACTACTCAGTGGTATAATTACAGAATACCCTATGAGCAAATTAGCTTCTGCCTATGTGATATCTGACAAACTAATAAACACCTTGCTGTGCAAATTGAGACCAGGTATATTTTCAGACTCTAAATCACTGAAGCTTACCAAACAGTGAAATGGCAAATCATTATTTGGGGTTTTTTTTCCTGCTTTCTGAGTGAAACACTCATTCACATTCACTTCATATATCTTTGGAAAGTTTATTCCATTTGTCTTTCTAATGTTGTCTATTCAGTCTTTCTGTCATTATGATGTTTGCCACAGAAGGCAATATCTAGTTCATTTACTCACTGCTTTTCAAGTATGAGCAGAATTCATTAATAGAGAAGCCAGCTTTTGGGAATGGTGATGGTCATGAACCTCCTGGTCCATCTAATTCCCTTATCATGCTGTTTAGAAAAAAAAAGAAAAAAATTCTGTGAATGTATAAGAAATCTTGTTGATTAAAATTATGTACAAATCCAAGAATGTTCAACAGGTAATCTCACAATCTTTTCTTAATATAATCTCAAAGATCTTAACGCACATGAAACGATGTACTGGAAGAAAAAAAAGAAGTCAATAAAGTGATGAAAAGTAATTATGCTAGGAAATGTAGGCAAAAAGAGAAAATCAGGGTTCAACAGATCATTTTAATTTACTGTCACCAGAGACATAAAGTTAACAAATGAGAAGATATCATATTCATGTTGAAGTGTGCAGTAAATATGACAGGGCATCATAAGAAATGTTCTGATATGATTCACTTAAAGCTTGTTCAAATTAATATACTACTTGTTGAAAATGTGTAGGAGCTGTTAAGTTTATTTTAAGGAAATATATTGACTTTAAGGAAGGAACAGTCACTGTGACAGACATTAAAACACTCGAGTGAATTAAGGAACATTATACTGAGTGTATGGCAAATGAAGGCATGATATCTCTGGAAGGGTTTTACAGTGTGAGAAATCTTTAATGAGGCATTTGAACTGCATGGAAGAACAGCTCTCATAGCCTTTGGAACATGACTACAAAGAAGATATCGATCTGTAGATGTTATCCGATTGTATTCCAGATTAAAAGACGACAAAATCTTCAGGAGGTAACTGAGAAGATTAACCTGTCAAGGAGATACCCCATAATGAGATTATCCCAATGTGAGACTCTTCACAAAGGGGGAGGGATTATTAAGAGGGAGAGCGAGTGTTTAAAGGGATTTTTAGAGTGTGCTGGTTTGTGTGTGTGTGTGTGTGCGCACATGGGTGTGTGTGTTACAGCTTCGGCCTGACAGCAGGGCAGAAACACACTGAGAGAAAATACCGATCTGTGTTCCAGGACACACAGAGACGAAGCTCTGGGAGCCCTTCTCTTTCTAAGGCTCATTACAAAGCCCACTGTTCACTCTCCCCATGACCCCAGGCTCCACCATCGCTGTATTAAGCAAAATACATTTTACAACCCCAGAGAGCATTTCTGAGAAATAATCAGCTCTGTGCTTCTGTGAGTAGCTGCAGGGGCTACAGGTCAGTAGACTACAATTACCCCTCATAGTTGACTACACTTCCAGATTTGTAGGAACTAAATGGTACTTTTAATACATTCTTAAATATATCTATATAGTATATCTAGATCCATGCAAATATCAGTCCTTTTCTAGGGGTGACTGGTGAGCCTGTCCCATCCTCTGCTCATCTATCAAAATATTTATGTTGTTTGTGATTTGTATTTACTGCACATGCAGATTTTGCTCTGATCTTGTAAATTTCTGTGCAGGTGTTTATGGAGCATTAACTTTTAGAAATTTTCTAAAAGACTGCCATTGGAATGGCTTCTACGTTGTTCCAGGCAGGAGCAACTACACCCAGAGAGTTGCATTTTAATGGTTGCCATTAAAATGTTATCAATCACTAAATTCAGACCAAATGTTGCCTTCAACATAATGATCTAGCACCATATCAGTTTATTAATACAGGCTGATGAACATTTTTCTGGTGTGTTGGGACATTTAGTCATCTTGGACTCACCTCTTTCTAAGCATGAGTTTATGATGCAAATCCCTCAGCTTTCCCGAGGTCTGTGTGCTGTGGGAGCTGTTCAAATGTTTGTTGTTGATACAGCACGAAGGAGCCAGAGGAAGTCTGTTTTAACAACCGGGGCATGTCAAGGAACTTCCATCAAGGAGAAATCAGATCTCTTTGCTGATTTCCTGCACTCTAGTGAAGCAATATAGTGCTGAGTTAACTTTGAAGCTGGAATGATTACAACTCTGTATCTGCCCTCTTGTTCCCGACCATCATTTATACTCTCAAGGCCGAAGTCTATAATTCACACGCTGAATGATCTTGTGCTGCCTGGGGAGTCCTGACTGCTCATAGATGGCAGTGCTTCCAAAGGCACTCCCGCAAAGCTGGACCTGGAGCAAATCCAGGAGACTTTATTAATTGATTCTCTCTTTTAGAAAGATTACTACCTATCTTTGTTCCAGTTTTCCCCTGTGAGAACTCTCTATTTCTGCTGGAAGAAGCTCAGAAGGCCAGATCTGATAGCACCAAAGAATAAAGATGCTCAAGCTTAGTTTTATGGCTGCAAAAAAGGCCTGTCAATCTCAAGAGCTACCTGAGATATTGGATGAGCTCATGAGATGTCGGGCCCTTCGAGCGCAGATCTCTTCAGCAGCATGGGAAGGTCAACCTGCTGTGGCATCTTGACAAATGTGCAACGATGAAATTCCTCTCAAATTACCTTTAAAATGCTCCATTTGAAAGTCTGCTCAGCTTCGGAGCATGGTTTGTGTCATGTCTTGTTTTCTTTCATTTAATTCATCGCAGCACTTCTAACCCTCCCGATCCCTCCCTCTCTGCCAACCAGGGAAGGCAAACCTTCCCCATAATATTTGGCGCCCCTGTCCAGGATTTTTTGGGTTTGTTTTCTCTCGGTGCAGCGCTGTCCTTCCCCTTTGCTGTGTGCGGATGGAATTCAGGGCTGCCCCACAGGACACCCCTGGGCCCCAGCGAGCTCAGCCCCTCTCCCCCCGCGCCCCCGTGAGCGGCAGAAAATCAGCAGACAGAGGTGAAGCTGGTGATATAAACTATGCGAATTTAAAAGCCACACCACACAGAAGGCTGATCTGCAAAGTCAGTGTACCTGGCAAGTGGGGAAAGCTGCTCATCTGGCTGCAGAAAAGGCTGATGAGTGACAAGGAAAAAGTCACCGGCCGCGTTTTGAAAGGGTGGCTGAGGCAGTGGGATTGCTCCCATCAAGGATGATTTAGGGACTGCTTTTCAGATTACATGTGTAAACTTGGCAGCAGGTGTATTTTGAGGAAGATAATTAATTTATTAGCATCAGGGAAGGAGGGCAACAAATGTGATGGATCAAAGCCAACAAATTAAAAATAATTTGACAAAATTAATTAGGCTTATGTGCAAGTAAATGGGTGATACACTTTTTAGAAGGGAAGTATAAGGTGATACAGCAGGGGACAGAAAATAATTATAAGGCTGTACTCTTAGGAGACATCGATCATGGTGGGGGCTTAAAGATGATTTTAGATGACAAATAGATATATGAGTAGACAAAGTCCAGCAATAATTTGAAGAGCATATTGACTGCAACACGTGAAATGTAAAAGGTGAAAAGGAAAGTTGGTTGATGCTCATTTATTAGTATTGATTTGCATTATAGTAGCAACTTTGTATCCCAGCCAAGATCAGGATCCCATTCTGCTCGGCACTGGATCAACACACAGTAAGAGGTATTTTATAATCTAAATAGACTGGAGACAAAAAGAGATAGAAAAGAATTATAATCCCAAATGACAGGCAGAGAACTGAGGCAGAGAGATGGTAAAGCTTGGGCTGTTTGGAAAACGTGACCTTTTAATTAAAAATACAGCTGAAAATGAAAAATATTTAAATTTTGACACAATTCTCATGGGAAATTTTGAGCTGCAGTGAAAAACCTCAGTGTTTTGGGTAACAACAAAAAACAATGAAAATATTCCTGCATGTCTTTTCCTTTTCTGCCCTCACAAGAAAAGCTTTTTCAAAGGAAGTGGAAGAATGAATTAATTAATATGCACATTAGTTCTCTGCAAGCCAAGCTTCCAATTTCAAGAAGCACTAATTTGAAAGGAAATTTTCAACCATTTTATATTGAGTGCTTTGATGTCTACCCACCAGGAGATGCACGGAGTACCTGAACACAACTCTCCTCCACGCTACCATAACCACAAGAAAATCCTTCTTAGAGACAGGGAAGAAGCTGCTTAGGAATACTTCTCTACTACAGGAGGGAGGGAGTGTTATGGATTTTTCTCTGCCCTAGTTGCGACTTTCTAAAGCCCTGTG
Source organism: Donacobius atricapilla (assembly GCA_013397315.1). Taxonomy (NCBI): domain Eukaryota; kingdom Metazoa; phylum Chordata; class Aves; order Passeriformes; family Mimidae; genus Donacobius; species Donacobius atricapilla. The sequence continues at coordinate 302,101 of WBMY01001343.1, forward strand.
AACATTTAAGTTCACGGTGGCTTACTCCACGTTTAATAGTGTAAGAACTCATCCTCTACTCAGTGTGCCCTTAAAATGTCTGTGAGAGGAGTGAGGAGCTGTAAATTCATCCCTTGCTTTGCTGTGCACTGGTTTCTTGGGGTAGACAAGCCCACAGAACATCACAGTTATTTTAGCATTATGGGGAAATAAGATAGACACCATTAACATTTTATGAACAGTTTTGGTCCTTGAAATAAATATAAGATACTCAGCAGATATTGAAGTGGTTAGGGCTGTAGCAACAACAAAAAATAAGGGTTCAAAGGTTCATGGGATGTAAGTCAAAAGGAAAGATTAGCTAGTCATGGGGGATTATCTGAGAAAAGAGGTAGATAAACTCCTGACAAAGGTGACAGATTCATGCCAATAAGTTATCTGTGCTGCTGAATAATTCAGGAGAAAGAGAGCAGGGATTGAAGCTGAGGGAAATGCTCATGCAAAAAGAGTTTCAGAACAGTTTTATATGAAAACTTTAGCTGTCCAAAATCATCAATAGAACTGAAAGTTAGAAAAGGATGTTACACAAAGGAAAAAGACAGATCAAAATTTTTACCTTATAGATCTTATAAGGAACAATTTAAAACTAGCTGGGGATTTCCTCAAAAATCAACTTTCAAATTTCCTTGTTTATACGAGGAAAGGAACCCATAAGTCAGCCTTGGGTATTTCAGGCAGAACTCTGATGTTATTTCTTCTCTGTTGTGTCTTAGGTATTAATTATTTCATATTAATTATTTTGTTGCATCCTAGCGCAATGACCTTTTCCTTCTTGCAAGCTTTTCATCAATGTGAAAATACTGCAGGAAATATTTTGCTTCCCTTTTTCAGATACAGCATTCTATTCTGGAAAAAAGTATCCATCAAAAAGATACTTTTTTTTATGAGGGGATATATCAAAAGGCAAAATCAGTGGAAGTGTTGGCTGAATTATTCCTTGGCCTTTCCAAGATGTTTTAGTAACATCTATCAGTGTCTGTCAAATGTTAATAATACTTCAGAAGAGACAACTTTCCATTGCAGCTCCCCTTCAATAAACTTTTGGCTTTTAGTGAATGGCTTATAAGCCTGAGGAACTCACTGTGTGACAGGATTCTACCTCTGGACACAGTGAAATCCTAATTTTTCAGGATTTAGGGTATGACAAGAAAACTATGCCAAGAATAAACTGATTTCTGCTTCTTCACTTCCCTCCCACATGCAAAATTTAAATTTCTGTTTTTTTAGAAATATCAATTAAAAATGATTTAAAATGTTAAGAACTAAAATGACCTGGAACATATATTAGTTGAGGACCCTATTTTTGATTGTAGATGTTAACACCTTCCATGAATCATCAGAACAAGGCATTGACCCTTTCCAGTCATAAGCATGGTTAGCATTTCCAAGGACATCACTGTGCCACTTAAAGATGACAGGAAATACATTGAGGTCCACAAGTGGAAGGAACAAAACTCTCTTGGGAGCAGTATCCAGTGCCTGTTTAAATATTTAAGTATCTAAAGATGCAAACTGAATCAGGAGGGGATTTTCAAAAGAAAAAACAAAAAAGATAAAAATGGCAGCAGAAGCAGCCACGGCAGCACTGTCTTGTACCTGGCATGTGAGGAGCAGCAATCTGCTGGCTGTGAATCCCAGTTCCAACACCCCAGCACTCAGGTGACACAGGGAATGTGTCTTGGGAGAGGCAGGTGTCTTGGGTTGCAATGCAAGATGTAACCAGCAGTACGTACTCTGTAGCCATCTGTTAAAACCAGCTGGGGCAGGGCTCTTTATCCCTTCCAGGACCCATCCTCCCTCCAGGGGTATCTGCTGCTCCTGGGCCATCGAGGCTCACGGCATGGCTGATAACATTACATCATCCATGGGGAGAGGCTCCACCCAGGGGGAGGAGCCAAGCATTCCTGCCTGGATAAAACCTGGGATCCAGAACACGAGGACAGCCTGTTTGCACTGGATTGCCAGAGGGAGACCAGACCCATCTCACCACCACTGGACCCTTCTGCAGGATCATTGCTCCAACAGAGCCACATCTGTCACTGCAGGAGGGCTTGATTGGACTGTTCCCAACACCCTGACCAGCAGGGTGTCAGGTTGCATTCTGACTCTGTCAGTGTGTTCTTTTTGTTTCTTTGGGTTTTTGTACTACTACATTTTTATTTTAATTTTCCCAGTAAAGAACTGCTATTCCTATTCCCATATCTTTGCCTGAAAGACCCTTAATTTCAAAATTATAATAATTTGGAGGGAGGGGGGTTGCATTATCCATTTCAAGGGAGGCTCCTGCCTTCCCTAGCAGACACCTGTCTTTCCAAACCAAGACTGCAGGAAGTGAGGGGCTAGCTCTTTGTATTGGGACTTGCTGCGCTTTCTCCTCAAACCTTGCCCCTTGTTACAGACAACTAAATAATGTCCCTTCCCTCCCTGCACACATTCCCTACAGGAAGAGGTGGGAAACACTGCAAATCTTCTGTGCCAGACCTCACTCTCAGCTTAACAAAGAAAGAATACGTATTTACACCCACGTACTCATCCCCCTGTGTATTTAGCGGAGGAATGTGAGGGATAGCAGCATACATGGGACCAGACAAAAAATGGGAACCAGAATATATTCCTCTTCTTGTGCCGATGGTTTTGGTGCAATAAATCATCCTGAAATGCCTCTCTGTAGTCAAAATGATGTTTCATGGATCCCAGACAAGAAGTCAAAAGCTCACCAGAGGATGACACTATGGAATAAAAACAAAACACTGTCTCCTTGAAGAAATTTTCTGCATCTGCACGAGCATATTCTGTCTGCTTTTCCCTGGAAAAGAGGGAACTGGCAGAGCCCAAAGGATTTGGATGGCTCAAGCCCTTGGAGGATGTAATGATGTGCAAAGCTTCTTACACACACACACACACACACACACATACACACACGCATATCTATCAGCTGTACAGAGTGCACCAAGCCACAGCCGGTCTCTGGAATTCCTATTTCACATGGTAAACATCACAGAAAAATCTCTGCTGCTCCCAGAAAATGGAAGAATCAGCAGGAAAGGCCAACAACAAGTAGGGCGTTATGAGTTCCATAGTGTGCTACAGCCAATTTGTGGAACAGCTTGTTTATTTTTATCATCATACCATTAACCTGGCTACAGCTGACAGGCACAATGAGGATTATTAGTTCTTTATTTTGATTTGGAAAGATGTTTGGCATTCAGTCAATAGTTTCCTATCCCATTCTCTGGATATTTCCAATTTCTATCCTCAATAAAAAATATGAATATGAATATACATATAGCAGAGGAGCAGATTGTTCACTCTTCATGAATAGAGAAAACTAATGCATGTTGTATTACAGTCAGTCTGAGCTCCTGCTGGCTGCAGGTCATTGCAATACCAGGTACATATATAATAAATCAAAAGGACAATAATTTATTCTTAGCCACAGAAGACAGCTCAAAATGGTTTCTTCACAGTTTTGAGACATACCTAAATGAAAAATCTGCAGCAAGATTGTCCCTTCCTATGCATCCTTCGACGAAACTGAATATTAAAAAGAGCACCTGAAAAGACTGTTTCAAGCCAATGTAAAATCACGTGGCACTGTCAGTGAAGAATTCATGGCAGAGCACCAAACACACACCCCAGCTGACATGAACGGAGTAATGGAAATCTTTTGGGATCCATGTGCAGCACAAAAATGCATTAAGGGTATCATTTAGACCCCTGAGATGTACAATGACCTTGTAATTACTAGCTTCACTCTCCAGTGACTTCTCATCAGGTCCAGGACTGCTGCTTAAATTCCCAAGCCTTCTCCTTTGGCTTTAACTCTGCAGAAAATCTTATTGTGCTTAACTACTCCTGATTTTTTTTTTTAGAAAAAATAAACACAGTTGTAGTCACAGCAAGTTGAACCTTTTTCTTCAATATTTCTCCTGCAATTCATTTCTAAGTGATAACCAACCACATAACCATGTAAGGAAGCTCCTGGACTTTTCCATGCTTCTCCTGTGCTCTCACAGAAACCTTTCAGTCTTTTTTGTTTCAGTGGATAGATTTGCCCAAACATCAGCTTGTTGCCTGGATGTTGTCTCTAATCACATCACATCACATCCATAGCAAAAAACTGGGCTGGGTGCTTACAAAATTCAGCTCAGAGATTGGGCTATGCCATCAAGGAATAAATGAAGCTAAAGAATTTGGGAACTTTATTGCTGATGTTCAAAAAGAAAACATTTCTGTAATTATTTCACCAGGATTTATGATTGCAGCATTGTCTCCCAGAGAACCCCCAGAGCAACATTCCCAGATCAGCCTCTTCCACCCAGAGGCTGCAGGTTCATCTACAGGATACAATCTTCAGCCCAAACAGGTCACAGTGAAAGCAGAAAGATGATCCCATTTGAGTTGCACAGCTGGAAAATCCTTGGTTATTAAATACTAACCAAGTATAGTTTTCCTGGGGCTTGGGGTTGACTTTTGGATATTTTGCTAAATGCTAGAATTTGCTTTACTAGGGTTGGAAAATCACACAGTTGTTAGCTAAAACCAGATTTCCCCAAATCCTCTATGAACCATCTCATTTTGCTGTTACCACTTCATGCAGTATGAAAATTCCACACATATGGAGATGACTGGCTCTGTAAATTAAAACGATTTCTTACTGAATCCTTCTCCTTTTTACAAATATGTATATCCTTATTTTTATTTCTTTTTTTTAGTGGATCTTGTCTTTGGCAATTGGGGCAACAGTGAGATTATTGGGAGTCACCAGATGGTGCTATTGTACATTGTCTGTCTGGTTCAGTTCATCTGGCTATCAAGGGAGTCTCCTCAAGAGATGCAAAGCATCAAGTGTGGTGCAGCTCCTACCAAAATCTCCAGTAAACCTCATCTCTTACCTGAACTCCCAGATGAAGAATTATGTTCATAGGTACGAAATCTAGGGGACCTTTTAGTTTCTGTGGAAAGAGAAACAAAATATCCTGTGAAAGCAGGTATTCTGCATCTGCATTCCTCACCTGAGTAATGGTCAATGATGTGAACTGGCCATTCATGCCACAGTTATGAATTGCCTGCAGAAAATTCAGAGTAGGAGAGAACGCCTGTAGAGAACGTACCTGGAGACAAATGCTCCAGGTCTCTGGTAGGGAATAAAAATATTTTTGCCTGCTAGTCCAGGATGGAGATAAAGTTGTGATGTTTGGATGTTTTATAATACTTAGATAGTTCTGTCAACTGTACCAGCTGCATATATATTGTAAAAGGCCTGAAAAATGTATCAGCCTGAATGTGTTTTCATGCTGCTTGTTTCGTGGCAAAGAGGAAGGAGCAAGACAACCTGTCGTCTCTAACTGTGTCTTACTTGCTGACTGAAGTTAATGTGTTTCTTGGTGTGGAAGAAATGGTTTGGGATAAATTCCCTATAAATTGGGAGAGCAAGGAGCTAAGCTCGACTGAACTTACTGCTGCTAAACCCTGTGAAACCACGTGAACTCAGGTAAAATCCTGCTCAGCAGTGGGTGTTGGCTGAAGCAGAGTCTCACCAGGCTCTTGTGTAACCACAGAACCGTAAAATAAGAGGTGTGCCAAGAAAGAAAATCTGGCATAAATACGTGACAGCATTGATTCCTTTAATCAATGCCCTCAGGATGTATTAGCACTCTGCCTCCTTGCTCCTTCGTGATTAATCAATAGAAACGCAGTTTCCAGTTAGGGCAAGTGTCACCAGCAGGCACAGCCAGACCTCCGGGGCTTTTTCCTCAGTGTACAAATCCGTTTTGTCTGTCCTTGCTATGAGGTTTATGGTCTGCAAGGGTTTTGCATAAAGCAGCAGCAGCAGCAGGCAGTGCAAAGCCAGTTTGTGCTGCAGGATTGGAGGGTGCTGGGGAGGGATGGCAGCAGGAGATGGTGGTTTTGGAAACTGTCACATCAGCTCACACGGAGCTGGCGGGTTACTCTGGCGCTCCACTGGAAAATTGATTCCCCAAACCCCAGTATCTTAAATCTGTCCAATATTCCAGCAATATAAGGTCAGAACTGAAGGCTTTGGTTGAAGGATTACAGTATTACACTTTGCCTCTCTTCTGTTTTTGCATCATCATCCAAGTAATGACACTGTGCAAAAGAGTTCACAGGAAGATGGAGATTGTAGGGAGAAATATGCTTTATTTTCTTAACCAGTTGGAAAAAGAGGTTATGAGAAGTCAGGATTCAGCTCCATTTTCTCTTCCATTTCAGATGAAAGCTACAAAAACCTGGATCAACTCCTATGTTAGCTGGCTGCATACCTGTACACAGACACCTACCTAATGCCTCCTGAAAGTTAATGATCAACAGATCCTTCTCTATTCACCCTCTTTATTAAGCAGAAAATATTAGTGGTGTTTTCTTTTCTGTGCTAGTGATCCAGTATCCTGTCATGGTAGACTAAGGCTCCTAATTTATGTGCTCACATCTTTTGAATAAAGTATAAAGCTGAAATGTTGTCTGCAGCTCTTCTTTACAACAGTTTTTAAATGTTGAAACAGCATTCCTGTCTACACTGGAATTCTGTTTCATTATTTTCTTCCTTAACTTGATTTGTGATTAAACTCATCTCTTCTCAGCTTTCCAGGCTTAAAAGCTGTTTCTCAGGAAGTTCTTCAACAACTACTGTTTTCTACTATCAGGCTGATGGCTCCCTGGCAATATTATAACTACAAGCTTTAAAATGGTGTTAGACAGATAAATAATGACATTTCCCAAAGAACATACTACAATCTGACTGCTTCCTTCAGAGACCAGCTTTTATCACTTTCTAGTCAACTTACTTATTTAGTAAACTCCATTAAATTTCCATATAAGTAGATATCCTGAGGACTTCTTCTTCTGCTGAGTTTACCCGCTCCTTTTGCATCTGTTTTGACTGCTTTGACTTCGATCTAATCATAAGTAAATTTTATTTCTTCCTATTGAAACTTGATTGTATATGATTATCTCTTAAGACTCTTGGCATGTTTAATAACATTTGATTGCTATTACTTTATATCTCTGGCTTTCAGGATCAATAGACTGAAAGAGTTAATTGTTAATAATTATTATTAATAATTTTTTCCACGAGCCAGCTTTCTTCTCTCAGGGGCACCCCTCACCCACAGATTAACAAACTCATCTGCACCCTTCATTTTGTTGTATCTTACTTAAATACTTAAATTTTGGTCTCAAACTGAGGGCAATCAGGGAAGTGCTGATTCCAGTAGCTGAGTCAGCATTCCCAAAATCTCCCTTCCTAAAATAAAGCAGTATTTTAGTTTGTGCATTCTGGTCTGAAGTTTTATTTTAATCCCTCTTTACTTAGCGGGAAGAATTACAAAAAAAGATGAATAAAGCTTAAAACCCCCGATTTTTCCTTTGCCACAGACCAAAAAAGTTCACATCTCTCTGGGTGCCAGGCGCAGAGCCAATGCCTTGAGCTGATGTTTTATTATGGAATGTCCTTGCAGCACCCTGGATGTGCTGGGCTCCGGGGAAGGGAGGCACAGATGGGACAAACAGCTCGCTCCCATTGCTCCCAGAGCAGCTGCACCTCAGGAATGCTGTTCCCTCCCACGGGCCACCCACCCAGGTTATTCCAGGATCTGCACTTGAGACACTTTCACCAGAGCTTTCTAAGAGCTCTTGTTGCCTTGGTGCTGTTGAATCTCTTTGAAACCTGCTGGAAAGTGGAAAACTGGCACCTCTCAGCATCTTGTTATCTTTGCTGCATCCCCAAACTGTGATGTTCAGATTCCCCTAAGGCTGCAGCTGGCCAGTGTTGCTACACAGGGTGTGGTACATGGGCTTGAGGGGAGCTCACTTTGGCCATTTTTGGAACCAGACATTGATCATGGTGAGGAATCTCTGAGAAAACAGGTTTGGCTTCCCCAGATTTAAACAGCTCTATGAAGAAAATGTTTCTTTTATTCTCCAGATGAGGCAAAAAATAGCTACTTAGAAAATATCTCTATTTCTATAGAACACTTCTAGTACTGCAGAATAATTCTTATTTATTTGGGTTTTCCTTTTCCTTGCTAAGCTCTGCTCAGGGTGTTAACACAAGAACAGCTGCACTGGCTCCATCCATCCCACCTGCATTGCCTGAGCCAGCAGCACCCTGACAGGAACGCGGCTTCCCCTTGGCACGGCACAGTCGCTGCCCTACAGCTGCACAGAGCCGCTGCTTTCCCCCTGAGCATCACCTGCACCCACGGGAGGGACTCCTGCCCTGATCAAGAAGAGGGAGAAGGGTAAAATGATGGCCCCAGGCAGAGTGAGATGGGTCAGCCTACAGACCTCCTGCTCTTCCGTGGGGAGGGATTGCTGCCTGCAGGTGCTGCTGGTCCCTGAGGTGCCAGCCTTTGCCACCAGCACTGCTCCTGTACAGGTACCACCACACCAACAGCCCCTTCCTCCTCCCTCCCTTCCTTCTGCTCTGCCTTCTCTGGAATTCTTTTGTCATCTTTTAGGAATGCATTTACCCTGGTGTCTGAGAGACCCACAGCAACAGTGGCCATAAACAGATGCCTGAGGAGGAGCAGGAACAAGCCATTCTCATGATCTTTCCCCCGAGTGCTTTTCCAGCTTCCAACTATTTGCAGCTCAGGGGATTTCCTGATCTGATGTTGTTAACAGTAGCGCGAGGGGAAAAAGGTATTGTGGAGCTGACAGTGGCTTCTTTGATCTACTGGCTTGTCAGTGCTGGGTTCAGCTTAAAGCTGAACGTGCCCAAAGCTGCTCTAATAAATGTCAGTGGATTGCAGCTCCCAGGAGACCGAAGATCTGCTGCATGGCAAGCAGAAGATTATGCAGCACTACTTCTTTACCAAACGTGGCCAGTAAGATTTCCTCAATTTACCGAAGTCTTATTTTGACATAAAATAGAAAAAAAAAAAAAAGGGGGAAAAAATGGGGAATTCAGCACCTGGATGTGAGTAATTCTCACGGCATTCCATCCCTCCTTCATTCCTGATTAAAAGAAAGCAAATTTCCTGACAGGGACCTCAGAACGAGGGTTAAGTGATGCCTCAGAGCCCCAGAGAGACCCACCGCAGGATGTTTGCTCCTCCTGTGAGAGGCCCAGTCACCAAAAAGCAGGTAATTTTATGGTCACAAGCTGACCAAGGCAAGGTAATAGAAGAACATTTTGTTCTAGTGTTAGAAGGTCCAGTTCCATCAGTTCAAAAGAATTGTTTGTTTCACATTGAGGCTAAGCCTAGTAAAACACCCTAGATTGCCTCTTCCTTGGAGTAGCGCACACATTAAAAGCTAAACCCAAGAGAGAGATTACAGATGAGTGTGAGGCAAGGTAACCTTCTAGCATCCCAAGGGAGACAGCAAAAGGAACAGGTTTTTCCCTCATATTTACAAAGGCTTAATGAATTTTACATAAGCAAGATACAAAATTGAAGACAAACAATGAAATACAAAGAGATCTCGAGATACATGATGAACCAAGAATTCATGCATAATATACAGTATTTCAAAGGCATGTAAAGAAGCAGTGTAAGAATCAGATGTTTTTGGTGTATACAGAGTGGTTTGTTTGAGAAAGATTCCTCCTTAAGGAGCCAAAACCTGAAGATGCATCAAGCCCTATGCACCTTCTGGATGCAGGAGGGCAGAAAGGATCCCCTAATGGAGGTTGAGTGCCACGTTTTATTCACTCTGATTATCCTGATTAAAATTCCAGGTTATTTTCAGACCTAAAAAAACCCAAACAAAACAGCTTTCTGGTTATTAAAAGAACATTCAATTTTCAAATGTTAATTTTTCCACCCCTGCATCACAAGGACTTTTTTTTTAAGTCGTGTCTAGATCTGCAGAGACAAATTTCCTCTAAGGCTACATAATATCAGAGATCTTTGTCATAAATGGTTTGATAGGTATAGAAAATTCCATGAGAAAGGGACATCCAGAAAATTTCCTAATGCATTTACTACTTTTCAAGACTGAGAAAATTCATCATGGAAGAGAATATCATTGTTTTGAGTTGGCAAATCTACCAATGATAAGGAGATGTATCCTAAAATCAATTTTCGAAGCCAAAGATGTAAGACTAATCACTTTATTTCCATGCTTAACAGGTGCTGATACCAGAGGGAAAATACTAAATAGCATATGACACCCTTGAGAAACATGTAAGATATTTATCTGCCTAAAAGCCATGACTGTTGCATAGAGAAAAGGTTGTGAATGTAAATGGGGAAGAAGGAGTTTAAGGGTGGAGGGTGAAATCCTGATGCTGCTGCACTCGATGGCAATTTGAGTTCAGTGGGACAAGGATGTCCCTGAGCTCACCCTTGGCCTGGCCCTGCCACAGAGCTGGGGCTGCCCAGCCTGTTCTCCACAGTCAGGCTGTAAAATCAGGGAATCACAGGATGGTTTGGGCTGGAGGGGACCTTAAGGTGGGACAACTCCCCCTAGACTGGGTTGCTCAGAAGTACCTTTCCATTTCCTGAGGGAGGTGATGTCGTCCTGATTTTTCAGCCTTCTCTTCTGTTTCACAGTTTTCATTGTTAGGTTGTTTCTCATGCACGGGTGTTATAAAGGCAATGTTTTCATTAAATCAAGGAAAAGTTTGCATTTCTGTTCTTAGAGATATGGACAGCTGATGGACAGTTGTCTTGACCCAAAGGATGGGGAAAGGTGTCACCATTCTCCCCCAATCCCTGGCCTTTGTAGAAATACTATAAAATGGAGTCAGATCCTCATAATAAACAGTTCATGTCTTCTCACAAAAGTGTGTGTGTGTCTGTGTGATGAACAGTGTCAAGGTTTTGCTCAGGTCTCTTCCTACAGCCTCCTGCTGGGGCAGCCCTCTGGTACCCGACCCAGTTTCTGACTCAAGACCATGCAGTTGTCGCCTTACCCAGGGCGAATACAACCACGATTCTGATGGAGGGGCTTTGCAAACGTATTTTTATGATAATGGCATGTGAAATACACAGCTGCACTGGGCAGGACAAAAAAAAAAAAAAAAAGCATCTGAAAATGACATGAAAGAGAGCAGTGTCCCATTCTCTTAACACCTCCAGCGCAAGCAGCTATGCCCAAAGTCAGGAGGTTTAACAGCTCTGGGCTGATGTGTCAGCTCAAGTCCTGTGCACAGAGATAGTCAAAGACTGACACATTCTCCCTCTCTCTCTCAACTATTTTATTCCCCCTAAAATATACTTATGTATCTGCTGTTCCTCTGTGAAAAGATGAAAGATTAAGCTGGCTTGTGGTAAGAATGGTGAAATGTTCTACCCATAAGTAAGCTGTATATTCATGGTAGAATATTTTAAATGACCCTCATATCATAAGAAGGGATTTTTAAAACAAATCCAGAACTGTGAGATTTAAGAGCATATCTCTCACATTTGAATTTCCTAGCTGATATTTGGTTGGGCTTTAGAAACCGTCACACAATAAAGCCATTAAAATTCTGTGGTTAATTTATTCCTGGAGTATTAACTTTCCCATTACTCATGATGAATATCTTGAGTTTGGATATGTCTTAGAAGAACTTCTGACAGTGATAACTTGCTTTTTCTCCCATTTCCTGTGGAAATGTTAATTTTTTTTAATGTATAAAAGAGTAACTTTTCTAATAAACTTGCATAGTGAATTTTAAATAATGACTTTGAGTTAGTACCATTGCTACCAAACTAGGGCATGATAAGGTCTTTTGTGCATTTGTTTGGTTAATTATTCTGATTTGTATTTCTGGGCAGAATTCAATATTACTGAGCCTTGGAAAATACAGATCCCATTGCCAAAACAAATTTTCTCACTCCTATATCCATTCATGTTCCAGACAATAGGTGAGGTCAGAAGGGAAACAAGGAGTCATTCCCGTAATAATGGCAAACAACTAATGAGCTGCCATGCATCATATTCTCCTTGCACGGAGCTGTAATTGCTTCCAGAACACCTGTATTCAGGCCAGATACAGTCGTGAGTAGGAGGGAGGGCAAAGGAGCAGTGGTGTTAAAACAAGGAGGGAGAGGCACATGTGGGGAATGGGAACAGATGGCCCAGCCAAGGAGGAGATGCTGAGCTAAGCCGTGCTTCAGTTTGGGTTTTGCTCAGTAGCAGAGGAAGGTCCTGGGTCCCACAGGTTCTTTCAACACACAAAAAGGCCAGTGCCTGAGGCATTTAGCAATTTACAGCTCTGGGTTCGTCCATCTTTATGATCTTAATCAGGCCCCTTTGTGATGTGTGCCCCAGTTTTCCTTCTGGAACACTGCAAGGATATTTTTCTATACCCCTATGCTTTGGGGAGGACACCTATGCTGATGACCTGTGAGATCACAGAACTAATTAGGTTGGAAAAGATCTTTGAGATCATCAAGTCCAACCTACGACCTAAAACCACCTTATCAACTAAGTAATGGCACTAATTGCCACATCCAGTCTTTTTAAAACACCTCCAGGGAGAGTGACTTCACCACCTCCCCGAGCATCCCGTTCCAATGCCTTTGGACTACTGAAAAGGGTAAATAAAGAGGCAAGACTCAACAGCCTGCCCGTGGATAGGGGTGAAGGATTACAAGTGGCTGAATTACTGCATGGTTTACTGTCACTAAACCATGGTACCTGGGAGGTTTGCAGTCCGGGCAAGCTCACAGGACAAGCTTGATTGCTGTAATTCAGCTGAAAACAGACATGGCGTAATACCTGCGCCATTCCAGGAAACTGCTAGATGCTGGAAGTCAGCTGAGGAGAAAGAGATTCTTCCACAAAGGGGTCCAGAGGAGGAAAGTAAATAAAACCAAACCTTTTTCCATAGAGAAGGTGCCATGGAGAACCCAACCCACCACATACCTAAGGCTCATCTCACTCCTTCTCTGTCTTGGTTCACATGAAGATTGAATTAAGGAACAATTCGATTTTAGTTCAAGTAAAGATTAGAAATTTAGCTGTAACACACTGCAAATTGTAACTGTAGACTGATTTACAATAGCTCAGTTTTAGAAGTTCAAGATAAATTTTATTTATGCTCAAAGGGCTCAGGGATCCAAAAACATGCAGAACCCAAACAACAATATGTTTTATTCCTTTAAGAACTGAAAAATTGGATCCTGTGTTCACAAGAACAGGGATTTCTTTGATTATGATGATTATTATTATTTGTGCAGAAAAGGGTGTGATGGTCTCTTAAGGAGTTCTCTAAAATGTAAAATTCCTGTTTGACTAACCACTTTTAGTCCTGTTCTGACAGTGGAACACACCCTGTTTCTTTCCACTGAAGTATCAGCTTGTTCTAGTTGCCTGTGCCTTTCCTGTTGGCAAGTATGAAAACACAACCCTTTTACTATCCCAGAGCTTGGGCTGGGATGTAGGGAAACAGTAGACAAAGCATTCAGAAGTCCCACAGGTTCTGGAGAAAGCTGAACTAATGCCAAACTTTCTGTTGCCAGTAAGTCCTTCATGTAAGGAAGACTTGTAGGAGTTTGGGGTATTACAGAGGCCCTGGGTTGGGGACATAACGAAAAGATGTGAGCTCAAATTCAAACTGCAATCCTCCTTTTGCTGGCATTTTTGTGAATCTTTCCCAAAGAAACATCAGCTGCACTAAGACTGGAAATCCGTACCCAAACCTATTTTGATAGAACTGCCAAGGAGAAAACCAGAGTGCCTGGAAATGCGTTCCTCATCTCTTACTAAATCAGCTCTGCTGCAGAATTCCAAATATCTATCCTCCAGAATAAAACATTATTGCAGCCAGTGGCTTCACTTGTTCCTGCTGGAGAACCTCAGGCAGGAAGATGGGATTTCACTCTATGGATTCCAGCTCAGTCCCGGTGCATTTTCTACAACTTCTTGTCCTAGTGTCACACCCTCCATTGCTGCCCAGGGCTAAAACCTTTTCCCAGGCTTAAAGAAAATGCAACATGGTGAAGCAGCCAGGCATGTAGATTGCCAGTACTATGGCAGGGGAAATTATTCCCTCTCTCTCGCATCCAGGTTTCTCATGTGACCCATTTTAATGGGAAATTAAACTTCTCTTGTTCTGATAGATTCATAGCAGCTGATTCTCAACTTTTGCAAAATAGGGCAAATCTTCTGAAGGTCAAAAGGCATTTCTGGCAGCATGCAGTCACTCACTCATCTGCTAATGGGTCTATCTCTGAAAACTCCTTGCGTGTTTCAGGCAATTACTGCTGTTCACATTCGCCTCAGCTCAGCATTGGCCCCTGTGGCCAGAGAATGTCATGGAGAGGGACTGAGCTGATGTGTCAAGTTGCTTCACATTTTATAAGTGAAAAAGATGGCATTTTGTGTCCAAAGACTACAGACCATATTACACCCATCAGTTAACATGGTTTTGGATCAGAAAAGGTCTTGGCAGGAGCTTTCTTTGTCATAAACCAAGACCCTCTCAGTCACTGCCGAAGCTTACTACACATTTTGCGTTGGCAGCGAAGAGAAGCACAGCTCACCGTAAAAGGGGAGCTCTGGACCCTCTCATTAACTATGCTTTAAACCTGAGGCTGTTTTTTTCTATTGCTGTTGCTCCAAGGCACCTCAGCTTTATTTCATTTGTGCAGCAATGTTGCCTCAAGCTGGGGTTTAGAGAGAGACCACCCTCCATCACCTGCAGCCTTGCCTCCTGTCCAGCTCCTCGGTAAAGTTTTGTAGAGTTTGAGCCTCCTCCTGTCACCTAAAGCTGAGACAGAGGCACCAACTATTAATTTCTAATTAATAGCTTACCAGTTCTTCATTAATGAGCTAATTAGCAGAGAAAACTCTGCTCCTAACCCCAGAAGACACAGCTGCCCTGGGGGCCCACCTCAAGGAGACAAACCCTTCTCCTGGCCCCCAGATGCCCACCCCTCTGCTGGGGTCCCCAGTTAACCCCATGACCCCCAGAACCCAGGGCTGTGGTGTGCTGGAATTCTCCTCAGCTGAGCAGTGCCAAAGGGCATTTCCCATTGGGTGCTGTGCTGTGCCAGGGCTTGGCAGCAGCCTGTGGAGGCTTAACCCCACCAGGAAGGGTTAATTAGCCCTCCAGAAATGGTTAATTACCCCTGTAGGAGTGGTTATCACCCCTCAAAATCAAAAATTGTCCTTTTAAGGGATAATTAGGAGCAGCATTGAGGAGAGGCCAAAGCAGGAGGGATGGGCTGCAGCAGGAGGAGGAAGCTCTGTGGAACTGGAGGTAAAAGGTCAGTTAATTGGTGGTTTTTTTTTTTTTAATGATTTTCTCTTTATATTGTTACTAGAGCATCTTGGTTGTTTCTGGAGGTAAAGGGTTGTGATATGTTGCTTCTTTTGGCTGGGAGAGCCCCTTGGGAAGGCTCATGTGCCAGGATGTGGAGGGGTACCATGGCTGCAGGGATAGCTGTGCTCCTGCAGGACCATTGGGAACACCTCAGACTCCTCGTTCCCCTCTCTGCCCCTGTGCTGGGATGGCCCCATAGCCCTGTCCTGCCTTGTACAGAAAATAACTGCTCATGTTGGCTCCAATTTCATGTTGCATTATCCTGCAATGAATCATCTACCCCATGACTTGACTTCTATTTTTTTTTTTAATGAGTCCCTTTCCTGTAAGACAGGATGCAGATATGCCTTTGTTTCTCTCAGCCACCACCTACTTCTGGTTGGTCTGGTAACTCACTCAGCTCTTTGGCCCCTGTTGGGGCTAAGAATATCCAAATCCCAGTGCCTCCCTACAAAGCCCGTACACACTCTGGAGTAGCTGGTTCTGTGGAATATGCTCTATAAACCCCACCCAGCCTGGCTTAAAAATTCCTAGGTGCTCCTCTTGAGGCTGGGAATTATACATGGTGGCAAACTGGCTGCCTGAAAGAGAAATGAGTGATGGTCAGTCAAGTATTTCTAGTCATAAAAAGCTCTAAGATCTTTCTTTTTTTACCCTGCTAAGCTGGCTTTCTGCCTTAAAAAAAAAAAAAGGGGGGTGAAAAAGAAAGCAACCTACCTACATTTTTTTCTTTTCATGTCTAAGTAGTGAACCTTTTGTGGTTATGTAGAGGATTATTATTACTACTGGTTCCTGCTGGGTTTTGTTTGGATTCTATTCCAACTCAAGAATTAATTTAAACTCATGTGTAATGGAGGTACTGGAACAGAGTTATTGCTGCATGTGAGGGTTTAGGCTCGGAAGGGCAGTGTTTTCCCCCAGTTTTGGTCCAGTGGGTATGTAAAGGAAGATGTAAGCTCTGAGCAGTAGACTGGCAGTGGTTGCATCAAACAACATTATTCACAGCTGGAAGCTCCTGCTGATGCTGGGGAGCTCAAAGTGGTTGGCAGCTCCTTTATCCCTTCGTGTCTGCCTGCCTCCTTTCCCTCCCCATGTTTCTTCTCATCTTCACCAGCACAGCAGCCACCCGTGGTGGGGCAGAGCAGAAAGTGATGGCAGCTGGTTCTGCTGGATGAGCAAGTGAGGGAAAAAATCACTGATGTGAGCTGAGGAGGCTTTTGATCCTTCTAAAAATGAGGGAAGGGTACAGCTAAGTAACCCTGGTGACTGCCAGGAGACAAATCAAAAAAGGACAGGAGTGTTGTGGTACTGGGGAGTGGCAAGAGAGGTGGAGTTGGAAATGCACTCAGGGGAATTCATCCCTAATCTTTGGTCCATCTGCCTGTGTTGCTTGCTGGGCTGCAACATAACCAATCCAGAGAAAGCAGGTCCTTGAGACATCAGGTCCTCTCGTTCAAACAGAAAACTTTTTCTAATTGAAGGACGTGCACCTTCAAAACTCTGTCCTTGATTCTAGTTCGTTGAATTAAAAGCCAATTCTGCCATTGCCCGAGCAGTTAATAAAATCTATTGCCTTATGATGCATTTTTTCTGCAGGCTAGAATGGATCTGTCTTCATTGTGATTTGTGAGATTGAGGGGAAAACACAAAATATAACCTATATTTCTACTGCACTAAAAAAAAAATCACTGTGTCCTCCTTCTAAGGCTTGGAAGTAACCAAAACCATAGAGGTCATTTTTTTGAATTATTGTAAATAAGTTTACCTTATTAATATTTTAATAAAGAGAATCTATTTGCACTGGTGCTCAGACTTGCTCTTATTTCTCTCTGTGCAATTCCATTCTCTAAAAGGGAAAATACTACTGAGATCTGTAAAGCATGATGTTAGACTGAAACTAAACACAGAAATACACCAAAGCAAAATGCTTTCTAAAGGTGCTGTGTTTGTAGAGGTGCTTGCCCAATATGTGTGATGCAAAATGGGGATGCTTTGTGAAGAAATCATCCTTGTAAAGCCATTGGTTCTGGTCATCAGACTCTATCCAATGCTTTAGTGATGATGCTGCTGATCTATTTGGGAAGTTGGCTGGCTCTCAAGGCAGAGTCTCTTCTCAAAGGCTGTTTCACAGTGAAAATATGCTCAGTGCAGCCGAGTGCATGAATGAAAAAGCCTCTGGTACCTTCTAGTCTGGCAAAATGCAGCACAAAACTCAACTTATTCTGTCTTTTCTGCTGTCCCAGGTAAGAAATGTGTGGTTTTTTTCCTTGCTTTCTTTCATCTTTCTGCTTTTGTGCGTTTGGATTTGAAAGTATTTGTAATTCAGCTCTGATTTCTGAGTAATTATACATTGCTTGAATTACTGTTTAAAGATGCAGGATCTCTGCTCTAAGCCAGTTGCTAGGAATGTAGGGTCTCGTAGTTCCCTGATTTACAATTACAGCCAATTTGCCGTGTGATATATAGCATTTTTTTGTTTCCCTTCAGGAAGGGTGGTGGGGGGAATCTTTCAAGTGTCTCGGTTGCAGCTGCAGCGGCAATATTTTCTGTCATATCAAATGCTGCAACTTTGATTTGCCTCTTTCCTCTGTGGCTTGTGCCGGGTAGTCGGTTCATAGGCTGGTACAGGCAGCTCACGTTATTTATTGCCTTTTTTTTTTTTTTTAATAAAAGAATTGGAGGGGGGAAATATGGAGGAAGAATAAAATCAGACCTTGCAAGAGGCTCCCTTCCCGGTACTCTCCCGATAGATGTGTAATACTCCGTTAGTGACTCGCTGTGTAGCCTTTCTCTTATTAAATGTAATAGATCCCCCTCTGCCAGAAAGCAGAGGCAAAAACAGGCAGCCTTAAAACCGCGGAGCTGCTGAAGCCCCGCTGCTGCTGCCTGTCAAAGCCCCGGGGCTCGCTGGGCTCTCTTTCCCCGGTCCCTCTCCTCTCCTCTCCTCTCGCCGCTGTTGCAGGGCTCACTTTAGGGCAGGTCTGGAAATCCTTTGCTGGTGTCCAGCTTAAGCGCGTTCTCCCTCCTTTTCTGCCTCGGGAGCTCTGTAAACTTGGGTTTAAACAGCGGGCTGAGATCCCCTGCGCTGAGCAGGGATGAAAGTTAATTCCTTTTCCACTCGCCACCGAGAGGTTTTGTTAACCCTTAGGGGGTCGGTGGGGTTCAGTGTCGGACCAGCGCTCGGGACGCCGAGCTGAAGCCCCGCGTCGGTGCCATCTCCGGCAGGCGTTTTGGGTCTGCTGATCCCGAGCAGGGCACTGGGGAGAAAAACGTGAGGGATGACCCCTGGGAGAGCTTATTGCTCCCCAGCGTGCGAGCGGGGGGAGCGCACGCCGGGGCGCCAGGAGCGGGCTCAGGTCCGGCTCTCACCCGGCCGGGGTCAGCGCAGGGCGCGGCGGGGATGGCAGCGAGCCGGCCCCGAGGCGTCTGGGGGGGTTCGGGGTGACAGCCCCGCTCCGGGCACGGGGACAAGGGGCAGCGGCTGCCCTGGGCCCTGGGTTTGGCGCTGGTGGCGCACGGAGAGTTCCCGGCAGGGTCACTCTGCTGGCCCGGGCTGGGGCTCCTGGCAGGGTCCGAGGGCAGCCCCTGGCTCTGCCCCGGGACAGGACAGCGGCCGGGCTGCTGCTCAGGGAGGGCTGAGCGCTGCCCCGTGGGCTGGGGAAACCCGCAGGGCTCCTGGGGATGAGGAGGGGTCCCAAGCGGGCTGAGCTCCGGCCTGGGCAGGCAGCGGGGGGCGATGCTCGGGGAGCAGAGGGGATGGCAGGGACAGCACAGGCAGTGGAAAGGCAACCTGTGGATGTACTGAACTGGTGCTCTCTCATCTCTCATCTTGGCTTGGAGGTCTCCCATCTGCTTTGCTTGGCTTTGTCTCTGTTTTCAGTCTTTTTTTCTTTTTTTTTTTTTTTTGGTACAGCTTCTCTAACACACTGCTGAATTAATCAGCTCGAGTTTGGATTTTCTTTAGTGGTCGTTTGTAGGAAAGCAGTATGTATGAGATACAAGGGGACGGACTTCTAGGGCCTAATAAACATAGCTGGCATTTTTATTTTAACATTAATGACTAAAAATCTGACAAGGTGCATATTCTGAAGACACCTGTACACTTTATTGATAACTTTCAGTGATACTTCAGAGTGTTTTCCCAGGCTGGGCTGAGATGAGTTCTGCAGCACTGCAGGGCTGAGCTTGTGGTGCTTTAGCCTTGCTTCCAGCTGAAATGCTCAAATTGCCCTCCACCCTCTTCATCAGCATGTACAGCTCTGTCTCGCCATGTCTCTCTCCACCACATGAGCTAATGCATCTCCAAGTTTACTTTCTAGATCATGTCTAAGAGTTAATGAATTGGGGAATGAATCAGACTGTAATATGGAAGTGTATGTAATTCCACTTTCAGGTCTAGGTTGTGAGTATTGGCAAGTTAAAGTATGAATTGGAGTGGGTGCCATGCTAGGGAAAGAAATGGGATTTACTGAAACGCTGTTTGGCTTTTCTCTTCGACACCCCACATGCACAGCTTTCATGTGACAGGAAGAGTAAACAGAAGAATGCGAGAAACAACATATTAAACAAATGCAGCCATCTGCTTGTGTAGTGGTTGTAACACATTTGGGGATCTTTTTCTGCAAGTTTTCTTTTTTTCTCCCTTAGGAGTAGCAAGAATGTCTCATGGAATGCAGTGCTAGTGGACGCAGAAAGGACCAAGTTTGATAGAATTCTTTCTAAGCAGGAGCAATCTAGTAATCTTCTTGTGGAAGCAGGAGATAGTGATAACTTAGTTACAAAGCAATGATAGCAAAGTTTTCAGTGTAGAGAAAAAAGTTTGAAGAAATTCTTTTATGTCAATAGGAACATAAACTGTAAAAGGTTTATTTTTAATGAAAAGTCCCTTTCTAAAATTAGCAACTTGGGTTTCGTGTTTCTTGGTCTGCCTCTAATTTAACTGCATTTTTAAAGTACAAAAAATTTACCTTTTGAGGCATTAAAAGGATGAAGATGGAGAACCTCTTTTTCATATCAAAGCAACCCATTAAGTATGTATGCAAAAAATGTGGTAAACAGGTGGGAAATAAATTAATTTTTCCATTTGCAAAGATTTAGTCTGTACTACCACGAACTGTTCTGTTTTCACCAAGAAGAAAACTGAGCATTAGCTGGAATAACTGAGAAAGATGTTTCAAGTAATCCTTTAATTCAGACTCACATTTAAAACTCCAAAGCATAACTGTAATATACAGCTTTATTGATCTGAAGCTGACAATAAAAACTAAATGTACTCTAGTAGCTTATGCAGTTCACTATACAGGGTACAGTAAGCAGTAAATGCATACTCTGATCTGATAGATTTAAAAATCTGCATTTTAAATTATCCCTAGGGGATATAGTCTCAAACCTATATACAAAATATTTGTTTTAAGACAAAAGTTGTTCACAGTCTTCCTTTTCTATGTTATGTGTTTCATGTAGAGAGAGGACTCAAAATTGGTAAGTAAGGCTTACAAAGTGAGGAAAAAAACCCCATATTTTTGATAATTTTAACAATAACTGTCACGTTTCACTGGGTTGCGACTAAGTAAATTGGAAAAATGCATAGATTTTACAAGCTTGTCATTAGAGTGAATAGAGAAAATTAGTCCTCAAACTCTTTCCCTAATGCAGAGCCCACACTGCTGCATTCTTAAGCTTTTATTTGTTCAAATTTCTCCAGAAGAGGGCTCCATGCACAGCTTGAAAGGCAGCACCCAGGTATTGCAAGCAAAAGAAATTTAACAGCTTCAGGAAAAAAGACAAATCTTGCTCACACAGGTGTGTTGATAGAACTTTGCAGATTATACTCAAATTCTGACCAAGTATCTCCCTGTTCTATCATGTTGCTGTAGGTCTTATTATTGGAGAGTTCTAGAGAAGTCCTGTGGTTCTTGTGCTCTATCAGAGTTGTAAAAATGCTTCAAAAGTGTTAGACCAACTCAGTTGTCAATTACTCAGTATGATTATTTCTACTGATGAGCACTTTGTGAGCAGGCTGACACTTGCTCCCTGCAGTTTCAGGCCATAATTTTTGGCTATGTAGTCAAAAAAAGTCTTCCAGTTGCATATCTCATTCACAAGATGGTGCCTCCCAAAACACAGAGCCATTCCAGCGGTTGTGCTGTCCTATTTCTCAAATATTACCTTGGAGGAAAGGTTGGCGCTGGTGAGTTAGGATGGCTTTTGCTGTGGCCCTAACCTCTAAAAATATCCTTACACAGGACCTGACCACAGTCCTTACTACTAAGCAAGGGGGTTTGTTAGAGTAGACAAGAGAAAACATGAAAATGCTTCTGCAGCTATGGCAACTAAACCCCACTTTGTGTCCCCCCTGAGACTCAATCCTTCAATCTGAGACGTAGCTTAGGTGATATGTTGGGACCTGCTTTCTGTTCCAGAGGATCAAAATTTAAAAAAAAGGCTTTCTTAGCACATATGATATTTGTTCTGTGATCCGCTGGGAGTTATTGACTTGGCTTGTAGTGACTTGGCACCGAAGAAATTAATACTCCTAAAAGCTGTCTCAATAGGCCAGAGCAACAGGGACTTTGAGAACCATGTAGATGGCAACAGTGGTGCCCCTTCAAGGAGTTGTGAAGTTCTGCCTTCCTTTTCTTCATGTTTGCTGCAAGATAAGCAGGCTCTTCCCATTCTATTAATATGCAAAAGAAGTCAGATAACAGAGCTCTCAGTGTTCCACTCTTCCTGCATCACTGCTGGAGTTGCATCTCTAATCTTCAGCTGCTGGGTTGCACCAGCATGCTGTGTCAGGATTTTGGCCTCAGGTTTCAGAGTTCCTAAAACAGCATAAACCTTTCTGGAGTATGGGGCCTTCATTTAGGACTTTGAGTACAAAGGTCAGGCCAGCAACAGGCCAGGTAACAGTTTCATGGACAGTTAGAGGTCCAAAAGCCACAGTTTTGATGTGTATCACTGGTATTCCAGCCCCCTGTCCTGGGGGTATGAGGCTCTGTTGCCCTGATTTTTTCAGCCTTCTCTCCTGTACACAGTTTTTATAGTTTTAGGTTGTTTCTCACTCTCAGGTGATGAATAAACGCTTCCAATGGTTTCGTAATTTCAAGGTAGTTTACATTCTTGGAAATACGCACAGCTGATGGACAGTTGTCTTAACCAATGGGATGGGGAGAGGTGTCAACCTTCTCCCCCAGTCCCTAGCCTTTGTAGAAATACTATAAAATAGAGTCAGATTTTTTAATTAAACAGTTCATACCTTCTCACCGAAGTGTATGTGTGTGTGTGTGTGTCTGTGTGACGAACAGCGTCAAGGCTCAGCTTTGCCACCTGGGAAAGGGAGGGGATTGCCCTGCTCTGCTCTCCACTGGGGCAGCCTCACCTCGAGTGCTGGGGGCAGTTTTGGTCACCTCATATAGCAAAGATATTGAACTATTAGAGTGTCCAAAGCAGGGCAATGAAGACGGTGAAGGGCCTTGAGGAGAAGCGGTGTGAGGAGTGGCTGAGGGCACTTGGCTTGTTCAGCCTGGAGAAGAGGAGATTAAGTGGAGACCTCATTGCGGTCACAACTTCCTGGTGAGGAGAAGAGGAAGGGCAGACACTGATCTCTGCTCTGTGTGACCAGTGACAGGGCCCCAGGGAATGGCCTGAAGTCGTGTCATGGGAGGTTAAGGTTTGATACTAGGAAAGGTTTTTCACCCCGAGGGTGAAATAGGCTCCTCAGGGCAGTGGTTGCAGCACTGAGCCTGAGAGAGCTCAAGAAGAGTTTGTACAATGCTCTGGGGCACATGGAATGACTCTGGAGGATGGACTTGTGCAGGGCCAGGAGTTGGACTCGATGGTCCTTGTGAATCCCGTCCAATTCCACATATTCTGTGATTCTAACTAGAGGTTCATCTGTGCAGGCAAAAAGACAAATCTACAATGTCCACTGGGGAGGAGAAACAGAATGAGAGGCATTTATCATCCTTAGGAGACTAAGTGGGCTATTGCATTTTCCAGTTAACTCTGGATGATATTAGTGGGTTCTTGATCATGGCCATATGGTTGCTCTGTGCCCTGCCCTAATCACCAGATGGATGGGACCAGCCCAGATGGGAGGCTATGTTTTTCTGTCACTTCACGTGTCCTGCAGCTAACACAATGTTAGTGTACACAAATCAGGAGGATATTAAATGCCAAAGAGGAGAGAAAAATAAGACTTGCTTTATTAGCCACTGTTTCAATCTTTGGCAGTGTTGGAAATTTGCCCACTACTGCTTTTTAAATTTTATTTTTGTGTGTGATGTGGGCTGTATTCTCTGTCAAATGGAAGATTCTAACTCTTTGAAAGCCTTACTGTTTCAAACCAAGGGAACTCATTCTGCTCCTATTTTATCCAATATTCTACTGTTTTGCATCATTAATTTTCTTGGCCAGAGGAAAAAGAGAAGGATTTTAAGATTTGGTTCAATGGAGCTGGTTAAAACAGTTCTATGAACAGACTAAAATAAATATGAGGTATTAAGAGTTGGGTGAATCTTTTCAGCACACAGCAGTTTTCAGTATCTCTAACCACTTGGAAAAGCTGATTAAGGTGTTTAAATAACTTCTGATATCTAGAATGTCCATGTATGGATGTCTAATTTGATATCTTTATGGCCCTTGTTCTTAGGGAACTGAACATCCACCTTCAAGCTTTTGAAATGTCTCAAAATTGGACACCCATACACAGCTGCCTGAAATTGATAATATTTTATTACCTAGGATTCCTTAGGCTCCATTTGATAAAGGTTCTACTCCCAAAACTATCATTTAAATATATAAAAAACCCCTAGCAAACCCCTAATAATAACTACCTATTTCAGTCTAAATTATTTCACTTTTGCTGTCAACAACTAATGCTTAATTCCTTATTAATAATGGCATTGCATACCTTTCTAAGTTAGTATTTAATTCCCAAGGACTTTGCAGCCTGGTATGTAATGAAGAGCAAATAATTCATATGTGTATGAAGGCTGTGTTAACAGCAAGTGGGTTTCTAGAAGTTTGCAGACATTTTAGGATTTTGACTAACCATGGCAGATGGACCTTGTGGAACCTGTGAGTAGCAAGGACTCAAAATGCTGCAGACCTCAGGTTCTAGGCCACTAAGATGTCAGAGCACTGCTAATGTGGCTCCACGCAAAGAAATATTTTTCAATACAACAGGGATTTAGCATAGGAGGGGCTCACTTGCACATGTGTGTACCTGTCAGCCCAGGTGAGCTCAGCTGTTGCTATTTGTGTGCTGAAGGCTGCTGTTTGTCAGCCCTCTCCCTCTCCCTGGGCAGGCTGTGAGAGCTCCTGTCCTGCTCCAGGGCCAGACTGACAAACTCGGCTGCACGCACAGAGCTGAGGGAGCCCTGATTCTCTGTGCTCATGGCTGGCTGCCACACGGGCAGCAGCACAGCTGTGGCACACGTAGAAAGAGCATGGATAACTGCTTATATTGCTGCAAATCAATCCATAAGTGTTGACACACCGAGTTTTGTTCAAACTGCTATGGAGCAAAAAAACCCCAAACATGTTACAAAGCACTCACTTACCATGCTGATAATTGGCTCATCTACTTTATAGACACTCAATCTTTCTTTTCATCTTCTTGGCATAACTTGGAATTGGGCTTCTGTGCAAGTTGTCAATAAAGAGTCCTGGAGTCCAATGCAGGGGGTTTTGAACCCATAAGTGTAAAACAAAAGCTGGCAGTTTTCCATGAGGTCACTGTATAAAGGGAGATATCTCAGCTGCCTGAAATAGGAGTATGATCCACAGCTTGTAGAGACAGAATATAAGGATGGAGGCAGGGGAGTATCATGTCAGGTTTCCCCTTCCTTAGCCTGTTATAGTGTTCCTGTGTCAAATTTCATTTTCAGCAGTTGGTAACTGCTTGGGAGCAGAGAAAACCCCAGAAATGGTGTCCCCACGATCTTGCATTTTCCCATGGACAAACTTTCATGCTTTGAGTTCCTCTGCTGCCAAATAAGGTGTATTTATGCCCTTCTCTGGAGACAGCCCCGTGCTGTCCCTGAGGAGCCACGTTTTACCTGACAACAAACAGCTGTAACAGAACGTGAGAACTGAACATAGCACTGCCCTGGAGTTGACAAAGCAGGAAATCCAGAGCATCTGGCTCTTTGCTCCCTGAGTGAAAGGAGATGGAATTAGGCATTAGAATTGGACGGGCATTTCCTTCCCCATCAAACCCATTGTTTCAGAGCTCTGTCAGAGGAAGCTGAGCAACTCCAACTGCGCTCTGCAGCAAGAATGGATATCTCAGCTGTGGGTTTGAGTTGATCTGTACAGTTAAATAACCGGCCAAATTAAAAGGTGTTCAGCTTGACCTTCTGCCAAGATAACTGGCAAGTGCCAGGAACTCCTGGGTATTCTCCAGGTGAGAGGCAAAATGAAATACCTGTGGGTAAAGATAAATGAGAATTATATTAAATAGAACAGTACATAAAAATCCGTTTTGATTTCTGGGTATGTGTTTTTGCTTGCTACCTGAAGGTTGTATTTTGTGCCAGGCAAAGTGAATTTATTGTTTTCTAAAATGTTTGTTTTCATAATTCATGATCAGATTGAACTAACTGGACTCTGAACTCCATAAATCTTGATTTATGGATATTGATATTCCTGTCAATTTACTGATACACAGCTCTGACCTGAACACTAAACTAGCCAGGTGCATATTTGATCATCTTTCCTTAATAATGGATCATAAAATGGTCTGAGTTGGAAGGGACTTTAAAGATCATCTCATTCCAACCCTTCCATCATGAGCAGGGACACCTTCCACCAGACAAGTTTGCTCCAAGCCCTGTCCAGCCTGTCCTTGAACACTCTCAATCCATTTCCTGTCTTCCACTTGGGCTTCTGGACCTGATTCTGTTTGGAATGTGGCAATATCATTGCAAGAGTCATTATTTGATGGAACAAAGCTGTAGGGATGGTGAGGAAAGCCTGGAAGCACACCTTCTTACACCTACATTCCCTGCTTTTTGGGAATGGATAGGCCTCTGGTATCTATCTATAGTTTTGAAATAATTGCTCTCTTCTAATGTTTTTAAACTAGAATGTCTCATTTAAAAATAATGAACAAGAATGCAATCTCAAGTGTTAAATGTCACCAATAGTTTTCCCTAATTGTTGATCTCTGCAGTTTAATTATCAATGCAGAAATGTGGCACTTTGTGTGGTGAGGGTATTCATTATTGTAATCTGGAAAAAGAGCAGCTGATAAGTTCCCACACCATGTGTTACCAGGAAGTAAGATAAGGATTCTGGGGATAAATCGTGAAGTTTTGTCTCTTGTGGAAATTACTTCTGGTCTTGCACATCTCTCAACTTCAGTTTTGTGTGTTTGCAACAGCAAAGCACTGCTGCTCACACCACCACAGGAGCCAGTCTCCAGTGGATGTGGGTTGATTGCACTGCCCCTCCTTTTGTTACCTGGTGAAGGATGGTTGGTGTCAGGGCCACGTGCATTCCTGCTGCGCACATACAGGGATGCCTACATGGCTTCTATTGCTCTGATATCTGAGCACCCCACCACTGGTAATGAATTTATCCTTGCTTCCCTAAAATAACTGCTCAGTTACGACAGGAACATTATTCTGAAGTGGGAGACAGCCTCCAACATCTGCCTGTTTCGATGACTTGAGGGCTGTTATCTTCGGTGAGTAATGATGTCGGCTGCTGTCACTTGGGCTGCTGGTGTTGATTCAGTGGTGACACTTCATCGTACCCCAGAAAGGTTAATTCTGATTGGAGGGAGCCCAGAATAAATTCAGTCTTTAGGCCAATCAGAAGGTGGTGTTTTCAGTAGCATTTTAATAGCGCAGCTCAACTTTCAAGAATATAATTAGTTATGATCTGCCAAGGAGCTGCCTATCTCTATACAGTAGTTAGTAGCACAGAGAGGAAACTAATAAGATAAAATATAATCGTAGCTGCACAGAGTTCTTTAGGCATAGGGAAATGGAGAGTGCTTGCTCACAGCTGGTGTTTGTGATGGCTGCTGGCACAGTGATCAGGCGGAGCAGAGGAGGAGGATGAGGCTGGCAGTTCTAGTTACACTCAAGGCATTTCAGACCACAGCAGTTTGGGGTAGAAAATGGGGACTGATAATGCACAACCAACTCTGCTTGGGTAAGGCAGAGGTTCTGCATCGTTCCACTG
The DNA here is from genome assembly GCA_013397315.1 of Donacobius atricapilla. NCBI lineage: Eukaryota > Metazoa > Chordata > Aves > Passeriformes > Mimidae > Donacobius > Donacobius atricapilla. Next base: position 329,558 of record WBMY01001343.1, read on the forward strand.
CAACAGGAGACACAGTCTGTGGCAGAGTATTTCTCCCACCATCTGCTCACTGTCAGAAGTTCCTGTCTTCCTTCCTTTCCTCAGTTTGGAGGAGACAGAGCTGCCAAAAGCTTGGGCTGCTCTGGCAGGAGGTGAGCTGCTGGTCATGGCTGTTACCCACCCAGGTTTAGCTTCTGGAGTTGGGGTATTGCTGACCTAAAGTGTCACTGCTGGGGAGATGTACCCAAATATTTGAATTCCTGGGGGGACTAGGACACCTGGATGCACCGTTTGTTACGTGCCCAAAACATGAGGCTCTATGGATTTGTATGGAATGTTGAAAGCCAAAATCTGATTTTGTGGAACAGCTGTTTCTTCCTGTGTGTTTGTCTCTCTGAAATGAGGATGCAGTCTTGCACTTGCTTCCCAGTAATAGAATTTTCAAAGCTTTTTCCTCCTTCAGGAGTCAAAGGCACACAAGCACAGAACCTGTTTCCTGCTGTGCATGAGAGCTAAACATGGATTATGGGGTGGGTGAAGGAGTTTGCGTAAAACAAACTGACTTGCTTGTCTGCAATAACTCATGTTGAACCTGAACAGAATTGTTTCTCCAGCTTGTTCTTGACTTCTGATTTCTGCATGCTGTGTGTTTGTGGAGTCTAGCTGGGATATGTAGGAATAAAAAGCCATCATGCACAGCATGAATGGGTCTCTCTGCCTTACCTCCAGGCTGACTGGAAGCGTCGGCATTCCTGTAATTTCCTTGTTCAAATTACTTTTTTTTTCTTTTCTCCCCCATCTGTTTAAAATAATTCAGATAGTCTGAGTTGTTTTAGTTTTTATACTCAAACTTTCCTCCAGAACTCCCAGTGTTGGGGGAAAGGGTGAATAATTTTTACTACTGCTGTTTAACTTAGATGGGATTCAACAGGCTCTGCTGGAAAGTCCATCCCTGTTCTTGGCGCTTTTAGGTGTTTTTCTGTTGGTGATAGAAGAGAAGGGGATGGAAGTTTTCTTGCACTATGAAGAGAACCAGACACACTTAAGTAGTTGCTTTCCTTTAACATTTCACATGAGACATATTTTCACAGGGTAATCTGAAGATTCCTCAGAGTTAGTGCAGTGTTAAGTTCTACCCTTTAGTTAATGTGGTAGGGAACTCTAAATGTTGTAATGCCTGTACTTGTGCATCGCCCAGACCTTGTGCTATTCCTGACGCGTTCAAAGCACCCTATTTCTTTCACTCTCTGTTCCTTAGAGCAGTCGAGTTCTTTCTGCACCTGTGGAAAATAGAATTTTATTTATTTTCCCCAGTAATGGTGTTAGGTTGGTGATCTTCTGGAGTCAGAAGTCCTGGGGTGGTAATTTGTTAATAAACATGTTGAGATAGCTGCTGAATTTCTTCTCCTTTTCACTGGTTGACTGAGGCATATGAGAAAGAAGAGCAAGCCTTAAAGAGTAAAAGTGGAAGGGAAAGCAAAACCAAGGGAGAAAGAAAAACGAAATGATATTCAATGTTCTGTCACTTCTTGCAGCTGTTAGGATTTGGAAAGCAGCCTTTCATATTTGTGATACAGTCAACAGATGTATACAGGAATGGAGCACAGTCTGCTGTTGCCTGATTTCCACATCTTCATTTACAAATCTTCCCTGAGAGCTTAGGCTGGCACCCGTATCCAGAGCTCTTGCTCATATCTAGATCTGAAGTTGTTGGCACCAGGAAATGGTGATACTCTTTTATGCACATCTGTGTATATCAGCGTGCTGGTTTATGAGAGGCAGGAAATGTAATCCTTTGTAAAACTCTTCATCCATTTCCAGCATTCTTTAGCTGCCACAGAACTCTCCTCTCTTTTATATTTTATATTTTGGTGGGGCTTTATTAGCATTTGTTTTGTGCCTCGATGGACAACATTTATCCCTACTGCTTTGACGTTGTTGTATTCATTAAGTCCATTCTACTGATTCTTTGGGAAACTTGTAATCACACAGATGAAATAAATGTCGGACATCCCTTCCTCTAATTGACTAATTAGATGGGGAAGGAATGGGAGTGTACAGAACAGAAGACAACAGGGAATAAATTGTGAGGCCAAAGCAGCCTTCATTGCAGGACAGCGCTTTGCAATTTCTTTTGGACCTGTTTGCACATCACTTCTTTAACTGTCTGAAGGTGGTCTGTGTGTATCAGGAAGGCGACTTGCCGCAGGCCCCCTGTGTGACACCAGCAGGATTTTAACTGTCTGCTGATGGAGGTGAGTATGTCCCAAAGAAAATGGAAAAGTAGGAAGGGGTCAGAGAACCTCAGAGGGGAAGTACAACTCTGTTATGGCTCTCCAGCAATAAATATGAAGAAAGGCGGCTGCCAGGAGCAGTTGGGTGATGCCTTGCTGAAAAGGGGCGATGTTAGGAAAGAGAAATGCTCCAAAGTTTTGTCAGATATGATGTGACTTCCCCTCTCCTACCACTTTTGCTAATGTACAATTTCACAGATTTATCCCTTTTCTCTTATTTTTCTGACAACTCTTGGAGGCTAGCTAAAGAGCAAGAGATTAAAAGGAAGAGAACCTGGCTTCAGGCACATTTGCAAACTAGCTGTTAGTTTTCTGCAGGTCCTTCCGTGCTTCAAACAGAAACAATCCTCCCCTGACAACTGGCAATTCATGTACAATGGATCTGCTCTGACATTGTACTTCTGGGCCGTTTGTACATCTCATGATTCATCTGGCAGAGCTCGAGTTTAAGCACTGATAAAGGCAACACAGCAGAGTGCAAATACATTTGACCTTTCAAAACATTGAATAGAAAACAAAAATAGAAAAATAGTTACTTTGCAGTTTTTCCTTGTACACGTGTAATGACTGCAAGCAGACCAGCATTCTGATTTCTGCCTTGGGAGCCTGGGTAGCACAGAGGCCTCCAGGCCTGAGCTCCGCTGTTGTTCTTCCTCTTCCACTGCGTGTGATTTAGCCTGGTATTGCTGTAGAGGTACAGGGCAACTTTGATGTCCCCAGGTCAGGGGTTGGCCTGATGTCTGCTGCATCCAAAAATCTTTACTGTTTGGTATGCTATGCTTGTATAATTGGCACTCTGGTCTTGACTGACTTGCCTGGTGGGCAGGTGTCTGTATTCCAAGTGTAAAGTTTCCCTGGAAGTGTCACTTTAAATCAGTTGCACTGACACAGAATTAAGGCTCGGGCACCTGAGGGAAGTTCCTGCCAAAATCCTCAGCCAGCTGCAGCCGTAGCTTGGAGGCAGCCACCTCGTATCCCTGCTGTGAGCTGCTTGGCAAGGGAGTGACTCTGTGGGTGCTCCGTGGAGTCAGGACTCTGTTCAGCCAGGGCTGCAGAGCTCGGTCTCACTGGATCCCTGCTGGAAGGGCAGGGGATGGAAATAAAATTGTGGTTGGGGCACATCAGCCCTGTGGCACTGTCACTCCCCACGGACTCACTGCTCCTGGGGAGGATGTGCAGTTCTGAATAATGCTCCAAATAGGATGGGAACTGAAGATCCTCCTTTCTTTTCCTCATAAAACTGTGGTTGATTTGTGAGCACATTCCTTTCCTTTACAAGGAGAGCAGGTGCATGCAGTCCATCCCTCCCAGCCTATGAGCCAGAGATGTACAGGGTGTGCAGAATCGTGTGACAGGTTCTGGGTTAGGGGGAGGTTTTAAATGAGGTGAGCAGGTTAAACTCTCATCTTGAACCTCTTTGGGGGAGGGAGGGAAGACTATGCAGCAGTTGGGTAGGGCTCTGATCTGGCATTGTTACAGCTATTTTTGATATTTTTAAAACTACTTTCCAGTAACTGCAGTGGAATTTGGATAGTTTTTTTAGTCTGAAGCTTCTTAGCTATAAATGATAGTCCATCTTTGATTTATTCATACTACCCTGCTGCCTGTCATATGCTGGTCAAGACTTGTGCAGCAGAGAGAAGCATTTTTCCCTTATCTCACTTTCTTATTCCTTGTTTCATTGTGTAGTCACCTCCTGGGGCTGTGTTTACATGAATTTCACTAACAACAAATCTTGAGGAATCTGCTTAAGTAATAATCAATTTTTCTTTTAAATTGCCCCTTTTCCATATTTTTGTGTGAATGGATAAACTGTCTGATCATCTTCCTTAGCTCCTGTAATGAAAGCTCTCTCTGGTTTTGTTCAGTGCTACTGGCAAGGCTTCAGGCTGAAACAAGGCTGTCGGACTGGGAGGCCTGTAGAATTTGTGGCCTTAAAAAGGGGTAAAAAAGGAAGGGTAAACTGGTACTCTGTCTTATTTAGTAATTCTCTGCTGTAAAATATGGAACTAGTCACTGGATAAGCAACACTAGTGAATTTCCAGAGGAAATTGAAATGTCTTTTCCAGAAAAAATTCTAACTGCTCCTTTCAAAGTCGTTCTCCTTTCTGCATACTTTTGGGACTACACTTCTGGTCTTTTGGCCAAAGCATCCTATTCGTGTAACATCCCAGGTTTGGCTGGGAAAAAGCAGGGCAGTGAGTTTACTCAAAGCCGTGGCTTTGCATGTCCTTAGTTTGAAGTGGGTTTTGAGCTTTGGTTTTCCCTTGGCCCAGCAAACTCCGTGTGGACTTAGATATTATTTCTGTGTTTTAGCTTCTCTTTTCAGGCTCTGCTGCTTCACTAAGAATCTGAACTGTAAGGCAGTGCCTTTTCCCATCCCACCAACCATATGCATCAGGCTGACCTTTGGCTTGAATGCAAAGTTTGGTGTCAACCCTGTAGCATTAGCAAATATCACATAAATCACAGTGACAAGGTTTCCAGGCAGTGTGGCTGCGGGGAGGTTGGCACTGAGCGTGTCGGAATGACAGAAGTGATTTCTGATCTCTGTTAGCACTGCAGGGCAGGCACCAACAGGCCAGGGTTGTTTCTTGCTCCATCCCTTGCCCTGTTTCCATGCGGACGCCCTCCCTTGAGCTGTGCCTTGCTTTTGTTGTTCTGGGGTCAGAGCCCACCCCTGGCACCAAGGAGTGGCTGCTGGTCCTGGTGGGGAAAACTTCACGTGGAGCTTCAGCACTTGGAGCCTCAATTCTCTCTTAACAACCTCATCCTTGTTGAGCATCTTGATTTCAAGTGTCTGTTGAAGCACTGTAAACAGATTTCCTTCGGCTCTGCAGCACTACATGCTGTGTTGCAATACATTCTGTCTACTTTAGAGCTGTTAGTGATTCATTAGTTTGCTGTTCCAAAAACCAATTCCAAAGGGATCACTCATCTCCCTAGAGCAGTGAGGGTATTTTCAAGCTGGCTACACAGCGCTGTGCTGGTTTTTTTTGAGACTTGCCTGGTGTAAATCATGTGGCAGTGATACTGCCAAAGGCTGCCAATTCAGTGGAGGATTGCACACAGATTCCATGGGTGGGAACTTGCGATATGATTAGACACAGCTAATAATAGCTCCTCTCGACTCCTGAAATGTCAGTTGTCTTGTGGGTAACTGCACTTTGGAAAGCATTAACTTTATTTTGCCACCGCGGCTCCTCCCTGACACGCTCAGTGTTGCATTGTGCTTGTAACATAGAAAAGGATATTGGAAACGAAGAATCTTAATCTGTCTGTCTGTGAATTGACCTGTGTCAAGATCTCAGAATTGCAGCATCAGTCTGGGAACTCAGGACTTTGTCCTCTCTGAGCTTTTCCTGTCCAGAGATTCTTAAGATCTAATAAGGATGTCTCTGGAAGGGACTTGGAAACATAACAGTGAGAAATCTCTGGTGTACTGTGAAAAAAAAAAAAAAGTATTGTAACATAAAGGAGTAACTCAGTTTTCTTTAAAGGGGTCAGTTGCTGCCTGACAGACTGTCCTGCAGTCAGGTCTCCAGGGTTTCTGGAGTTTCTGAGTATATCTTTGCCTTAGAACTGTTTTTTCTGGCAGGGAAAAATAACTCTGTTTTTCACAGAACTTCCAAAGTTTTCAATTGTTTTATGAACCAAGAGAAAATAGAAAATAAAACAACTCTCCAAGTGCTCTGTAGTACTAAGTTAATGCTCTTTCTTACATTAGCCATTTATTTCTTTTTGCTGTCTGGTGCACCCAGCAAGGTACCAGCAGTACGTCTCCAGCTGCAGGATTTACTGTAAGATTTGTATGGACTGCTGGAGACCAGGCAGGGATTTTAATATGTTGGCTGCAGAGTGACACAAACAGATACATAAAAAACTACAAAGAATAAATTTTTAGTCAAAAGGTGCCAGCATTTAGAAGAGTGAGAAGTTAAGCAATGAGCTGTTGTCAGATTATAACTGAAATCATAGCTCTGAGCAGTGAGCTGAGTTTTAGGAGATGTTGGACACTTGTTGTCTCCAGGGATTTGGATTAAGTGGGGCACCTGCCCCTTGCAAGTACAGAGCTGCATGGGAGCTGCATGAAGCCATGCAATGGAGGGTAATGGGAATACGGGGACAGACAGACGGCCGGAGTTCCAAGTGACTCTTCTCAATTGTGTTTTACAGCTGCATGTTACAGCTGCAAACACCTGGATATGTTCTCAAGGCAGAACTGCATCACTGGGGGCCACGATTAACATGACATAATGAAGGGACCTCGCTTCCTGTATGCCACTATGTCTCTGATGTTATTTTCCTGATTTCTCATGGAAGTTAGATGACAATATCAGTAAAGAGCAGAGGAAACTCAAGTAAAAATCAAAGAAAGAGCTTGTGAAAAGTCTGACAGGAAGTCTTTATCCAGTAGGCTTTTCTTGCAGTCACAGCTCAGGATTCCCAAGTCGCCCATTAGTAAATGTTGACCGTGGTGCTGAGAACCCAGAGCAGCATGGCTTGTGGGGGATCTTGGAAAGAGTCTTGTATTCAATCTGTTTATTTGAACTAATTACTTTAATTATAGTAATTAATTTGTATCTTAATGAGCAATCCATCCCTCTATTTGTGCAGTACTGCCAGAATTTAGTTCTCATATTTAAGCCATGTTGCAGGCTTTTTGTGCCAATGAAGAGGTATTTCCAGTGCACTTGGGGAATTGTGGTTAACAGAATGACTTCACCTGAAGGGGAAGCTTGATTGTTGTCATTTTGTTCTGTTCAATAATCTGAAATACATCATCAGCATCAATGCTTTACTTAAAGAAAAATAAGGTTAGAATCAATGGGTTTTTAAGAATATTAACCTCTTTCCCTGAGGTTTCTTTTTTTTTTTTCTTCCAGAAGTACTCTGTCATTTTCTTTGCTTGGCAACTTAAATTAACTTGCTTGTGAACATTTAAAGCAAATTGTGTGCTTAGAAATCTGAGAAAAAAAGCAGAAAAGATTTATCTCACAATAAGTTTTTATTCCTCTTGCATTTATTGTACCTCCCCCCCTCTACCCTCTAAATCATGATAATCAAGCACTGAAAAGCATTTTATATGAGGATCTATGTGATTCCTGGCAGTTGGCTAACGGATTACACTCAGCTGCTCTTTGCCATTGCAGGATAAACCCCATCTTGCACAGACTCACGGAAGTCATCAGGCTGTCTTTCGTTTCAAGTTCATCCTTTGTCATCCTGATAGGCAGAGGCACTTGGGGAATTAAGACATGAAATTGTTGGTATTCTTAGAGAAGCAATGTCAAACAACCTGCTGGAACATGTGACAATTGCTGGATCTGTGTTCTTGTCGTGCATTCAACTTGCTGAAAGAATTAGGTTCCCATTCTCTCGGTGTGCTGTCTGCAGTTTGCTGTGATCAAAGAAAGGAGTGGAGGTGGTCTACTAGGAATACTTCTCCCCTTCTGCATGAAAGAACAAATTATTACAGTTTTCCCCTTCAGTGGAATAATGTGTTCATCTACCTGCTTCAGAGCAGTCAACAGCTCTTTGTGAAATCTTGCGCAGGCACTGGGTGCTCCTCAGATGGCTCGAAGTGCCACTTTTGTCACTCTTTCCCAGTGGTTGTGGTTTTACTCTGAGCTAGTCCGAGGAGGGAGGCAGTGAGACCTGCCCAAACCTCCCCAAGGTGGGGATTTCTTTTCTATGGGTAACTCCTGTGCAGCCCAAAAGTAAGATCTGGCAATCCTTTGCGTCCCCAGTGAAGTGCTTGTAAAAGCCCTACATGCAACAACTGGCAGCTGACTGCTGCACATGAATTTGTTCTTTTCTTTATAACACAATTCAAACTAGTGGTTAAACCTAATAGCTAAGAGTTAGTTGTTTGAGTAATAATTAATCAGATTCCTCCATGTGAAATGCTTGGTAAGAACACAGTGATAGTATGAGTGCTATGATTTAAATACAAAATTGCATTATGGCATCAACATGGATATTAGTCCTATACTAGCACTTTTTTTCTTAGACTTATTTTAGGGGTAATGCAGCATTTGAATGACAAGATCGTGAAAAGAAATGCTTGCTTTTTAAAGTTTTTAATCATTTTGACATTATACTTGAGAGCAATAATTGTGATGTCGTTTCTAAAGTCCAAGAGGTTTATCTGTCAAGTGTTAATAACAGATAAACATTTTGTTTGCTTTCTGCATTTAATATATTGTGGTATTAACAGAAGATAGGAATCAGGTTTTCTTTCTCTGATGAGTCCTTAAATTCAATTAAGCTGGGATATGGTAAACAGCACTATGATTTGAAAGAGGATAAACCTCCCTGAGCTATTAGGGAACTTGTATATGTCTGAATGTCCTTGCTATTATCATAACTTTAATCATTGTAAGCTGCAAGCCCATTCAAAGTATTATCTAGGCCTGACAACATCCTCAGTGTTAGTACAATGCATTAAAAAAAAAAGCCTTTTGTGCAATCTCAGTCTCAAGGACAAGCCACCTAATTAACAGACCAGCCTGAAACACACACTGTTGTGTGTCTTTATTAAGACATAATGAATTGTGGAAATCAAAGTTGTTTTTTTGAATCAGAACGATCTGAGGGGAGCATTTCATGGCAGAGAGTGGAGAAATGTGAAGGCATCAAGTACCACTGTGAGGAGAATGTTAAGTGTATGCACATCCCTGCTGTGTGTATCTATGTACATGTGAAAATATGTATGGATAGATGTAGGATCATACACACAATGTAGAGCAGGCAGAAGCCTGTGTTTTGTTGAGCTACAATGGCTTTTTTTTTTTAAATTTCTAAAGGTAATACTTGGTTTGTAACATTATTTTTTTAAACTCCTGTTCATGCCTTAAGATTGAAGCTTCTGAACTTTTGGGATGCACCTCAAGTTCCTCTATTTGGGTCTGACTATTCATATAAAATCCAGTCAGAGCTCAGGTTTTGAACCTGTGTGTATTTCTGAACACAAAACTCTCATCAGTGGTATGAAAGCAAGTGCTCAAATAAGCTGGTTTTGAAGAGCAAGGACTGAGTATCTTTACAGCTTCGAAGTAACCTGATCCAGCTGTGCACTACACTCATGGGTTTATGCTTTTGCTAAATTCTTACAATGGGAGCAGTGATAAAGCAGCAGCAGCTGCAGACTGGAAATGTGCATGGAGTAGTTTGAAGAACTGGCCTATGAGAAGTACAAATAAAACCTTGCCAGGTTTGATAGCTTTTGAAATATCTGGTTGTTATCCTCAAGAGCTTCATTCAGGACTATGTGGATCCTTCCTTCCTGTGTGGTTTTGGCAGGCTGGATCTAATAGTTTTTAACCACAAGTGCTTCCCTGCCTAAACATGCAGCTTCACAGGAGGATTTCTTTGGACAAGCATAATTCATATGAATTATATCCACAAGGACTTGGACCTCTATCAACCCAACAGGAATTGTCACTTTAAGACTCTGGAAATACTTGCTCACAAGAGAATACTGATGGGATATTTAAAAAGAGCCTTGAAGCAAAGTGTCAAAATATGAGCAGACCTTAGAGATGCATCAGGTATAACTATATGCAGGGCAACTTAGAGCAAACCACAAAATGGTGTTTTTATTTTCCCCTGTGGTGCGATGTTATAGCAGGGAATGGTGTGTAAAGCAGAAAATGGAATGTGTTTCCTTTTTTTTCCTCCTGCTTTTAAGTACAGTGACATGTCCTAATTTAGACCTAATTTTCATTCCTGTAACATTGCTTGTAATAACGTCTAAAGTCCTCAGAATTAATTTGACTGGAAAAATTCCAGAAGGACTTTCAATTTTTCTAATTAAAAACATTATAGATGTCTTAATTAGGCACTGTTATTAATGGTAATATTACTCAATTTAGAACTACACACTTAAGATGTGGTTACCTCTAGTGTGATTAGTCAGAGAAGCTCGGCTATGCAAGGATGCACACTAGAATTCTGAACAGTTAAGTATTTAGAGCCAGATGCTCAGCTGTGTAAATTGTGTGGCGACTGTGGCCTCAGTAGAGCTAGACTAGTATACATTAACTGGGGATTTGCTATCTAAAGTTATAAACAATTATTGCTGGCTCATCTCCCTCACTATTTCTCTTTTTCTTTTCCTTTCCCGTACTTAGCTTGTTTTTTCTCTCCATGGTAGAATAAGCTGATGAAGTAACACAAGCACATGTTCCTGCTCCAGGATAAGCTTTTTAACTACTAAAACTTCGCTAAAGCCACTCTACACTTGTATTTCTCTTCACTCCTGTTGTCCCAGGGGGGATTTCCCTGACTTAAATGAACCTGCTCCTGATTTAGAACACAGTTCAAGGACCTTTTCTCTGTGTCTTCCCCTCTAATGGGCTCTGTTACAAGCTTCAGGTTGTGGCAATTTGCTGTGCTTGGTGAGGACCTGCTGCTGCTACATGTGAGGGGAAAATTAGGTGGAATGTTTTATTTGCTTGCCTAGACACAGGTTTACACAAACTTTTAAAGTACTCTGTAGGCCAGTTAATGTGTGTGTTCTCCTGTTCGAAGATTGAAAGGAGCTATTTAGGTTTACTGTATTTGTGCCTGGCTCCGTTAGCACAGAAGAACCCATGACAGCGTTCAGGTCTATAATTACTGTGGCTCCTGTTTGATATTACTCACGTTTATTGTGATTGTGGATGGGAAAGGTTGTTGGCTGCGTGGGCTATTGCAGCTCTGTGGCTTCAGCTGAGGAGCTGGTACAAAATAACACCTGTACTTTGATTACCAGGTTATAAGGCTTTGATAAAAAAGGCACCCCCTACACCCCTTAACACCACACAGCAAATGTTCCAATTTTTGAAGTTTATTTGCGAAGCGAGGTGTAAATTAAAGTGAATGTAACACACCAAATCTTTGCATGTTCTGTTGCTCAGCGATCCCAGGGTTTATATTCCAAGTGTTTTCCAATGTGTAAATCGTTACCTAGGCTGTGTAAGAGCTCATTTGTGTGGCAGAAAAAGCTGCTTTTTGTGTGAACTGTGTGGAAACCAGATTTGTGTCATCCTGCAGGTAGTTCAAGCACAAAACAAACAGTCATCACACGTTCGGGTTCAGGTGGACAGATGTGCATGGGGCTGTTGAAGGCATCTGGATATATAATTGGTATATGGGATAATACTGAAACCTCAAAATGCTACAGACATTTGCATCTGTTCACTGATGTATATAATGACGAGTTATTTGGGGTAGTGGGGTGTGAAGCTTAAGAGGAGCTTAATGATTTTTCCTTTAATAAATCATTTGACTACAGCGGTGTCATCTTTTATTAGCTTGCAATTTTGTAAAAGTTAAGACTGAGCATAATGTTGCATATAATTCTAAAACATCTGGTAGCAATATCTAGTAGCAGCTGTTTAGTACCTGAAATATAAACAAAACATGATTTTATCCATAGCTGTTATAGTTAATTTTCCTGGAAGTACTAGTTTTGGAGTAGATGCACTATGCAATAGATCTGTTCAGGACAAAGAATGAGTGAAAATTAAGATATTGTTCAAAACCTGAACAAATGGAAGAGGTCTGCATAAAATGTTGACTAGGAAAACAGCTGTGTTTCTAAAAAAGATTTTGTTTTCTATTGAAATGAAAGAAACTTTAGAAGAAATCCTAAAATGACTGATAGTCCTTAACTACACTGTGTCTTGGTAGTGAAGTGCATCCCATTAAGAGTTTATGATCTGTTATAATTGTGTTCATATTGTTTTTTTTTCCCAGTCCCTATTCCTCTGAGGAAAGTTACCCAGTGCTTTGACTGTGGTGATATACGTAGAACTCTATTATTGGTGCTCAAACGCTGAAAAGAAAATAAAGCAACCAACAACCCCTCAAACAAAGCAAAGTGAAAATGAGGCGACAGCAGTTCACTGGCTGCTGTTCCTGTCTGGTCCTCTCAGGAAAGGTGGGGGCTGCATTGTCACAGGGAGCAGAGAGCAGACATGGCCGGGGTGCCTTTGGGCTGCTGCAGTTTGGGATGCACCCCTGATACCTCCCTGTGATACTCTGCAGTGTCACGTCTCAGAATTTCCCCCTCTGTCCCGGGGCATCCATCAGGTGGGTTTGCATTTTGAGGGTGAGGAGAAGTTGCAGCCTCAGCTGCACCTGCTGAGACTCTCCTGGCCCTGGGAGCTCAGTTTGTTTTTCTGACATGCAGCGGGTGAGCAATACCCATTTCAGGCAGGCCCAGCGATGGGGATGTGCTTTGTGGGAGAACTGAATGTGCACAATCAAGCAGTATTTCCTGTGATATGTCTCTATAAGCTGCTCCTTTTAAATCTTGCCACTGTAAGAGGCAGAGAGGTTTGCCAAGTAATCTGACTTTAGTGCTGCTTGTAGCAGGTTCCGGTCATTCTGGAGTCGGTGGAGGGATTTATATAGAAGCGGAGTAAGATCTCAGAATATTGCAGAGCATCAAAAGCCATACATGTGGCACCAGCATCTTTTCCTTCTCTTTTGATGGTCCTTTTCAGGTTCCTCTGGGGTGTGAAGTCTATTTAGGGCACCAGTGTTCCAGCAATCCTTTTATTCAGTCATCTGTAAACTACCTGTACAGAATAACGTGTGGAATAATGTTGATATTTGACCCTCGAATAGATTTTTTCTCTCTGTATGATGAGGATCCCTGAGGAATGCCAATGGTTAACTGTGACGCTGGACGTCTGTTTTTCCTTTTCACTTAGTTAGGACATAAGAAGACTCTTTAAGAATATGAGCCCAATGAAGTTTATTTCTGTCTTGGGGCGTTTAGTTTCTTTGGATGTTTGCCTATTTCTAGGTGATCAAAAATCACCCATCCAGCATCTTGATCTATGTTGTAGAACAAGTAGACCTTTGACTGTGTAGGCATGATTTTTGATTCATTCCGTGCATGTATAACTAGAAAAATTCCCAATTTTCTGTTACAGTGAAATGACAATTTTACTGGATGATTCAAGTTCTTTACCTATAAGTTGATTTTAAACCCATTATGCAGTATTGATGTTCAAGTGTAAATAATTTATAATCATAGCCTAGTGCTGGAGGATGCTAAATATCAGTAATTTTGTATTAAAACTCATTAAAGATGACATTTGAGCTCCCAGGGGGCTGTTTGTAAAACTCCCTTGGCCTTGATAATGTCAGGATTTCACCAGAAGTGTCACCTAAAAAATAAAATTATGACATTTCACTTCTTACTAAATCCAATTAATCTTCATTAATTGCATAATAATTTTGAATGTAATCTTATTTGAAAAGCTTGGGGAAGTGCACCAAAACCTATGACCCAGATCCTACAGTTTTTAGCTTGTCTGTGCAATAGGAGGGGTTTTTTGTGCATACATAGGGTAGCTGTAGTCATTTCTGAGTTACAGGATCTTGGTTTGGCTGTGTGCACAGGATATTCCCTTGGAACCAGACCTGAGCTGGTGCTGTCTGGAACGTGATGCTCCTTCAAGCAGCAAATGCAACAAATCGTCACCAGGTTACAGCAGGAGCAGGGGAGCTTCATCCTGCTTCAACAAACTGGAGCCCGAGAACTGCTTATGTTGGGAAGATCGTTAAGGTCAAGTCCAAACCTTACCCAGCCCAGCCAAGTCCAGCCCCTGTCTCTGTCCTTAAGTGCACCCTCGTTTTGCATGAACTGCTTTGCTGTGGTCTGTGGGACTGGCTGGTGCTCCTGGTCCTTATGTGGGTGAGGGTCTTGGCCACTGCTGCTCCTGGCCCCGTGATCCGTGGCCTCCTGAGAGCTTTCTCATTTTCTGCGGAGTTTCCTCTGGTTTGGGACTCCCCTGTGCCCTTTCCTGAAATGTTCCACTGCAGGCTGTGCTGGCACTGGGCCTGCTCGCTGTGGCAAATGAGGTTCTTCTCCTGAGGAAGAGCAAATTGTGGGTTTGTGTTATCTTTGGACAGCGAACGAAGCCAAGTGTGAGTGAATGCTCTTGGCATTGGACAAGGAAATAAAAGGATGCAAACCCATTACCTTGTCATTGTCCTCTTGGAAAGATGGATTGCTTGGATGAGGAGCAGGCCAAAATTAAGTATCTCAAATAGAAGGAACTTTGTCCTACATCCTCTTGAGGTGACATAAGCTGATGCCATACGTGCTTAGAGACTGCCCTAGCTGTGGCCAGCTATTGTGCTGGTTTTATTTTATTAAACTGTCTTCCTGTGCATCCAGAAGGCCTGTTAGAAATGGGCTCTGCCCTGTGTGAATCCTCAAATGTTCCAAGGTTTTACTGGGAGCTAACCCATGAGCTTTGCTTAGAACCAGCTGCCTCTAAGCATTTGTACACAGTGAGGACTTTTTATTTATGTTCTTTGCGTTTGTGTCCAATGGTTCCTGTGTAGGAAATAGAGACCATGGGCATCTCTGGGGTTCCTGGGTCCTGGAGCTGTGAATCTGAGAGGTAATGGGACCTTTTCAGTCTCTTGTAGCCAATAAGACCATAAAAGGCAGCAGGTGCTTTACCTTAGGTTATTATATCTCAAACTGGTTAAGACAGCAAGATTTATTTGGTGTAGAGCACGCATGCCAAGGGTAGTCACATCCAGAATTCTTTTATGGCTGCTTTTCCAATCTCTTTTAACCAAAGTAAGCAAAACTGTCCCTTGTAAGATTTTAATTCACTTCCTTTGAGAGAACTTTGGTGAAGATATTACAGTGCCTCTCTATTAGAGGGAGAAAGATATTTTGTTAGACTTCAAAACTCAACCGGAAGAGGCCCTGAAGGATGTGGTCTGACTTTGTAGTTTTGAGGAAGAGGCTAGACTAATTGACCTCCAGAGTCCTCTTCTACCCTTGAATATTCTGTGAGTCTGTGGTGATCTTGTTATTTGCAATGTCCTTCTTGTTCTCTTTTCTCCTCATGGACATATTTATGTTACAAACTGAATTGGCTTGTGGTCTTCCTGTACCCTTTAAAAATGAGAAAAATAAAATCTGTGTATTGCAAGGGAAATAACTCTCTGGCACGACCACGAACTGAAAGTAGGAGTTTGATACCCTATAAACAAGTGGAAAATTTTCTTACACTGTGAGTACTTCTCCTTATGTCTTTCATTCCCTGTAATTCATTCTGGCTTTTTGATGGCAAAATGTATCGACTGCAACTTCAATAATTTCCCAAGTGCTGTTGGTAGCTTGTGTCATCATGCAACCTACAGCTGATGGGCTTTGAATGTGGTTTTCTGTATCAGCAAGGTAATACAGGCTTTCTGTTTTGCTGCATCTGTGCCCCAGTAAGAGGGCTGCTGCTGTGGAGGGCGTTCTACTTGATACTTGCCATGATATTTATTTTCTGAAAAAAAGGTTCTTTCAATGTACAAGTGTAACAGAGAAGGAGACCTTTTTGATCTCACCATTAAAGCAATTCTAAATTCCATGAATTTGGCTGTAGCAAGTGAGTTGGGCTTGAATTGTGCCCGTGTTCTCGAGAGATTTAATGGCATTGTTAAATAAAAGTTTTAATGTCACTAAGTCAGGTGCGGGGATATTTATAATTCCAGCATTTGCTTGTTTTCTTGCATTCCAGCAGAATCTGGACATTCTGTTTCAGAGACCTAGTATATTGCTTATCTTTTTAAAATAGTTCTTGTATTTCTGATTTGGAGGAAGAGGCAAGATTTTCATGGGGTATGGACACTTTAATGGCCCTTTACAATATCTGCTCCTGTTTATTGAAATGTCAGCCCTCTCTTACCTGTGATGAGAACAGTGGTGCGAATTCTTTCTCCTATGTGGCCACTCTGACCCGGGAGGAGCTACCAGCAGCCATTTGCAAAACCACTTTATTATCCTCATTTAACTAGTCTTTAAAATTCCTCTGTGTTGAAAGGAATCAGTAACTTCACTTTGGAGTTATTGGCAAGCAACACTAATTGGGACTATCTTCCACTCCTCTCTGAATAATTTGTTGTGTCCTAGGCTGAATGCCCGGGGCATGAGGTTTTTGCTTCTGAGTTTGTGCATGGACTGACCCTGACCTGGGGAATCCTCCCCTGTGTGTGCAAATAACAAACACTGATGTAAACCCCAGACAACTTGTCAAGGCAGTAGATCAATCTGAGCGAGCTTAGCATGAAACATTCAAGGTATTGACTCTGCACCTGAGTCTCTTGAACGTATGAATTGTATGACACTTGTATGAATTCACAGGCAGATTTTCTAATGGTGTTTCCTGTTTTGCTCCCTTCTGACACTCACCAATTAGTGAAAAAAAGGCAGCTTTGAGAGTGAGATTGGAAAAGGAAATGTATTCATCCCATCCAGATTTAAGAGCCCAAGTTAGATTTCTAGGCTTTCCAATGGTAATTCAGCCTTTAGCAGGCAAATGAAAGCATCTAAATTAGGAATCTGCTTCTTTCTTCCGCCAGTATCATGAAACTGTGTGCCTGATTTTGACAAGTTCTGCAACGTGAATAATCTAAGCTGCTGTCTCATTTATTTTTCAAGCCCCTGTGAGCATCAGATGGGAAGACTGGGCTGTAGCAGACCTCTAAACTCCTTCACTGGGGACTTTGGAGTGTCCCCATCTGCATGCAAGTTGTGAAGGAGGAGGGGTTAGACTGCAGTGAAAGGCCCGAGAGGCCGGTTATGCTGGATGAGAATGTTAACAGGGCTCTCTACACTCCGTTTGTTTCCCTTTTTGTGAGAACTGGGCAAATACCTCACTGGAAGCATTCTGTTAATGAATAGAAAAGAAGTAACAGTTTTGCTAATTGGTTTGCAGGCCTCTGAACTGTATGAAGGGAGACCAAGTGAGCATAATTTAACTTTCTTCTCCTTGCAATCATTACACAAGTACCCTGTGCATTTTAATGATTTCACTAGGTAAACCTTTGCAATGTTTTTTTTTGGTTTTTTTTTGACCCTGCGCCACTTCTTATGACACGGATAAAAAAGAGAAGGTATTTTGAAAGAACATTTTAAATCTGGTGTGAAAATGGGACCTGTGAGGGTTTGTTTGGTTGGGGTTTTTTTTGCTACTTGCATGTTATACCATGGCACTTAGAGGCATGACACTTTATTCTGTTTTATGACACAGGACTCATCTCTGGCTGATATACTGGAGGCCAGGTTGCTTTAATGCTGTCAGGCTGCATTAACCTACAACTTCAATGAATATGGGCCAAGTGAGATATAGGATGAATAACTCAAGGGGCAAAATGATGTCGAATCCCACAGCTTGTCTTCTACAATCTGCCAGTTATTTATTGACAATTAGATCCAAATAGCTCTTTTTCAGAAGCAACAATATGCTTTGTGAGCAAGGAAAGTAGAGAGAACTGGTCTTTGCTCTTTGCTGGAGTGTTTTGCTTACAAATCTGTCTTTTTAAGGATAATTCTACAGAAACTCATATGAAATCTTTGAGTGTTCAGGCGGTTCTTCCTCGGAAAGAACCGCTGAAATCCACAAGTGAAATCCAAGTCATGGGTGAGCTTGTAGAGATTTGAATTTTTAGCAGCATATTATTTGTAATTCAGCTTGGGCCATCAGCTTCAGTGTTTGTTATCAGTGCCATTGTCAGCAGCTTCTAGGTCTGAGTTACTGGATCTATGCAGAAAGGAGTTTAAAAAATGATCACCACCATCCATAGTGCAGTTATGCACCCAACATCCTTTCCTCAGTGAAAGGAGGAGTAACATTATGCTTTAGAACTTGCCTTATGAAAGCGTCTTGTTTTCTCTGAATATTCTTAATTTAGGCTAAATAAATGTTGATATTCAAACGTTTGTTCTTACCATACAAAATGCATGATTTTCCTATTAGTCCAAAAATCTTCTTCTATCTTCATTCTCTGTTGGTCTGTGTTCCTCCTGGGAGATGTCTGTTCTAGCAGCAGAAAGGGGACAAATCCTGGCACCTGGAAAATAATGGGCTGAGCTAAAGCCCCAGGACCCTTGGGATGGGAGTGGTGGCAGGTGCTGAGCTTTGGCAGTGGATGCAAACTCGTATCAGAAGGTGCATGCAAACAGGGAAAAAAAAGGCAGCATTCAAGGACCAGTGCAATGTGTGATAATTCTCAGTTGGTTGTGGCAGGTGCTCTTGGGAGAGTGTTAAGAGGGTCTTAAGTTGATTCAGCGGACCTAAAGGAACACTTAGAAGGATTTGGTGATCTCCCTTGTTTTTTCTCTGTTAACTGAGATTTTTTTTTTTTTTCTAAAAAGAGAAAGGTTGACTCTGTTACTGTTTTGGTGCAGTGGGAACCCAGCACCTTTTGCCCTTTTAGTGCAGGGGTTTTGCAAACATCATGGGCTGCAATGCATTTTGTTCTTGGAGAGGACGATGATGATGACAGCGTATTCAGATGCACAATAACAGTGAGACACAGCCACACACAGCACTTGTAGCTAAGCCAATGCCAAAATTGTCAAGTAAAGAGCTGGTTCTGGTCATCCATGCTTTTCCAGGCACTTCATGCTTCTGGAGACAGCTAATTAGGCCATGTGCTCATGATCTGCAGAAACAAATCAAACTGGACTTCAGCCTTGAACAGTGATGATGGCGATGCCTCTTCTACTGCACAACCAGCTGCTGGATGAAAAATACCAGTGATTATACAACCTGTATACTGATTTATTGAGCCTCTCTGCAGTGCTGGCAGAGCTCTCTGTCACAGCCCTGTTACACACCTGCCTCTTCAAGTACTCAGGGTGCTGCAATCTTTGGTCGATCTCCTCTTATTATTTTGTTAGAAGAGGTTCTTGAGGAAAGATGCTTTTCAAAACTTGTCCCACTATAGAGTGCATCCTCCTCCCCTTGCAATTCCTAGTGCCAAGCCAGAGGCACATTTGAACAAAAGTTGTCTGGATGTTCAGGAACTGGTGTGAAAGAGGTTAGGACATTGCAAAGAGGACTGGGGGAGGAGGGCATGTATTCAATAAAAATACCATTTATACAACTAAAAGAGTCTAATGCTTGAAAGAATAAAGATCCAGTGGCAGCTCTGGGTCAAGGGTTCATCCCATTTCTTCTTTACAGTGCAGACATGAATGCCATGCCCTCTCTGCTTTTATATCACCCACTTACCTGGTGGAAATGGTGACTGCTATTGCCCAGGATATGCTCAGGGTGCCAGAGGAGCAGGGAATCCTTGTGCTGAGTGCAGGGCACACTCTCAGAGCAGAGCCTGGGGCTTGCCTGGCTCTCCTGGAAAAGTGAGGCATCTATTAACAAACACTGACAAACCACATGCTTTGCAAATCCTTTTGCATGCCTGCTTCTGATGCTCACACCAGGAATACTGGGCTCTGCTGTGCTCTCACCAGCAAGAACTTTAATGGGTTTTTTCCCTGTTTAACTGCTCATTTGACAATTTATCTCAATGATTTCTTGGCATCTTTGCTCAGTTCTCATGCCAAATCGACTAATACCTGCAAAAAGTTGGCTTTTGACCTTGCTGCCACAAATTCAGCATCTGTGAATGACTAATTGAAGGCTGGGTACCAGGTGTGAATGTCAGTGCATGCTACAGTGAGCCCATGGCAGTCAAGCTGGTATAATTCTGCTTGTCATGGATGGGTTGCTGTTTTCTGTTCTGCTTGCTCGGCTGAGATGGAGCAAGGTGTTGCTGGTATAAGCATCACCTGGTTTAAAAACTGAATTCTGAATTAAAAAAAAAAAGAAAAATCCAGACAGTGCTCCCTGTTGTCAGAGTTTTGTTCCCTGCTGTCAGCATTTTGAGATGTTTAATTAGCAGTTTCATTAAGTGGCTGTTAGATGATATAACCTGTGCAGTGTTGTATAGTATATAGTAACCTGTATATAACCTGATGTAACCTTGTCCTAGGAGTTAGCAGTGGCTGCCTCTGGTGTTTTCTTGCAGGCTCTGTTACCTCACATTCCCACGTATCAAGATGTGGAAAGTGATACTGAGATCTCTTGTAAATCACGTGAAGCTCTAGCAAGGCACTGCTGTAGCTCTATACAAGAACTTGCTGTTTCTGTTTTATAACCTTAACCGTAAAAACAAAACATCTGCTGTTACTAGACTGGGTGGCGGGGTCATAGTGGCTCTCAAATTGGTTAACTTCTTACAGTGTTTTATACTGAAAGATTTCTACAAATGGAGCGTCCTGAAAATATCCAGCTATGGCAATCCTAAATGGGAAAACACACTCTTTAGGTTTGTGGCTTGGATATGAGACAAGTAGAAATTATTCCAGCCATCCACATGATTCCAAATGCTCCACTTTGAGGCTGGGAACAACATAGGAGAATTATCTTAAATATTTGCTACAATTTCTAGTTTTTAAATGAATTTTCATATTGGTTCCAAAAGATGTGACCTGCTGGAATCAGCAAAGTGCAAGATTAGTCCTCCCTGTTAAAATTAGATTTTGTAAAACTTGTCATTGTAACAAGCTTAGTTTCTGTTTCTTCACTGTCTCTGAGTACGACACTGATCACTTGCTGCACGTTCTCTGTAGTTTTGTCCTCTGAAAAATGTTTTTATATAGCTGAGAATTCTTTTAATGAGAGAAAGGGAGACTTAAGGATAGAGGAAGATCAGTGGCCATTCTCAGACTGACATGATTGTTAAAAGCCTCGACAGACACAGCCTTTGATCTGGTTATCTGAGAAGTTCTTTTTCAGTGCTGAACCAGGAGCAGTCAGACTACCATATTCAAACAGTTTGTAGTCTATCCCATTATCTAAGAACACTCCTTTAATAACTTAATTCTTTATAGAAATCATAATTCATTTCATCTTAAAACTTCATATACCAATTGCCAAACTTTTCAGCAACTTAGGAATCTCTGTCAGGTTTTGTTAACTTTCAGTCTTAACTCTGTGCCACTGACTTGAAGACATTTTTAGATTCCTTCTTGCTTCAATCCTGTGCAGTTTTAGATTGTAAACTTTTCTGTGGGAATCCATAAATGCAAGTGTGCC
The DNA here is from genome assembly GCA_013397315.1 of Donacobius atricapilla. NCBI lineage: Eukaryota > Metazoa > Chordata > Aves > Passeriformes > Mimidae > Donacobius > Donacobius atricapilla. The sequence continues at coordinate 350,733 of WBMY01001343.1, forward strand.
ATGTTAAATCTGGAAATGTAAAATTTAAGTCTGTAGGGAGAGGGAGCAGCAAGAGATGTTGAGCTCCTGTCTCTGCAGTGAGCTCTAGGAGCCAACTCCCAGTGGTGAGATCAGGGAACAGAGTGTGGAAGGATCTGAGATCCCTTCTCATCTTGCTGCCTGCTCTGGGAAGGTCAAGAGTTTCCTCTTTGCTGGCTTCCCATATCCTCAGAATGAAAGGTTGGGCAGATTGTCCCTTCCCTATCATGGGCACACTTATGCTGGCAAGGGAAAGCTGGGATAAAAGAGGAAATTTCTTGTCTTCCTTGCTGCTTGTAGAGCTGGTCCCAGCAAATTATGGCGGTTTATGCTCTTGTAGAAAGCCAATCAGAAGCTGAAAGCTTTCTCTGCTTTCTCTATTTTAATCTTCTGTTTTCAGAAAGGATAAAACTGGTTTTGCCCTTTTTTCTTTCCTTACTTTGTCTCTTGATGCTGTTATTTTCATCCTACTGTGCTCTGTGCAGGTAACCTGGTTGTATAGGGAAAAAAAGGCTTCTCCTTTAGCATGAAAAGGAAATTCCAACTTCTGCTGTAAAATGCAAGTATTGTTCCTACATCTGAATATAATATTAACATAACTGAAGTGAAAAAGCATGACTGCTATGAAATTATAGTAACTTCTTTAGCTACAATTTACTCAGGCTCTTGCATGTGATTAATGAAAGAAGCTTCCTCGTTACTCCCCTAAAAGAGTATCAGCTATGCAGATTTGAGGTATGATGGGATAGCCATAAAGCAATTTAAAATTAGATATTGTAGCATCTTTAAAGAGCACAGAAATACTATGAAATGTGGTTCATGAGAACCACCAGGGAAACATCCAGCATTTTTCACAGGAGGGACTGACAGGCCATGTCAAACCTTGTGACTCTTTCTGAGTCTGAGCAATGAGATCACTCAGGATACACACAGTGTGAGTTAATTTGGTAAAGAGTTGATAAAAAGGCTACTAAAATTTCTGATAGTCTCTCTGTTGTCCTCAGTGTGGTGTGCATAATATTCTGTTCATGGTGGTTATGAAAGAGTTGAGGTTACACTGAACCAAACCAACCGTGACATTTTTATTTAGCCGCAACCTCATAAATCATCAACCATTGTAAACTAACTGCTAGTTTTGTTTTACAAAGAAAAGTTTCAATAGGAAAACTTGTCATATATTAACTTTGAAATAATTGAAAATACCAGAGAGTCTCTTGAAAGGCTTTTCTGCTCATTTAATTAAAGCTCACCTTCCTCCTGTATGAAATTATTAAAGCAAGATTGATTTAGCTGAGTATAACTCCTTGGTAATACCACTTACAGCTTTGGAAGTGGCATGACTTGTATCTTCTAATAGGCTGGGTAATAAACTTGTATATATATGCCCAAAACCCACCAGGATCAATCATTTTAATAATTCCTTACAACTGAAATAATTGACTGGTTCCTCTGGTGCTGTTTCAGACGGTTGCAATTGGAAGGTTTTGTCTAGGTGCTTGTCAAGGGTGACAGGGTGCACAGCTCACCAGTTTGGAGCCGTGGTGTTCCAGCTGTGGGCCAGTCCTGTGGATGCTACTCTGAAGCTCCATGAAAATCAGGTAGAGTTGGGAACAAATAAATGCTGAGCGGATTCCAAGATGAGTCAATCCATAGAATGGTTGGGGTGCTAGAGCACAACTCACGCAGCCGTACATCGTACACCATGCTTTACTGTAGTCTGTGCAAAGAAAAGTTTATTGAGAGATTTGTTATGCAAATAAAATGTCATAAGAGCTGGCACTTCAAAGGCCTGTGCGTGCATTTGCCATATAATTGCCTGGAGAGAAAGGCTGTTTGGATGTTGAGCCTTTATTTGCATTTGGAGGATTAGCAGACTGTTTGCTTTACTACCCTTAGATTTTAAGTGCTCTTAAGCTGTTTTTCCAAGAGAGCTGAATTTATTCAGTGTAACTTCTTGATTGACACAGCAAGAGGAGCACATCAACCAAATGTGCAGGACCTTGCAGCAAACAGCTCCTTTCCTTTGCGACCTTGTAACGTGCAATGGAACCAGTGGGTTTGAATTAAAAAATAAATAAATACAGATTATTACCAGCATTACAGATTTCCCAAGGAAAAAAAAATGTACATAGATGAGGATAAAGATTAGAGCTGACAGAATAACATTTCTTCCCTGTTAACTTTATCATACCTTAAAAATATTCAGTACATATAATTTATTTTCATTTTCATTATCTTCCCAGCTTAGGTGACATGCTCAGCTTCCAGAGAAGTTAATGGAAATCTCAGTACTGATTTCAGAGGACTTTAGGTCAGGCTCGAAATGACAAAGAATGAGCCCCAAATATTTATGCATATTTATGAACCGAGTGAAAATTTGTTAATGAAATGTTCATACACGCTTCATTCCAGGCTGGCTGCACATTCATCTCAGAAAGCACATAAGAGCTTTTCTTTTAGTGTTCTCTTAAACGCTGACCAAAAAGTCAATGAGATTTTGCTGGAATGAGGCTTTTGGGATTTGGGCAGTATTCATGTACACAAATCTTTAATATTTATTGCTAAGGATTGATGCTTACATGATGAACAGCCACTTTATGCATGAAGAAAGATGTATAACTTACAGCTTGATCCCGGCCGTGCTCTTTATTCACTGTGTCACACATCCTGACCAGCCGTGACTGTTCCTCAACAGGAGCCCCAGGATGTCCTTACTGCTTCCAACCTGCCAGTTTTTCCTCTGAAACTTGAGTAAAAAGAGACACTTGACTCTCAGCTTAACAACAGATTGGCTTATTTATGCTAACTCAAAGCTCTTGCATGTGAGAAGGAAGCGTGTGGCAGCTGGTGGGAAAGCTGAACCCTTGTGCTCTAGGAGGCCACAGCTTCCAGGCTGAGCAGCTGCTGTCAGGAGACATCAATCATTGTGCCAAAACACCTTGACAGTGCCCTCCTGACTGTCTTTTTCAGAAGCAAAAATTGGATTAGATATGACAAATGGATGTTTCCTACGGAAAGACTGGTGTCCTTTAGCCTGTGCAAGCACAGTTCTTTTCTCTGTGTGATACTTAGTCTGTTGCCCATGGATTATGAATTTTACCTCTTCATCTAACATGGAAACAATTGAGGTTTTTCCCTCTCTTGTTCTTCTAAAGTTACGCATTGAACATTTAATCAAACTACTTATATTTGCATCTTTCCACGTTTCTAACTTTGAGGCTCTGTTTGAAAATGTGCCTTGGCATCAGGATGTGATTTGAGCTTCCTCTCTGCTCAAAAGGAAAAGGAAAAAAAGGAAGTGCAAAGAGGAATGTATTTATATTTGAGATATACAGGTGAGAAAGCATTTTCGTACAAAGCATAATTGGGGCTGACTGGCATGGAGAGGGTCACTTCTCAGCCTTGCTATAGCCTGAGGTAGATTATGACTGAATTGTCAACACCTAGCTGTGGAATTCACTATTGCATTAGCAAATGACTTTTAAAAATAGAGATAAGCATTTGCTCTCGGACACAGGAGCTTCATTCCCTCTGTGCACACACTTCAGCGCAGCTGGACTGAATACTGATGCTGTCCTAATGTGGGCCCTTTTTAGAGATGGGAGACATGACCTGTGCAGTTTTGCAGAGGGTTGGACTGCCCTGGTAAGGGGCAGAGCCATTTCAGATTCATAGCGGGACATTCACCTGAGAGTTGGCGGCTGTTAATTCTTCTCTCTTCAATATGAGTTTTTGTTATATTAACTTAGTCAATTGGTTGTGCATGATTCTTTCCCCTAGAGACTTCTCTGCCAATCTTCAATTAAAAGCAAAATTTGCACTGTTCCTACTATAGACCTAAAGGAAAAGCTCCTTGGATTAGTCTTATGAGACAGAATGGTTCTGTTTGAGCAGCCCTTACTGAAATATGACCAAAATCCTTCCATTCATAACCTCCTCTGGTGTTCCTTGCATGTGAACACTATTGGCTTGCACTTGTAGTTTTGTGCTTTCAGCATAAGGATTGGCAGAACAGACGACTTCTCTGATTGCTGTAATTTGTTAGGTTCCAGATAGATGAAGCAGCTGCTTGTTTTTGCATCAATTCTGTACTTTTACCAGTCATTAAGTGTGCAATTAAGAACATGCTTTTGGAAAGGCTGGTGATGCCTGTGCCCTTGGTACACCCTGAACACCTCAGAACAGATGTCTATAGTCTAACAGGAGTGAACGCTTTGTTAAAATAAAAACTGAAGGTGTTGCAAATTGAACAGATTTGAGAAATGTAAAACCTATCAGCTCTCAAACAAGCCTTTTTCCTGTGATCAGGGAGGAAAGAGCTTGTGAGAAGAGGGACAGGTTTTATAGTTTGATACCTTCCCATGTGCTGTTGACTCCCCCAAGACAGCTGGTTTTTGGGCCCAGGCAGTTTTGTGCCCACAGCAATTGTTCTATGGATGCAGGGTACTGGTGCTTTAGGAGGCACAGCCTTCCTGAAATGCCACTGCCATCAAGCATAGAGACGGCATGCAAAGCCAGGGGGAATGTGCCAAAAGGGGGTAAAGAACCATTCCTGTGCTGGTGACAGAATAGCCAGAAATTTTTCTTTCTAAATTTGGGGAATGAATCTCGAGTTGCTTTCACTTCAAACCATGAGCATTTCACTCGAACTGAAGTGCCAGGGGCAGCAGCAACTGCACCAGCCTTGTGAACAAATTCTAAATGGGACCTACTTCTCCCTGGGAGGTGATACAGTATCCTGATTGCTGTTCCCAAAGACCAAATGCAATTACTTTCATATTTTCAATAAGTTAGGAATTACTCTTGATCTGGCCCTTGGCACCATCTATGCTGTGGTTTGGGCGCATTATCGAGGTGTGTATTCAGAAATTGTCATACCTTGACCAACTGCACACATAGTGAAAAAGGTTTGTTGCTCTGGTGATCTACTGAGTCTCTTGCAGGTGTAGTCATCCTTGAAAGGTTATCCCTGCCACTTCAACAGGGAACACGGGACACCATGTCCTGTGACATGATTAATGGATATGTGAACAGCCCCCTATGACTTATGATATCATCTCCATTGTCTTGCTTGAAAATTACCTTCCGCTGCTCTGGAAGGGCAATGTTTCCCCGTGTAGTTTATAGCACTCATAAACAACTCCTACCAGCATCCTTGCTGTCGTGTCCTGTCTCTCACCTTCTCCTTGTACCTGTTTGTAATTGAGGATGTGAAACCGCTCCTGTAAAGTCTCAGCATGGGCTAAGCTGTGAAATCCCAGGGCTCTGCAGTGAGAGCATCGATCTCCTGCTGAGTCATCTGTGATGACAGATACTGGAGTTTTACAGACACGCAGAGTCACTTTTGCTGACTTATTCATTTTAATTTAGCTGGGTTTCATTTGTTCTGGTGACTGTTATTCAAGGTGTTAATATTTCTTGAAGGGAAGTAAGAGCAAGAGCAGCTCTCCAGGCTTAGCCTTAGTAAAAATAGCAAAGGTGAACTTCAGAGAAATATCTCTGACTTTCCTGTGACTGTACTCGGTTTAGAGCAATCAGGATTCTACATGCTTATGTTGCTCAGTAATTTAAAATGCAATGCAGTGTGTGAACGTATCACTGTGATTCTTCTGAAAAATCAAAACATGCATTGACAATCCTGTCTTTTCAGAGTATGAATAGGTTGGAAGTGCTCAGCTGCCTCTTGAAGACTGTGATGTAGCAGTGTTTTTTCTTTGGTTACATTTTCATTGACACTCATGTTTGTAGTTACTCAGCTTATTTCAAAGCTTGTCAAACAGTTGAGCTGGAAAAAGGAGTTGAGGTGATACGTGCTGACATGAAACTTCTGTTTGCACCCCTTTTTTGTTGTCATTACCTGCCTTTGTTCAGCTGATGCGTTTAGAGTTGAGAAAGGCTTTGAGTTTTCTGGTTGCCATCTCTGCCTCAAGTTTTCTTCCTGTTCTTCACTTCTGGTCTCCTTGCCTTCCAGAGTTAGGGGTGACTCCTGATGTAAAGGGACTTGGAACATGTACATTCCATTAGTGCTGTGCTATTTAGTCCTGTGAATTTCTTGTGCATCAGTGCACCTCTTAGCCCTCATCCATGCATTGTGGTTCCTCTTTAGCTGGGCTTCCCAATTTCCCTTTTCACGGTGTGTTGGTGGTTTCTCTATTCTTTGTACTCTTTCAGCAGCCAAGACAAACCCTCAAGTTTACTGTGACTGGAAGGGCACATTCTGACCATGGAATTCTTATTTTGGTTAAATTTATTTGATCATTTGAAGCTGGCAGTGTGTGCCCTGAACCCAAGGGAATGAGACAAAAGGTGCTCTAAGCTTTAGCTTGAAGGACAGGAGTACAGTAGGCTAAATTTATATTTTAGTAAATTTCCCTAGAATTGCAGCAGACTAAAAGCTGTAAATACCTGTATTTGTCTTCTTGCTCTATAATTCTAGAAAAATATTTGTTATTTCTTTCTTCTCAGTAAGAAATGGTCAAACTCTATGTATTTTATTTTAAAAGGATTCTTGTGCGATATTTTTGTGTCATGTATTAGCATAGATGCTGTTTTGTCTACTCTCATTTTGTCAAGGCTTTCTCCAGTACATCTGGATGCCAAATCATGGCTGATTTTTTGAGCTGCCTTTTGTAATTCAGGTAACCATGTTCATTGCAGAGAGCTTTCTTCCTACACTATTGTACAAATTAATCTGGGGGACAGACGAATCTTGTTTTATAGAGCTACAAAAATTGATGACCATTGCTACTCCATACTAAAAGATGCATCCCTGTGTACAGAATAATTTAGAGAGTGAGAAACACCCTTAATGAAAAGAATGAGCAAAGACAACTTTTGGAGGCCCTTTGTCCATATTTCGAGTGTTTCTTTGTGGTTTTTCCAAGGTAAGTGTGACCTCACCTTAGTGCCAGCGCTGGAGTCACCCTGGAGAATAAAGAGGTGATTTTCCACAATGCCAGAGGGCTGGTAGGGGCAAGGAGACTCCACAAAAGCTGAGACAGATGAGAATAGGGCTCCTGAGCTCTCTCAAGAGCTTGATCTGCTCTCTGCAGGGCTGCCGGTGGCTCTCACAGCTCTACCTCTGAGAGGCCAGGCAGGGACATGTGCTGTGGCCCCTTATTTCATAGGGACTGACTTCTTCTTTGTTCTGCCCCTCTTTCTCTACCTGCCTGGAGCAGGGCTTGCAGCTGCAGCAGTGCAGAGCCGTCCTTCAGGTTTGTCATTCCACCCTAGGGATGCCAGAATCCAGATCAACTTACACTGCTCGGAAGGTTTGCAGAAGATCTGCATGAAACAGAGGGAAAAGGGGTGAACATTTCATTCCCAGTTTGTCCGGGTGCCATGCACACAGCGTCTGCTCACTAGGGTATATTTGAACCAGCAAAAGTTCCTTAGATCATTCATTCTGGTCATTGGGAAATAAAGGGGTCTTTCACAATATCTCTGCTGTGGCAAATTAAAAGTAATAATTCTAATGGACAATTATCAGAATGATTGTTGACTGACCACAAAGTAAAAAAAAAAAACAAAAAAAAAAACCCCACATCTTTCAAGGTAAGATTCCAGTTTTGGTAACTAAAATATTAATCTGGAGGAGAGGGTTGATTATTCTAAATTACATTCTGACTGCAACTTCACTTTTGCTGTATTTCCTGAATTTGTCTTTTTAAATTTCTGTAGGTGTTCATGCTGTACAATCTTAATGCATCATCCATGCTTGATATAGCAATAAACAGAGCTGGCAGTACAACACATTTTGTAAAACCATAAATATTTTTATCTGTCTGGGAATGGGAACACAGTTATAGCTAAGACAGCAATGAAAATTTTATTTACTCAACAGAAGTGATGTCAAGCTTAAATGGAGTCCTGATCTTCAATTTCTGTGTTCCTGACGGATATTTAACCTTAAGGTTTAAATGAAACAAGTATATTTTAAGTTTTTCTCATAATTGCTAGCAGTAGGAAGTATAACTTCTCACAAGATTCAGCAAAGAGCATTTGATTGTAAATTTTAGAGCTCAGGTCAAAGCACTTTTAACATGAGCTTTCATAGGAAATCATTTTCTCAGGAAAGTGTTTGAGAATTTGTTGGTTTTGCTTTGGTATTCTGTTATGATCCCAAGTTTTTTATTTTTTTTTTCTTAAGCAAGCAATATAGACCCTCTTGAATAGCCAGCAGGAAAAGAAAATTCGGTGAGCTTTAACTGAACTGCTCTAAATTTTGATCTGTCGGCTGCCCAGAAATTCCTATTTGTGCTGTCCTAGGATGTAGAGCTAAGGAATGTTTTTCTGACAAAACCTTAATCAAATCAGCATATTCCCTCAAAAGGGCTGCATTTTAACAGCTGTAGATCATTCAAAAGGAAATGAAAACCTAATAGCAATTCTAATTGCATGGTATATGATAGATGTGAGTGGTTGCTTAGATGAAGATTGCACAGATGGAGCATCCCCATGACCTTCCCTGTGGGTTCGTTCAAAGCATGCAGTCCAAAACATTTCTTCCTTTAATTTAGATATCATAGAAAAATGCTAATATTGCTTGGTTGGTTGAGGAATTGGAGCCAATTTGAGCCAAACTTGGTCCATCATTTTCTTGTTGTGAGCCAATCCCTGTATCAGTAGGAGCCCTAGCATGCTTTTACTCCAGAAGCCCAGCTAATTATCTCCTGTAGAAGGAGTAAAATGCTTGCACCCCAGTAGGTACTTTAACCCTTAGGATGCTGCTTCTCTCTAGATTTTAGTGTTTTATTGAATGCGAATGCATGAAAATATTATGCCAGTAAATGAGAGAATGAAGCACTAGAATGCATCACGGGAATGGATTAAAACCTAAAATAAAATATATTCCAATGCTCAGTGTCCGGTTAATATCAGTGTGATTGCATTAGCACATAATACCTGCTATTAATTCAACTTCAATTTTATCCTACTGCTCTTCCTATGAGCAGTAGGATAAAATTGTTCCTCATAAGAGAGGGCCAGAGTGACAGCCTGTAGTGAAAATCAAGGACAGAATCTGTTTGAAGAGTTCAACTTTTGTCTTTTTTTTAAACCTCAGCTTCAAATGGAGACAATGGCTGCAGGATTGCTTCAGCCATTACAAAATCTTGGTCCTGATTCAAAGGACATAGAAATTGTTATTGTGTTAAAACTGGTCTTGCTGAAGCTTTCATATCAGTGAATGGGAAACTGCTGAGGTGGAATTTGAGTCCAGGTGATGGAGGACTCTCACTTGTCATGAAGCCTCAGGTCACAGCTGAGAGTGCACGACAAGAATTCTGGTATTTCTGGACTAGGGATTGTTTTGGGGTTTGTTTGTTTGTTTTTGTTACTTTTGTCACAAGGCCGCTCAGTCTGGTTCACTGCCAAGTCCATTATGTGGGAGAGAAATTTGGGAATAGCTCTTTTTTCCCGTGAACCTAACTTAAGCAGCAAGTCCAGGAGAGCAAGGGGCAAAGTTCATTAAAAATTCAAGATTCCCTTTCCAGTCTTACTGTTTGAAGTTACAGGCTGTATTTTAGACATAGATTGCATCTAACTTAAAATAACATGGAAAGAGATAAATAATGTAGCACTAGTGATGAACAATCTTAAACAAGGAACTAAAGTATCTTTCTTTGTTTCCTGATTATGAAACTTTGATTAATGCGGCTTTGTAACATCTGAGCAAGTTCCCTGTATTTTACAGAAGGGTGAGGGTGGCTGTGGAAACCAAAGCAATTCGTTTTCTTCTACGGGAGTTGCTCCAGTTGCCCTTCAGACCTGGGCACATCAAAAGGCACAATGCCCCTCACAGATCTAAGCACCTCCTTGCTCTGCAGTGAGGCTATCCTCACAGCAAATTCTGTGTGTGATTTGAATGAATGAGGCTGTGATGATATCCTCTACACGTCCCATGAAAGGGTGACCTTCATCTGCTCCTGCCTACGGATCCACGGAGGAATCACAATCTGAACGCTCCTTTGATCTCCTGAGCTGTGCTGGTGGGAGCAGAGCAGCTGATCACTGCCCTGTGATGGAATCTGCTCTGGCTGCCAGCACTTTCAAAGGCTCTTTTTCTCATCTCTCTCTCGTAATAAGATGGTTATGAACATTTCAGAACACGAGTGAGACACGGTAAAAGCACAGAAAAAGGAATATTAGGCCCTATGCAGCTTATAATTAAAATCCTAGAGAGCAATAGCTGTGAAGTGAGTAAAGGAAAGTACAATAAAAGCAAGCAAACAAAAAAACTCCACTTGATCCTGGAAAGCACAAAGGGAGGCTGCTTCGTATGCAAGGCTTTCTATTTCAAGTCACCTTATCACCAAGACAGCTTTCAGTTTGGGATGACAAACAAAAAGCCCACAGGAATTCTTTGCCCATTCTGAGGGAGAGACAAGGCTCCCGCACAGACGCCTGGCACACTGGAGCTCTGTCCCACACTGAGCACTTCCACAGCTTTATACCTCGCTGCTATTTTGTGATACTTCCCAGGGATTAACTTGACAGGGTGAAAAACAGCAAGATGTGTATTTGAATAGAGATTAAAAATACAACACAGAGCGTTCTATTCTCCTGTCAACAATTTCAAGGTGAAAAGACCAACAACGTATCAAGTAATAAAAACTACTTTGCAGAGGTTAGCATAATGTAACCAAAGAAAAGGGAGAGAATGAGGAAAAGAGCAAAAGCATCTTTGGTATGCTTCAAGCATTACAGCTCTTAGCTATGGTCTGAAGATCAATAAGGCAGAACGTTCTTTTTATTATATATTAATACAGTCTGAGCAGCAAGCAGAGCAACTGCTAGGATCATGTGACTACTGCATATACCTATTTTTCCACTTTGTCAAGATGAGTACACTTAAAATTTCATTTTGTCAGGTGCAGAGTTAAAACTTCAGAGTTGATGGGATGTGTAAACCTTTTTTCATAGCACCTAGAAAAGAATGGAGGGGATTGTTGTGACTTTCTATTGCCCAAGCCAGCAGCTGAAACATTTTCTAAAGTAGACTGGTGGAACACTGATGGTGAGGTGTAAGATGTGTAAATAAAGGAGTTTCTGAAAGCAGTTGCGTCAGACAAAATCCCAAAATTAAATGACCTTGGGAGTTCCATATTTTTATCATGATATCAAGTCATTCTCTTGTTTGGATTTTTTTTTTTTTTAATAGAGAGGTTGAGCCTTCATTGGAAGGACTCAAGGGATGAGAGAGAATCCCATGTGCCCATACTTGCACCAGCTGATTAAAAACTTGAAAACTCATTGGGATCTACTTTCCTTTAGAATTATTCCAAGCTATAAGTTTGGAGTAGACTAGAGCATGGTGTAAATTTGCATTCTCTTCTCTTTTTCAGATATGCCTTTTCTGCTTAATGTATGAAGTGAAGCTTTACTCCTCCTGCTATCCATTACCACCAACAAAACCAATTAAGATTCTCATTTGTACTGAAGATGTGTAACTTTAAAAAAATACATAAATTCATGCTTTAGTGCAGATATTCAAAAGTAATTTAGTAATAATACATCAAAAAGAATATTTTCTGTGGGGCTGCTGAAATCCAATATTGCAAAGGTATTTTTTCCTAGTCTCCTGACAGCAGTTATGATTGCTGTGCTGGTGAATTGGGTCACATCTGTAACTTAAATTGTGCAGTTTCTCGTCAGTAATCGTAGTTGTTTGAATTGCACTTCAAGACCTTGTCTACATCTGTCTGCAGCACTGTTTCTGTTACAGAAACTAGTAAAAGGGACGTTAAATCATTATCAGTTAAATGTCTGACATAGCCTTTTACAAATTTGTATTAAAATGATTCTGTGTTTGAAAAAAAATCATGGGCTTGACAGGTGCATTAAAGCTAAAATATGTTTGCCAAGGTTAAACAGCAAAAAAGTCACATTATTGCTGCTCTTGTTAGAGCTATGAAACTAAGAATTCACCACAGAGAGAAGGAGATCTCCCGCTGTAATGGAGTTAGTTTGAAGCTGTTCAGTTGTGTGGGTGTTTGGAAGCAATAATAAAACTGTAAAGCTAGTGACCAAAGAATGAGAATTTCTATACAATGTTTTGTAATAAATTCGAGCAAAGCCTGAGGGTGACATTGCACAAAGGATGTGTCACTGGTCTTCCTGTGCAGCTGTGTGAGCCTAGAATAAAGGTCCTGAATGTTCCTGCAGCAGCAGAGTTGGGCTGATAGTAAGTACAGGATGTAGGCTGATGTGGGATGTAGCATCCCTTAATATGTTCTACCTTAACGCCCTGCGGACTGTCCCAGGCTCTCCCATTGCAGGCTGGGGTGAGGTAGAGTTACAGGATGACTTCCCCTGCACCAGCAGTCAGGACTCTTTTATCCAGATTCCCCTGCCCCAGCCATCTTTTCGTGCCGTGAGTGATCCAAGAACTGATTAATTCACGTTTGCAATGCGCTTGAAAGCTTATCAAAAGGAAAGCGCGACAGAAGAAACAATTTTATTTTTGTTCCAGACTGCTGGCAGAGCCTGTGAGCTGCCGCTGTGCCGGAGCTCCGGTGCCGTTTGTTTTGAGCACAGCACTTCATGTGCTGTGTCATCCCCTGTGTGCTGGCCCACTGCTCTCACACAGCTCTTCCCTTGCAAATGAAATTCTTCTCTGCTCCCTCGGAGCATCAGTGACAGCACCAAACACCTCATGGCAACACTGATTTGATTACTTTTTTTTTTTCTGTTGCAAACAAACTAAGAAGTTCAGTCAACATTTTTGTTTCAGTCACAGCCTCAAGGAGTTTCCAGGTGAGGAATGAACTGGTTCAGCTGGGGACCTCCGTGGTGTCTCTGTAGATCTGAAATGGGAATTTCTGTCTCAGTCTTGTGACTGAAATACAGCTTATCTTTAAATCAATATCCAGTGTCTTTCTAAAGACTACACTGATGGTCTAGCCAATATATATCTTGGAAAGTTGGAGAGCAGCTCACTTAAGCTGTGATCCCATTTCAAGTCCAGAATTTCTAGTTTGAAATTCTAGCCTGTAGATCTCGTTAAGATTACAGATTAAGGGCTTGCGCCTAAACACAGTAGAGTTCAGGGGAGTATTTCTATTGAGTTTGACAGGCATAAAATCAGAGCTGCTCAGAACATGACAAATCACGCTTGTAAATCTTTGTAGATCAGTATCATTCATTCCTTATCTCTTGTGAATGTCTCCTCATTATTTCCATTGTCAAAACTTGAAGCTTTTCATTTTCAGCCCTCTTCTCTTGAGTTGTGTCTTGATAGAACATACGCAATTTCATTAAATCCATGTCATCTTCCTATTTCAGGCGGTGAAAATAAAACCAGAGGGGAACCGAATGTTTTCCTACATTCAATATGTAGTGTCAGGATGAAAGATCCCTGTAAACTCTTGTTTTTCGAACGTTGTGCTTCTGTTTATAAGCATAGTAAATTCTCAGCGTGATAGATCTCAACACTTCAGTCTTGTGAGATAAAAGATGCATGTGTTCTGAAGAATGATTTATCTTAAACCCCCAAAGCTCTAGATGATCTGTAAGTGCCACTAATGCATTTGAAAGCCACTATTGCACTGATTAGATCTCTAAAGAGAGCTCTTGTTACTCTCCAGTGACATCTGTTACCTGTTTTGAAGCTGTCATGTGGAAGCATGTGAGTACACTGGGCACACTCCTGGCAGGTGCTGCTTTTCCGGAGGAAGTGAAGGCAGGGAACTGGGAAATGGCAGAGCAGTTTCAGAGCAGTGGCTTCTGCCACCACGGGCCGAGCACATCCTCATCTCCAGCTCGTGGTGTTGCTCCCTCATGCCTGTGCTTGCTCCGAGTGCGTTAAGCCAAAATTATCACCGGGAAATAACGAGAGTTCCTCAATTTTATGGGCTGATACCGCTTTTTATTGTCCCTCTTCACCTCTTTCAAATTCAGACCTGCTGTTTCATTGCTAAATGATTTTCTACTCCCTCCTTATCTCTTGAAAGATGAACAGATTAGCCTTGCAGCAGAGCTGAGCAGAAGCCTGGCCTCTGGAAGGGCTCCTCCCTGCCTCTGGATTTTTGGGTGCTTCCTGGCCAGCTTTGGCTCTTTGGGTCATCTCCAAATTTCCCTGTTTTATCAGATCACAAAACAAAAACAGTGGATAAAATTGATTTAAATACATGCTAATGCCACACTGGTTGTCATATTAAAAATTCCACTGTAATTTTAGCCCTCAATAATTGCACTCCATGCATGGTACTGTCCAACCAGCCTGTATGAAGAAGGGCAAGCTTAAAATTGAGTCAAAAAATCACAAGTGCATGTCTGTCACCTGGCAGCGTGATGGAGCTCCTCTGATGTACAGGTTCAACTCTGTAGTGCTCCTGCTGTCCTGAACATGTGGATTTAGTCCAATTTAGAAACAGCGAGTGCATTATTCCCTGCAAAAGCCCAAAAGTCCTGCAGAGGCAACTCATGCTGAAGTAAAATGTTTGTTTTGCTGGAGTGGCACTTTAGACTTTCAGCAGGACAACCCTGGCAAAGTTCACACTGGCTCGGAGTGTTGGAAAGAGAATACAGAATTATAGAATAATTCCACAATGGTATCCAGTTGTGTTAAACCTTTCTGAGGAGAAAAGCAGTCAGTCTCTCACTTTCAGGGTGGAACCAGGTTAAAAATCTTGGTTTCTCTGCTGCGTGAATTATTTTAGACAGCTTTCAGCCTGGCCTGGAACGAAAATAAATCCATCTATTAATCTGCACCTTAAAATACTTACATGAAGTTTTGAGGGTTTGTGAGATGTTCCTACTGGCATTATAGCCAACTTTTAGTTCTGTCTTTTCATTCATTGTTGAAAATTAATTCAATGAGACACTCACAAGTTGATGCAGAAATAAAAAAAAAAGTAAAAAGGTGGATTCCTATCCAAATAGCTTTTAACAAAGTTCTTTCACAATTTTTTTTTTGTGTAAGTTTTCCTATTGAGAGTTTCTTGAAACACTGAAAAATGTGTGTTTTCTTCTTAAAATCAGGAAGTCCTCAACAGCATTGATGAAACCAGTAGACATCAGTCACTGTTTGGCTCAGATAAAAGACACTTGAGACCCTTAACGTAAAATATTTTAACCTTTCATAGGTTAAAATATTCCAGATTTCTGGCTAAATGAAGAGAAAATGTTATTTTCTTCTGACAAAATGGCTTTCAAAAGATGCAACGCTGACATGTCCTAATGTAGTTGTGGGACACACACAAACACGCACACTCACTTTGGTGAGAAGGCAGGAACTGTTTATTACAAAATCTGACTCCACTTTTATAGTATTTCTACAAAGGCCAGGGACTGGGGGAGAAGGTTGGCACCTCTCCCCATCCCATTGGTCAAGACAACTGTCCATCAGCTGTCCATATCACTAAAACAAAGAATGTAAAGTACCTTGAATTAAGGAAAACATTGCTTTTATTTATAACACCTGTGTGAGAGAAACAACCTAAGAACTATGAACTGTGAGACACACAGAAGGCTGAAAAATCAGGGCGACATCCTAACCACAGATAAGTGGCTCACAATTTGTGATGTGTCCCAAAACCTGTGATGTCACGCCTTGTTTCACAGTTTACTCCACTAATTCCTACGGATCTATTGTGGTGGGCTGAGCTGAATAGATTATTTAAAATTTCAAATCTATCTTTATACTTCCTACTTGCCTTGTTAAAAAGAGGAATTAGAATAAATCGTGCCCTCCTTCACTGCTTGTTAATAACCCCAGATACCTCTGTGTGTTGAGCTGAATTCTCTCCTTTCAAATCTGCAGCCCTGCTTAACCTCAGGCTCTGCTCTCAGTGTTGGGCTTACAGCTGGTGCAAGTTGCTCTAACTGTCCTACGGATGCTGTAGTTGTGTTTATTTACAGCGGCTTCTTGTTCTGCCTCACAATTTCCAATATTGCAGAATGGAGTTGAAAGCAAACAAAAAATAAGGCAACTTGAGCAGGCATCTTCTGAGGTAATTTCCTGTTTGAAGTCAATTTTTAAGAACTTACCTGAGAGAAAGGTGTGGATGGCTCTTGGTTTCAAGGATGTTTACGAGAGGATGGTGTGGGTGTTTGGAGGTTGGTTTGGGGGACGAAGGAAGGGAGCTACTTGAGCTTCCATTACTCAACACATAAAAATGTGTAGCACATAGACTCTACCTCTTCAGAAATGCAAAACTAATTACATCTTAATTTGCATATCAAAGCAAATTACAACCTAATGAAACATTTGCCTGCCAAACATTTCTTTATCTTAATGAACAGAAAAAGAATACCTATTATAGCCTGATTAAAATGTCTTTGTACTTGTCCAACAGGTTACACTCTGTATATATAAAAATATTGTTCACCATCTTACTGGCAATGTGAACAAAACAGATTCTAATTTACAGCATAAATTTTATTGTTTGTATCCATAGATGTAAAAACTGATAGGGAAGTGTTTGGGTTTTTTGGTTTTTTTTTTTTCGCATTTTCATCAAAAGCAGAAGAGAGAAACAGTATAATTTTGAACAGCTATTAATTATTCTGTTTGGAGTCCTACATTATAAAATAATGTTCAGAAATCTGAGAAATTTGCACTCTCACTTCGTACATTACTACAAGTATATACCGTGATTACTTTTTCCCTCAGTGATGTTCATCTTGTGAAACTCCCCCCAGTGAAACTTGGGAGAACTCAGACAGAAAATGATCTAAAGTACTAAAAGCTAATCCTGTTGGGAGAAATTTCTTTAGCCCATGTTACAAGGAATTTATGGAATGCACAAAGGTTGCTACAGCTTTGCCTGTAGATACAGCGTCATAAATCTGTTGTACTGAGAGTACATATCTTGGGGCGAATATGTTTTATTTTCTTAATTTAAAATCTACATGCTGTAGCTATTTTGGATTGTTCTCAGTACTCTTTAGTAATTAACCAAAAGCTAAAATAAATTTGCTGAACAGAACTGTTCTTAATACAACTGTTAAATCATTTTCCCCCAGTGTAATTGTACCTGAATAGATGCAACTGTAACATGAGCCATAAAAGGAGATAAAGCAGCAACATAAAGAACAATTTCTTAGTGCATAATGGTAACTCTGAATAACACATGCTCCATGAAGAAAAGTAATTTAAACTGTATTACAACAAATGTCATATTTTAAAATGGAAGCTATCCATCATGTGTTGAGAGAAAGTGTTGGTGAACTACAATAAGTCTAAGGGATGTACTTAAAAATTCTTTTAGGAGTCCATTAAAAAGAAATTGATGGACTTGCTTTTAGGACATGATAATAAATTGTAAGTGACAGATACATGTATGTTCCCTCCTCATGGTGTGTAAAGCAATAATCACAAACTTGGTGAACAGCAATTGCACAGAATAATCAGAAGAGATTACTGTTCTACACTGGACAAAGCCTTCATTTTAGGAAATGATCAGTGCATTTATAAATCCAATTGATAAAAGCGCCTGATATTTAATTTAGGTTTTTATTCCAGTGGGTGTTAGATTTACAGCAGCACAGTAAGTTTTAACAGTGGAAGCCAAAGCATGGAAACTGGCAGTAGAAAACTTGTGTATCCAGGCTTTGTAGTGTTTCTCTAAAAATAGCACAGATCCTTATTAAATCCTTTTAAGCTCATAGATAATTCAACAGTGCTTGTGTATATTTTATGGCTTTCAATGAAGACTTCCTGAAGAGTAGAAAAAACACTTTTTTGGTAGTTCCCTTTTTAATCCAAAATTGCGAGGTTTCACAGGGAAGGGGAGCTTGGCATCCTGCTGACCTTAGCTTGGACTGATGCACATCACCAGAGGGGGTGGAGGTTTTGGAAATCTGCAGCGTGCACTGGGGGAATGTCTTGCTGTGGAGGCCTTAAAAACCAAGGAAATAAAAGGTCTGTGCCCATCTAAATGTTGTTTGTTAGCTGAAGTGGTTGTTTGGGTTTGTCTGTCTCCTAAATTTGGAATAGCTGAAAATGTGCAGAGACCTCCACACATCATGGTAGGGGGAAGAATTTGCAGGGTTTGTTCTCCCTTCCTCTCTAGACATGCTTGAATATAAAAAAGGGGGAAATGCTACCTATCAGGTGTCTCACACCCTCCATGACCTGCTGGAATGCGGCAAGTGGGTTTTCAGCAAGCTCACTTTGTTGTCTCAAGAGACCTGGCTCCCTTTACTCCTTGTCTGCAAGGATATGTAGAATGCAGCCAATAATTTTGAGCCAAGATTTGTATATTTAAAAAGAAACAGTTTTGAGTTAATCTCTCAGTTGGCTCCCATCAACATTTTGCCCTTAACTTCACTGACTTTGAGTTCTGCTGTTTTTCTGGCAACTGTTTTCTATTTTGTTACGCTGCTTGAGGTATTTTTAATAGGGCCTTCTTAACGCTGCTTAAGAAACACACTTTTGATGCAGCCAGTTTGAGTCCATTCAAACACTTGGAAGGAAGAGGGGGAAGTGGTTCTGAAAACTGCTAGCATGTGGAAGGTGCAGGGGTGTGTTAAAATTAAGTGTGACTCCTGCTCTTGGACTCCTATTAACAAGGAGTGTTTGTAAAGCCAGTGTGAAGCACTGCGGAACTTTGCTTTGCTCCAGAGAAGAATATAAGGAGAAAGTATTTGACCTTTAAAGTGTCAGCAATGCTTTGGCAGAGAGGATGCAGCCTGTAATATTTCAATGGGGTGTGACATATTTCTTTAATCTCCAGTCCCTGAAAAGACAGCAACTGAAACCTACTGTGCCCCCAAGTGTGTGGCTCTAAAATAAACCTCCAGGGGCCTGACTTCTGTAAATGCAGACTTTGTTCCTGAGAGGTAGACGCTGATGGAAGAGGGTTTTGTCTTTGGGTTTTACCTTTGCCAGAAGGAATTGAAGAAGTTTCCTGATCTGCAGCTCACTTTAATAAAAAAGTGGAGAATGAGGCTGCAACCTTCAGAGACACACACCCAACCCTTTTATGGGCTGAAAGTTCTTGTATCCTTGCTGGCCCTTAGCTTTACCAAACTGCAAAGATTATTTGTGGAGATGGTTGTTAGTAACACTAATGAAATATTTCAATCTGCCATGACTCAGTGGGAAAAAACTTGTATTTGGAACAAGGCTAAACAAAACCTGAGAAATTCAAGAGAGAGGAAGAAACCACAGTTTGGATGAGAAGACTGTAAGGGAGTGGAATCATTGTCTAATTATTTTTCCTGTGGGAAGTTTTGAAGAAGAAACAATTTTTGATTAGACTTGAACACTGGCTGAATAGCCCATATTTTTTGGCAGGTGACTGCCCGAGCCTGAAACTTTGTTCTTCAACTACCTGTGTGTAATACATAAAGATAGAATTATGTCTCACAATGAGAATCAGGCTGTGTAGCTCAAAAATTATTATTTTAGAATTCATGTCCTGTGTGATACCTTTATACATGCTCAGCTCTCTCTGTGTATTAATTTCTTGCAGAGTGCAGGAAGGAAGCGTAACCTGCTCTTTATGTTCATGGGTAGTGAGGAACCCAAAGTTCCATCCTTCTTTCCTTAATGTGTTGACAATTGGCATTAGTAGATGTGAAACAGCAATTACAGCTTTCACACACCTGACCTCCCAGGCTCGGCAATGAGCATCCATTATCCACCCCTGTGCTCTGCAGCAGGGAGGGAGGGTTTGCTGCTGTAATTGCCGTGGTGAGCGGCTTTAATGTAGTGGGAATGATCTAGGAGAGCTGCAACCCAGCGAGAGGTGAGACCAGAGGCAGTCCTGGTGTCCCCCGTCACTGACTGAAGAGCTGCTTTTTTAGGGAATGGTCCCTTTTGAGGCTATTGGGTTGTCAACCTGACTTTATTGGGCTGTTAGTCGTGGCGGCGGTGAAATGTGTCACAGCTGCTCCAGACTTCCTCTGTCAGGCTCAGCAGGCCATGGAGATCCGTGTCCCTGTTCTCCTTTCTTCACTCTCTTCTAAACAAAGTGTCAAACTTTCCTCCCAGCTTCAGTGAGAATAAATTCATAAATCGAGAAGGCTTCCAGATTCTGCAGGGATTTGGTCTGTGTGGAAAAAAAGAAAGATGTGAATATTTTTGTCATTTCAGACATTATTAAACAACACATGCCAGAGACAAATGCACAGGTTGGAATTAAGTTAAGAATGTGACTCTCATTTCTTGCCCGACCTGTAGTGAAAATGCATTTTTCTAAATCTTCACTCTGTACTCCCAAGGCTGAACATCTTTTTATGCTGCTAGCTTTTCTCTATATTTGTCTCTCAGTGTAAACAGGAAGGCTCACTTTTTCTCTAAGCAGGAAGGTTTATTTAATGGAAAAGAAACTGTGACTTTATTGAAGATAGGATGATGTAATCTCCAGGGTGCCTCTGTCCAGTCATACTTTTATATTTGAGGAAATAGGCCTCCTCAGCCTCATCATACAGCACAGGTGAATGCAAGATGAGCCATGAAGAAGGAAAAATTTGGCCAGGTTTGTGGAGCAGATTTTTTTTTTAATTAAATCCAGTCTTGCCACTTCTGTTAAACTGTGCAGGAAACCTTTTTAAATTCCAATATTTCCTATTCCAGGTACAGTATATCACAGAGCTAATTTTCCTGGCCTTTTAAAAGGTGATCTTAGGCGTGCTGTAACTCACCCAGTCTGCACATCACTGGCAGACTCCAGGTGCTGACCCTGAATTTTCTTCTCTATCTCTGGAGTTACAAACTTTGCTGAAGTGGGAGATCCAGCTCTGTTGGTTTAGTCTCAGCATAACTGAGACCCTTCAAAGCCGAGCAAGGCAGAACAACTTCACTTCTGTGGAATTTCTGGGTGCTGCTCTGTTATTTGACTTATAGTATTTGTTTTACTTGGAGACAGTGGGTGAAATTTTGTAGGACTGGGAAGCAAAAACTATACTTCTTTTGACTGTCGATGGAGATGTGGCATCCAGGATGCCACCAAGTGATACGTGGCAGAGATTTGCTGCTCCTTTTTGTGCCAACTGATTTGCCTTGCAGCTCCAGCCACGTTCCACTGCTCTGTTTTCCTTGCTTACACGAGGTCAGAGGAGCTTCTTCAGAGCTAAATTCAGGGTACAGCTACGGTTTCGAGTGTCAGCAGAAACGGCCCCAAGTACTCTGACTGATTAGGAAGGACTGAAAACGAGTGCAAAGTGCTTTGTTTATCAAATGAGTCTTGTTCTGCTCATATTTGCATGCACACAACTGTAAAATGTCATAATTCAAGTGGCAATTATGGCAACATGTGCAAACTGGGTGATTCTGCATGCAGCTGGCCAGTTGTGCATGCACAATTACCCAAATTACAAATGCAATCACAGATAAAGCCTATAAATGCTCCTCAGCAGTGTAAAAATTGCCTATTTTCTATCACAGGATGATTTCTGGATAAAGCTGTGATACATTTGAAGTTATGGAATTTTTTGCCACGGTCAGGACGTTACTTGGTAGTGAAGATGTCTTTTAAAACTGTAAACTGCTGGTTCCTTGTGTGGTTTTGGACACAAAAGTTCAAGACACAGTTATAGACCAGAACTTTCCTTTTCCAGGCCAGTGTATTCCTTCTTATGTGTTCTTCTCACATGCATTACTACAGCAATATTTTAATAAAACGAATAAGGTGATAAATGTACTAAAAAAAAAGTGAATTTTTACTGAATTCACTGATTCTGAACAGTTTTGCATATCATTTTATTGAGTTCTTAGTCTAGGAAAGGCCACACTCTAAATGGGAGCATCTTGTGTGCCTTGATTTGCTACCTCCAAGCGTCTGAGTTTGTCATGAGAAGCTAGACGAGGCTCTGGAACAGGGCTTTAACAAGAACCATGATATTTAAAAAAAAATGGATTTTCTAAGTTAACACAGTATAACCTTTTTCCCATGAAAGTAAGAGGTAAATGCATCCCCAAATGTTCCAAGTCCACAATAAAATATCAGAAGGATGGGAAAGGGCCTTTGGGAGGTAAGATGCTCTTTAGGAGCATGCAAAGAAGTCCTGGAGGAGCTGGAGGTTCTCCAAGGCAGGAAGGTGTGGCCAGAGGGAGCCTTGAAGAGCCAGAGCTTGCAGCAAGAAGTGGAACTAAGGGCTCAAGGACACTCTCAGAAAGTATTTGGTGTGAACTCAGTTCCTCACCTTGCTTTCCAAAAAATGATTGAATTGAGCTTTGCAGTTTTGGAAAGTGTGCTTCTCCTTGGAAATGAACTGACCATAATCTATCAATATTCAGTTATGTAGATATGAAATTTATATTAAACTTTAATGTTACAAATGACTCATTTCTGCCCCTGGTTCCCTCGCAGGAACAATGGAACAGTAGCACATAAAACTGAGTGAATAGGAACCATTTCTTTATCTTCCATCAAAACTTAATTTCCTGATTGAAATATTTCATGTGGATAAGTGCAACACAAAATAATGAATGAATTCTAAAATTCTCCTGTGTAAGCAGGCTGATCTTGAGCTGAAAGGCAAATCCTTGTGGGTGCAGGATGGCTGCAGGCTGTTGATTAGGAGTGGGAAGGAGAGGGGGCAGCTGCATTGCAGGGGACCAACCAGGAGATAATAATTCAGCTGTGGGTGTAGGGATGGGTGACACAATAATGCCTTAATGCCCTGAGACTTTTATCAGTGCTACTGGAAGGGGAGGCAGCAAACTAATGGAATTTTCTCTCTGGTACAAGCCTTCTCAGAAATAAATAAATCTCTCCTGGGTGTAGCACATCCCAAGTCACAGATGCATAAGTTTAGAAATTATCAGCTAGAGCATCTTAGCTAAAATTAATTAGCTGGAATGATCATTGCTATGTGCACTAACAGGGTCCCCTCTGACTAAGTGGAGAGGATCACATGCTAATGAAGACAGAACACTGCAGCTGGGAGCCAGCAGAGCACGTCCTCATCCTCCTGAGCTGCTCCGGAGTGCCGGATGATATCTCCAGGATCTGGGACAGGGGCAGAATGTCCCTCAAGGATACAGGACTCCTTTTACGGGACACATTTATATATAGGTCATCACAACACTCAGGAAAAGGAAATCAAGCCAGCTCAAGATCTATTTCTTTTTAAAGTTGTTATAATTGATTTGTGTTTAGAGAGATTTTCCTTCAGCTCTACCTCAGATGTCAGTTTTGATTCTTCTTCTGTGCCTGGACACAGCCTAACACAGCTCCTACTTCAAAACTCTTATAATCCAAACAGTCCTGACTGACCTGAGTAGTAGATCTCTGTTTAAATAAATGTGGGAGACCAAGGGATGGGGAGATGGGATATCTTGGCTTATGGTATGTAAACATCTAAGTGTTGTCTATCAGCTCTTCCCTCTCTTAAATTTTCCTGTTTTTTTAGCAGCCCAGCTGTTTGTACAATCTTCTTTTACAAACATTCAAATCTCAGTTGCCCAAGGACTCCTTTATTTATTTTTCAGACATTTTAAAACAATTTGGACAAATCTAGCATCTTTAGTGTAGGGAAAAAAAAAAAAAAAGACAGGACAACAAATAGCTTTCTGGAAAATGTCCTCGTGCGAAAGTCAGAAAGATGAACTTAAAATACATCTAATTCCAGGCAGTGGAAAAAAAGTGGAATGAACATAAATGAAAAAAAAAAAAGAGATATCAGAAGAGATGAGATTATTTATCGTGAGGCTGATTTGAGCCCATCAGCCTGATGTGCACAAGGACAATCTCTGTCCCAGCCACAGTTCCTCGAGCAGGAGTAGCCCAGGAGTAAGAGATTGATTGCCTCTAAGTGTTATCTACTCTTCATAAAAGGGAAATTGTTCCTTCTCATTCTTTTTGGCACTGGTTTTAACCTTGTTTCGCCTAAAATATGATTCCTTAATGCATGAAAATTTTAAGTATTTGGACTATCTATGAAGGCTAAAGAAGTATATTGGTGGTAAATGTGATTATAAAAGCTTCTTTAATAGACTCTAAATGATGTTTTGCACTGAGCCTGACTGCAGCTCAGCACTTTGGGGCTGGCACTGCTCAGCTCCCGCTCCTGCCTCTCCTGTGGTGGGGCTGGGCCCTGATTTGGGAGCCCCTTCAGGAGCTCTGCTGTTCCTGATGGATGCAGAACCTGCCGGGGCTCGCTTCAGGCCCCCTGTTAATCTCTTCCCGGTGATGGTGGGGCAGGCAGGGGCTGCATCCTGGTCAGTCAGTTCACTGGGAATAGCTGATGGGAGAGGAGACCTAGAGCTGCTGATAAAGCAGCCGGGCTGACTCGCACTGCTATGGCCACTGCAGCCCTCCCCTGTTAATTTGTCAGATTAAGCAGCCGCAGAGATGTTCTCTGTTTATCACCACAACACAGCTGCTGCCTCAGCTTACTGCAGGCTCCTCTACCGCCAGCAAACTGATCTTTCTTCTTTAGTAGGTTCTTCAATTTAGGCAATTTAAACACAGTCTAAAAAGCGCCATGACTTTATCACTGAAGCTGGAACTTTTTTTTTGGCCGCGTCTCTGACCTGATCAATCCTCTCAGTAGAACAGTCATTAAAAAAAAACAGGAAACAAAAAACCCCACAAAACAAAAAAACTAAACCACATTTATAGCACAATTGTTTGCCAAATTATCGCTTCTCTGGCAAGACACTTACCACTGACCAATTACAGTGGCACTGCTTCACGCACACCATTTGTCCCCATTCCACATGAGGTGCTATGGAAATGCTACGGCTCCTGCAGAGCTGGGAACTTGCCCTTGTTCT
The DNA here is from genome assembly GCA_013397315.1 of Donacobius atricapilla. Taxonomy (NCBI): domain Eukaryota; kingdom Metazoa; phylum Chordata; class Aves; order Passeriformes; family Mimidae; genus Donacobius; species Donacobius atricapilla. The sequence continues at coordinate 375,424 of WBMY01001343.1, forward strand.
GTGCCTCCGGCTCCAGGCAGAGGCTGATACCCCCATCACTCGTCTGGGTGCAAATCCCCGAGAGGTTTAATGGCAAGGAAACGTTTGCTGTGTGGTGTAGGCATGCCTGTGAAGCCAGGCACTGTGGTGGCTTCAACCTTTCTGGCTAAATTATAATGAAAATCGTAATTGTAGCTAAATATGGGTGGGCCCCATGAAAAAAGGGATGCTAGAGGTTTGTGGGGAGTTGCTGTCTGGTGTCAGAAGCTGCACACCCAGCAAGCCCTGGGGAGAGTCCTACACTCTGAATTAATCAGGATCACATCAGCCTCCCTGTGTCCCTGCAGAAAATCAAGGCTCCCTTCACATTTCAGAAAAGAAATGATATCAGTGGAGCTATTATGTTTCTGTAGCTTTAAGTAACTGTCACGAACACAATTTCAAAGATAATTTCAGATGGCTTATTGGATTTATTCTGAAGCAAATTGTGTCATTGCAAAGACAAAACAAAAATCCCCCCATTAGAGCTGCTTTAATTGCCTCTTAAGGCACGGTGTTCCCAAAATTAGAAACATGATTAGAATGAAACAGGTTTTTGTAAAATATCCTTTTTCATTAGTGTTACTGTGTTGCCTCCAATGATTCTTGTATTCTGACAAAAATGTAACTGGCTTTTGATACAATCTTGTTATGAGTCGGTCAGTTCATATTAGAACATGTTTGGTTGGTTTGTTTTTTCTCCCCCTCCCCAGTTTAGTTGGCTTCTGAAGTGACCTCAAGTCCACTTGAGTCTGAAATTGCCTTCCAGTCTACAAACTGGAGTATTTTGAGATGGAAGAATCAGAACAAATGTCTAAATAATAATAATTTTATTAATAACATGCAAATGGGTTTACACAAAAACCACACAGACAGATGGTTGCTTTTTACCTGTGTCACTGAGCAAGGAAATGTGATATGAAAGAGTGATTTGAAATGCTCTTTTGAGTGCACCAGCTCTGAAAATAATTTAGGCCGTCTGCTGCCACAGGTGTAGGAATGCTGGTGGAGTTCATGACCAGTGTGGATCCACAGAGAAGGTGCCGGTGCAATTCAGCCTCATCCTGGTTTTATGTGGAGCTTATTTAAATGGCAGCTTTTTGTTTAATTTTTTGTTTTCTTAACACAAAACCACTTAAACCTTCTGAGGTTTTAGAGACTTGCAGAGGATGTTGAGAGGGAGCAGCTCTTGGCTGTGATTCTGTCTTTTTCCTGCCCTTGCCCTCTTTGCATCCACACTTTCATTGCCTGGAAAGAGTTTGGGGGCAGAATTGGACCTTTTATAAGGATCTGTATGAAAAGAAATCCAAACTGTAATTCTGCTTGGTGTAAAAATGGCCTTGAAAAAAGACTCTTTCTTAACTAAATATAGGTACTAATTTTTTTGGTCTTTAATTAGCCAGAGTAATACCTAAGTGCTTATGCTATTTCTTATTCCTGATATTGCTTCAAAGGTATTCCCGTAACGTTTTTAATATCTCCTAATTTCATTAATATAATCAGACTGCTATATAGCTGATTCTCATCTTTTACTACTGATTAATAATTAATGATCAATAATTAATATTTAATAATTGAAATGCAAAGTGTGTACATTCTGTACTAAATATCAGGATGCTCTTCTATTTTTGTATGGCTATATCACTTTGATTTCTTTCATCACCTCTGCAGAACACCTACTAATGTGTGATTTTCCATCAAGACAATGCTTATACACATTGCTCTGTTGATTAGCAGTTTACTTTTTCCTTATAGAAATTGATTAAATTTCCTTACCAGTAAATTAGTGTTAATGTAGAGTCTAAGGAAAGACTTTATTATTACTTTTCCTAGCACAGAAGAATACCAGTTTCTAAAAATGTCTCCAAACTGGGAGATAAAGTTTTTCCTATCTCTATTTTCATCTTTTTTTCTCATTAGCTCTGTGCTTTTCACTGTCTTTCCCTTCCCTTTTTGTACAGGAGTTTATTTTGTTAGAAGTTGTTCTTTTCCTGAGAAAAGGGAATGATGGTCCTTGAGCCTTTAAAATAATTATTTAGTTACACTCAGGTTGAGTATTAATATTTCCCTGAGACCCCATCATGCTAAATGTGATGCTGAGCAATGAGAACACCTCCTCAGAGGGTTTTCCAAAGTAATTGCTCATAGACAGCTGTATTGGGAGTTTTCTCCTGGGGTCCTTTGCAGACACCAAATAGAAGGATCTCCACTGGTTTCATTGTTGTTTTAGGGATACAGGGATTTTGGAATTGGGATCCACCATTTAAAAGGCTCTCTGAGAATTTCTCTGAAGGGAAATCCTACATGGTACTCTACTCTTTTTCTCTCTAACAACCTAAAAACTTCCCCCCCCCAACCAAACTAAAACTCTTCTCTTCCCCAACACACAGAGCTCTGCTGCAAGCTCCCTGTGCTGGAATCTTCTTTTATGTGGAGGAGGCACCTTCACCAGCAAAATAATGCTCATGCTCCCCCATCAAGCTGCTTGCTCCCTATTCTCATCCCAGTTCCAATGTTCCCTTTGGACTCACCAGGGATACCTGTTCCCATGTCAAACAGGCCATCTCCAGACTGAAATATCCCAGTGATGTCTGAACTTGAACGACAACAGTTCATTTGTATACATTGTGAATGATAAATAAAAATCTGTCTGGAACCAACCTATTATAAAGTCTGATCAGTTCCTATTTCAAGTGACACTCAGCAAGAGCAATTCTAACTCTGTAATACGTGTGACAGCAATTTCCAGCGTTCCTGCTATTGTGTGGCGTGAAATAGTTTGTCTTGTATCCAGCTTCGGCAGACAGAAACTTGATCTGATAATCAGAGCAGCAAAACTGCATCCTGCTGGTTGTGACCTGGGAGCAGTGATGTTTGAAGTCACAGGCCATGGTGTCACTGGGCACAGATATCTGCCATGAGTGTCTGGAGAAGGACAGTGGCTCTTAGCCTTTGGGTTCACTGAAAGTATGTGCTCTTTATTTTAAGCAAGGCTCCATCCTTTTGACATGAGTCACTGGCATTTCTGCCCGGCCCTGGCACACTGGGAGAATTAGTTGTATTGTTTCAGAGGCAGGGGAAATGTTTTCAGACTTAAAGGATAAATGGTTATGTGCAGCACTAATCAGTTGTTGCAAACATTATTCTAAATCGGACTGATTAATGATTGCATTATGATGGGTTCCAAGTGGACACAAATCTGGATGTTATGTTTTTGGCAGTGAGCAAAGACCGTGTGTTTTGACTGCTTGGGCTGGTTCAGAAATCGATGTTCCCTTTTGATCAGTTCCTGTAAAGATCTGTTTTTCCTTTCCAAATGCCTGGGGAAAAAAAAAAGATGCAAAACAACATTATTACTTTATATGGTCCAGACATAAAAACTGACCAAACCTGAGATTTGGATCTATGGGAGAGTAGTTTAGACACACTGACAGTTTTGCAGGAGGTTGTAAATCTTAGAGATATTGGGCTCTGTTACCTGAATATCCTTCTCTTGAATGAGATAATCCAGACACCAGTCAAAAATGGCTGGAAGAGCATGTATTTGTATGCAGCCTTGACTTTGCAGTGTGGCTAACTCATTTTCCATACTCATGCAATTCAGGCTGAATCCCCTGAGGGGTGGGAAGTTGATGAAGCAAAAATGAAATGTAAAACAACTTTCTAAACATCTTTACCACTAAGCAGGAAGGTTTGCATTCTTCTGGTCCATGAGTCAGAACGATACATGTTTATAAAGCCAGCAGAATGAAGTGGGAGTGTTCTGGGTCTATTGGGTAGATATTTTTAATCATTTTTTTTGTCCTTCCCTGCTCCAAAGAGAGTTGTCATAGAAAAAGGTTGGCTCTTATTTTTTATGCTGTTTTCATTTATTTTTATCTGCTTTAATCTTTTCAATGTTATCTTCTGCATTGCAGCTTAGTACCTTTAGCTGCCAGATGTTTGTCAAAATGTCATCTTGCCCTTTCTTATTTTTCTCCTTTTATTGACCCAATGAGCATCCAAATATAAGAAACTGCAGCTTATTTTGGGCATGGAAGAGAGGTATAAAGACAGATTTAAGGGATGGTTTGAAGCCATAACATCAGCAAATTTGCAGAGCCTTTCCAGCTGGGAAATCGCACTTGCGTGTGTTAGGCTGGCACTTGTGTTACTCTCTGGGCATTCAAATCTCTGTGATTTCTTGTCATCTCAGGAGCTTCTTTCTGTAGCTGGGTGATTGTGTCTATCCTTGGGTTCTGTACATTTTGGAGGTGTGTTGTAACAGCATTGAGTTTGGGCATATCTGTAGGTACTAATTTATTTGGCTGGAAATATTAATAATGATGACATTTTGGAGAATTCTAGTAAATCTCGAGTTCAGTGTTTAATAAACAGCTCTTGGATCAGCCTGATCTGTAAAGCAGAGTAATGCACCTGATGTTCACAGCAGGCATTAGGAACACCAGTGGAGACAGAGGTAGGATAAATCACTCTGAGTAAGAGTTTAATTAATTGCACTTTGAATTCCTGTAAGAGATGCTGTCTTTGTGTGGTGAATACCATCTCTTTAATTTCACATTCAGTTTTAGACTGGGTAATAAACAAACCTCCCGTTGCCTGTGGATTGACTTTAAAAAGTTTTAGTCTTATTAACGAACATTTGATTATAGACTAATTTGCTATGCACCTCTTAAAGAATTCAGATTGATTCTGAGGAATGTGGGCAACTTTAAATTCTCTTACTCAGCCAAAAGAAAGTTGCATCTCCATGGACTTACAATTCGGTTATTAATGAACCCTTTCCATCAGCTTTCCAGCCGTGGCTCTATCTTGACTATGTTGTCATTGGAAATAAAGCATTTTAGCAAATACTTGAGTTTCATTATGACTGTTTTCAGTAAATAAAGAAGGATAAAAACATATACCTCTTATAAGTAGTTGAAGATAGTTTTGTGGCTGTAGTAAGGACTAAGGAATTGGATTTCCCTGAATAAAAGAAGGTGGCTTTTATCAATTACAGGAGCAGTTGGATCAGACTAGGTATATTCATATATGTAGAGAGAACCAGATTCTCATTAATGCCCCTTCTTTGGGTGCCTCATTACACTCATCCCATCTTATTTCAGGCTTTTGGTCTATCTGACCTCATTTTCCAGGCTATTTTAATAGTCAGTGAAGAAGATTAAGGAATTTTTTGCTTATGTACTTGGTCTTTTCTTTATATACAATCTTAAAATAGGTCTGAATAGTCAAATTAAAGAAACGTGTTCCTTTCCGTGGATCAGAAGACTGACACTGGGGGGATCACATTTTGGGATGCTAACTTGTGGACAGCTGCTGGATCCTGAAACATGAAATAGATGCTTGTGTTAGCTCAATCCTGAGATTGCAAACAGTGGTGCTTTGCAGGAAGGATCCACACAGCTTCACTCTGCATCTCTGCAGGGTTTTACAGCAAGGGTTTGTCTGTAAAATGGAATCCCTGGACCACTGTGCAAGACTGATCTCTGCTTCAGGAACACAGCTTGAATATCAAATTAGGCCAAACCAAGGACCTTGAGGAAGTTCAGGCTGCATTCCCATGAAAACATTCATTTTTGAAGACAGCACATTATTATTTCTGTGGAGAATTAGCTCTTGATGCTACCACTTAAGTCCTTGCCCATTGGGAATAGGATGCTTATAAATCAGACATAATGAATTTTCACTGGCAGTTTTTTCTATGTTGATTCAAGAAACAAACCTTTCCTTCAGTCCCTCCTGAAGGAAAAAAACTAAACCGTGTAAGTAAAAGTCTGCTTTGGTTTTCACAGGTGACTGCAGACTATCCTTATCTGGGTACAGTTCTTTCTCAATATATTCTATTCCTCTTTAGACATATTGCAGTGAGGTTAAATTCTCTAATGAACTATTCAGCTGTGTGTGAGAGCACAGCTGTTAATCCAGAAAATTTCAGTAATTAATCAGGTCCATTTCTGTTATGCAAAAGTGACTCTTAGGTGCATCCAGCTCCAGGTTTGACCTGTACAAATGTGATCTTCATCATCTGAAACTGTGGACAAAACCACAGATAAAACTTCCGCTCACCTTGTACGCAGGAGGACTTTCACCTTCAAAAGCAGTCTCTGAATTGGATTTTGAAACATTTTTTTTCCTCGGAAAATTAGATGGTATGGGTTTGAAACAATCTAGCCCTCCATGTAAGTTAGTTATGCCTTCCTGCCTTAGCAAAAGTATTTCTCTTTTCTTCTCTTTTTTTAACCTTCTTTCTATTTTTTTTTTCGACATATACCATTATCTACCACACCAGGGAGTAAAATAAGTTAAGTAAAAGGAAATCATGGTTAAAATCACAACTCAAGAATTAACTTTCACTTTGGGGGGGAAATTATTGAGCACAAAGCAAAATACATTTTAGTGAAGGAAATAATGAGAGACTTACTTATGAAAAATACAATCATTTTAGAAAACCTTGTATACAGTGAGTAATAATCAGTTCTCCATAATATTAAAGAAGGAGCACTCTAAATTTTTTTGACATCCCTAATCATGGAGCCTGGGGAGCTGTACAGAACATTTGCATTAAATTACTCCTCATTTTCCCAGCCCTATCTGCCCCTTCCTTGGGTTTCGCTGCCAGTATTTGTGAATTTGGCAGAAGCCTAAAGATTTCATAGCTAATATTGTTGTCTCCTGCCAGGAATATCAGAACAAGGTGCATTAGATGCTGCATGGCAATTAAGGGCTGGGGGAAATCACGCTGATTTTCATCTGTGGCACCCAGGTGCCGCCGCTTGTATCGGATTACTCGAGTGGTGGTGCGGAAGATGCTCCCGTGCATGGCTTCTGATGTCCTGGGTGTTTCTGGCAGAGCTCTGGCGGGGAGGAGGTGAGCCTGCAGTTTCCAGAGTGCAGTGGCAGAGGGATGGAGCAGTTCTGGTGCCTCTGTGAGCTGTGTCCGCCCGCACCGCGCTGCTTTTCACCTGATCGCGGAGCAGGCAGCTCTGCCTGACTTCTGCTGTGGCCTTGCATTCCCTTCCCCGGGGCCACTGTCTGAGCTCCCACGCTGTTAAGTGGGCTGGCTCACACGTGGTCATTCTTGGCCTGATTCTGCTTGCATTTAATGCTTTTTCCTGCGACAAAAGTGGTGCCAGCTCAGCGGTACCAGCAGAGCAGCTCTCTCCTGGGGCAGATCCAGCCCTGTAGGAATGCACTGCATGCAGGCAAGTATTGCTCATGGAAACCAGGCTTTTCTGCACCTTTTTAATCCACGTAATCATATTAAGCCAAAACCAATGTAGTCAGTAGTGAAAACCTTAATACTTTTGGGGAATCATCTCAAGCTGTAGAAACGTGTTAACGCAAGGACGGGTAATGATAGGACAAGGGAGAATACCTTCAAACTGAGGGAGAGTAGATGTAAATTAGATTTCAGGAGGAAATTCTCCCCTGTGAGAGTGGTAAGACCCTGGCACAGGGTGCCCAGAGAAGCTGTGGCTGTCCCTGGATCCCTGGAAGTGTCCAAGGCCAGGCTGGACAGGGCTTGGAGCAGCCTGGGATGGCGGAAGGTGCCCCTGCCATGGCAGGGGGTGGGGCTGGAAGAGCTTTAAGGTCCTTGCAACCCAAACAATTCTATGAAGGTTTGTTAGCATTGCTCATTTACAGCTGATTATAAAAAAATCCCAGTGTCTTTAGAGAAATGGTGTGTCTGCTTTTGAAAATCACAACTAAGCATGCCCAGGAAGTGTGTAACGAACACAAGCGTGCACAAGTAGAAAGTCCCCCTGTGGCTTTTAACCAAGGTCTGTTCTGCTGGCCAGGACGCTGCAAGCTGAGGAATCTTCCCCAAGCTTGCTGAATTAACAGAGGTGTTCCCTCCCTGGGCTGCAATTATAGATGGCACCCTTAGGAAAAAGACAAGCCCAGAGCATCTGGGTTGGGACTTCTGAGATGGACTGAAACAAAATTTCAATTAAGTGCAGTGGATTAGCACTGGCTGGGAAGTGGAATTGATATTCTGGAAGAAAGGGGAACACTTCAAGGAAACATTTGAATATTTCTGCAGTAAAAGTTACTATAGACCACAAGTGCCAAAATAAACAAACAACCCACTGGAATTGTCTAAATGCTCTATTTTCTCATTACTGAACCATTGTGTTTTGATATTAAATATTAAATTCTTTGACATTATGTAACTCAATATTATGCAGATCAGAACATTAATTCTTTTGGCATCCCTGAAATCAGGTTTAAGCAGAAATAGATAACCTTGAACTTTTATTCTTGGTAAAACTGCCTTTTCTAATAAAAAGCTCCTGTGTTGAAAACTAACTGGTCAACTCTGTGTTTCAGCAAAAATTATCCCATTTGTGTATCTTTGGCTCTCTCCCAAGCTGTTTCTGCTACCAGAACTCAATTTCTATTTTCTGATCTGCAGAGAGAGTAAAAGTTTTTGGCATGCATATCTTCATGCATGCTGTGTAAAAAAGAAATAATAATAAATATCCATTAAGGTCTCTTCCCGTTATTGCTTCCTCTGTTGATATGACTTAATGTGGTATAGATTAAAATAAGGATTATTCTTATCCTTTTGAATTATTGTGGGCCACCTCCTGAAGCCCCCCGCCAAGGAAAGCCTTTCTGGGCTGAGGTAGGTAAATCTCATTTCCAGGGAGTAGAAAGATGTTAATATTTTAGCAGTTGTTGGCAGTTTCAGTACCCTGTGACACAGGCTCTCTCCATATTTAGGGTTTCCGTCACATGAGAATTCTGACCTAACACTTTTGCTTGCCTTGCTGAAGCAAAGTCCCTAAGCAGGCTATTTCAACGAGATAGAGAATCCTCTTGTCCTTGGTGCACAGAGCTAAAGTCGTTGAATTGAAGAATTACTGAGGGAAAACATTTGCCATTTGCTGTGTAGTAGTTTGGACCTGGGTGATCTCTGTGTTTCTTTTTGACTTAAAGATCTATGTCACCTTAAGAACTGGAGAATTCCAAGAAGATTTATAATTGTTTCCTTGGAAATAGTCCCAGGGATAGTATCACTAAGATGCTATGAGGGAGCCAAAGCAGTCTCATAGGCACAAGCTTCATCTGTCATGTAGGACTTGAGTCTGTTGAAGAGCCCCCTGCACAGAGATTTCGGGGGAGGGAAATTAAAAATGCAGTCTGAAACACTCCAGTGATTTACCACAGGATTTGCAAAAGCAACGGGACTTCTAAGCCTACCTTCTCTTGCTGTATCTTTCTCATTTATCACAGCCCTTCAAGGAGTTCCTCTTTGGGAGAACCCAACTCCCTGCTTGCTATTATGTCTTCTTCTTGTGATCATGAGTCCGAAGTACGGAAAGGCTGCTGGATGGGATGCTCTTCTGAAAGGCCGGGGAAGCTGCCTCAAGAGTAAAGTTACCAGTCTGATACATTTTTTTCATCCACATTTCCTGGCTTCTTTCACTAAAGGCTCAGTGGGTTCACTGCTGTGGGACTGAGATGTCAGCTTGCAGAGGCAACTCTTCCCTGTGACACGTGGCTTTTGTTTGCCACACAGGGAGACTTTGTACTGAAATGGGCTCTGAAAGCAAAGTGGAGAAAGGAAATCCCCTGCTCTGTGCAAGTGGGCAAGACGAGAAATCATGGATTGGTGAACAAGCCTGGCTAAAGTGTCCTGGGAGCAGGCACAGGAGTGTAAAAAGGATGGACCTGTTTGATGGCTGCTTTTTGCTCTCTGTGCTCGCTCCATGTCAGCTCAGCAGGCTGGCATCTCTGGCAGTGGGAATGTGTGCTCTGAGTGGAAAAGAAATCTTTGGGCAGCAGGATATCTTCCTAATGGGATTGCTGGGTCTATCCAGGAGATGTTTTTAAGGCAGCAAGGAAAGGAGTCAGAAAGTTATCATAAATTATATTGATATAGAGCACTTTTATAAAACAGCCTCAAAAGGATATAGTACAAAGGTGTATTAGTTGAGAAGAAAATCTTTAGAGCTGAAGAATGGTCTTTCCCCCCTTCCCTTTTTTTAAAAAAAGGAAGTCTTCTAAATGAAAAAGTCCTGTAAATTTGTTCTTTATAGAAGTGAAAAATACTGCCTGTGGAGCTGCTAGTGGCTCATTATTCAGCTGAGTACAGTACCTTGTTTTAAAGACTGTTCTTGCAGATGACTATTCTCCATTTCTGTCAGCCTGTCCTCGCACTGTGGGACCCTCATTGAGCCAAGTCATTTAGAAGTCCAAAAGTGTCTTGGTATTTTCAACACTGAATACAGTAGCAACTATATTCAGCATATATATTGTTATAAATTTAGCATATATATCACATATGTGACATCTTTGCTTTATTCCTTAATTGCTCTGGAGTATTTTTGGATGGATTACTATCATGGAAATAAAGACTCTCTCTCAAATACCGTTTTTAAGGCTATGACTATGAACTGAGAGGACTGGGACAGCAGAGATGTTATGGAACTTTTAAAAAGGGAATTGCTGGATGTAAATACACTGTCAAGGGGAAGAATTCTTAGGGTTCTTATCTGTGACCTGATCCAAGGAGAGACTTCCAGTAGACATTGGATCAAATCAGATATGGTTTGTGTGGCTTTGAACTAAGAAACCTGAAAAAGAAAATAATTTCAAGGACTAACATGGCCTGGATCACTGGTGTGTGTCTCCACTGTGCAAATACATCCTAGATATAAAAAGATCAATTGGATAATCTAGTTCTCATTCTTTGCATCCTCCCTGGCTCTTGTGAAATTGCACTGAAAATATTAAAACCTGTTCCATGATGAAAAAGGTGTTTTGAAGCATCTACTGTTGATTTAGGGAGTAGGTAACTAAAACAGAACTGCAAAGAGGAAAAGGAAGAGCACAAACCGGTGTCAGTCAATGAAGTTTTCAAAGTCTCAGAGAAAGAACATGATAATATACATTTTTTTTGCTCTGGGCTCTGACTTGCTGAGGTGAAACCTAAGATAGCAGGAATTGTTTTCTATAGAAAAAGGGATATATTTCTATAGAAAAATAATATATGAGTTTTATGAAATATATATGCGGTAGTCTTTTCACCATATCATTTATGACTTATATTAAGATACTCTTCCTTTTTTCGTGCTTGATCTTACAATATTTTATCCTTACTTTCCATTTATTCTTTTCTGTTTCTATGCAGGAGATACCATAAATCCTCCCTTTGATTGTGCATTGATGTAAAATTGAACAGCCCTGTGTTGTGTATGTGCTGCTGTCCCCTGGCAAACATTGGCAGATGTTTGGATACTTATCACTCCCACTTCTTGAGCTGAGAAATGTGATCTCTTTTTATTATGAGGAAATATTTTGTTGCTTATCTGATCCCAACCCCATTATGATTTCTGAACAGATTTTGATCGATATCCATAAGTTTTAGAATGTTTCTGAAGATCTTTCAGTCCAAAAGCAGCTTGTGGCTGTGTAGAAAAAGGAAGATCATAGAGACCTTGGCAGCTTTCTCCCTGGATTTCCTCAGAGTCTCTCTCCCTTCCTAGAGTCAAGTCACAGCTCCTTTGCTGCTCCTGCCATCCAGAAGTGCTTTCCTATAGCTCTCTGCCTCATTGAGTCTCCATCTGTTTTACTCTGCGCATCTTTCTGGTGACCTATGTTCGCATCTGGTGTAAATATGCTCCAATTCAAAGTGGTTTTACTCTGTCACTCACCAGTTCAGGGGATGATTTATTATAGCCGGGGCTGTGTGCTCTGTGCTGGAGAAAGGGAGGAAATCCAGGCACAGCCTCGAGGATTCTTAGGTCTTGCTTGGCTGGGATTGGGAAGCGCGAGGCAATGCGGTGCCCAGAGCCGTGACTGATGAATCTGTCTCCCCAAATTATGGGGTAAAGGAAGGAGCTGGGGATCAGACAGGCAGAGAAGGCAGCTGTGTTAGACACATTTCCTGAAAGTTGTGAAGGACCCGAGCCAAACCTCATGGACGTCAGGCAGAAGCCTGCCAGCCACTCTGAAAGACATTTGGAAACAAACGCTTTTCTGAGTTAGAGGACAGTGCCTTCATTACAATCCACTCCTCCTCTCCTTTTGCAGTTAGAAAAACAATATAATTCATATAGATGGAGCACCACATTACTATCTAATAGCAATTTGTATTCCAAGGCTGTACAGATTTTTCTCTTATTTCAACTCTAGATTAACAGGGGAAAGAATTACAAAAGAATTGCTGTTGGAAAAGGAATTTGAATAGAGACCAGGTGGCTAATTTGCTCCCATTAGTTAGTATGTTTAACAAGGGAGGGTGCAGTCTGCATTAAAGTCTCTGGAAGAACATCTCTATTGCTATTTAGCATTGCTGCACAGATTTGAATTTTTGCCTGCTTTCTTTTGTGCTGGAGCATTTTTTCCCCCAAAACACTGGGCAAAGAAAATAGCATATGGATGAGAAGTGGCATGTCTGAACAGCTACGTGTGTCTATGACATGAATTGGTACAGAAGAAGAGGATGTATCATCATGCTTTGATAACAAGCAAATCAGGAGCAATTACTTTTTCCTTTCAGAGAAAAGAGGATCACTTTCAGTACTTCAAAATAAGCCTTTTTTTCCCCCTGGAGAATAATAATCATTCTCTGTGTAAGCTGAGGCACTATCATCCCTTTCAGTCTCGCTGAGGGTGAGCCGTGTGTGGTGTCTGAATGCATCTCTGCACTTAGGAAATAGATTGGATAGGCTGTGGTGATGTCACTTCTTAAATATCGCTGACTCCTGAGCCAGTTGGATCAGATTTTGATCTTTATAACACATCCTCTATTCAGAAGGAGAAAATGTGCAGAACAGATTGTTTTCCATAAGGTTTTGGCAACTAGAAAACATTTGTGAAGTGATAATGTAGTGATTGCTCATGCCTGAGTATGTAGAAAGAAATTCCATAAGGAAAACACTTTATTTCCTAGCAGAAGTTCATGGCAAATAGATGTGGCTTATACACCACAAATCACAGGTGGGGACAGAAACCATGTTGCTACTGGACAATAAACAGCATATTCAAATAATGTAGATTGATATTAAGAACCAAAGACAAGTGCAAATATCAATCTGTTAAAACTAGTCTTTTTTCCATGCCTGGCTTTTCATTTGCATTTAGTTGCTATTTTCCAATGGGATTAAAAAGTCCAACAGTTTCATGGTGAGGCTTATTTCTTTAATACTTGGAGAGGCCACAGGGAAAAAGCCTATTCCTCTGATTATAAACACTGGTACATAATTAATGAAACGAAACCAGTTTATTTGTTAGCCAGTGGTGCAACATGTGACAGGGAAAGCTGAGGCCTGTTTTTTTTTTAGTTGCACCTTTGTGTGGGCTTTCATTTAGCTTTGTTGCATTGCAGCAGGCAAGAAATACGCTGGGGTGGCTTCTGAGGCTGAAGTCAAGGGTGCCCCTCCCCACGTGTTTTCCTCAGCCAGCTGCCATGCCCAGACTGGCCTGGCCGCTCTGGTCTTGCCCTGCTCGGTGTCCTGGGGTTCCCTGCAGGACTACCCTGGCTCCAGGCAGAGGAGGTGCAGCTCTCCTGTGGCGCTGCAGCTCGAGCTTGGCATCCTGGAAGCACAAACAGGGCAATTTCTACAATTTCTTCAAGCCTTCATTCAGGGGATCAGCCTCTTTTTCACCTTTTAAGCTGTTCCTGAGCTATTGAGAAGCTGTTTAAGTTTGCCACCTTGCTCAGTACATTTGCCCTCTCTCTGCTGCTATTATGGCAGAGCCATAGAGGGATAGCATTACCCCGGCTCCTACTGTGCCCATCAGAACTGCAGGAATCAACTAAGCAGCTGTAAACCCTGTGCTAGGAGCAAGCTAAAATATACTCATAATACCTGTCTTGTGGTGTCAGTTGTTGTCTGCAAGGCACAATAGAACATCTGGAAGCGAGAGCCCTCCTATTCAGGGAGCTGAAATTGCATTAGCTGCTCTGGCATAAAGGACAGGATTAGAATGACAGACCTCCCCACTGAAATATTTGCTTTTGAATAAACTTGTCAAATGCAACAAGGGGTGTCATGGCAAAACTTTCCTGCTTCTGCCATGAGAAGGGCTTCTGTTTCTGTGATGACAAGAGGGCTGTGTTTAATTGAGCTGCATTTTGCTGCTGTCTGCTGTAGGCAGATACAATGAAAGGGGACAAAGGCCAAGTTCAATTCATTGCTCTCAAGCTTCCTTTCTTCTAGGAGCAGGTAACAGCAAAACAATTACTGCAGGTTTAAAGCAGGTGTGTTGTGGCAAGAATGGGGGGAGCCAGAAACTGCTACAGTAGCTTCACGTTAATTTATGCTTGAGAGACATTCACCATTCTTTTGGCACGACAGGGGACCCAAATATAATGGGGAACACAAACTAAGGAAGATAAGGGAGAAAGAAAGCATCTTTCAATACCTTTAGAGTTCATGAGTTATTCCTGTTTGCCAGAATCCACTTCGGTGAGCATTCACTCAGGATAATGAAAGCATAGCTTTCCATGTAGCTTTGTAGAAACTAGGTCAGGTAAATTTGAGATTCTATTATAGCTTTATTCATCTTTAAACTATAGATCAAATAGTTCTAAGAAAAAATTCTGAAAGGGTAGATTTCTCAAAACTTACATGCCATTCAGGGCATTAAAACTAGACAAAGACCACAGGTCTGGCTTGTAACAGTTTAGGAAGTGATGTAGGCAGCTTGTTGATAATTGATACAGTTCAAAACATGGTCCTGACTTAGAAATGCTTGTCTTTGCTCTTGAGATTAGTGTTTTCCCCCAGTATTTATTCCTCTGTTTGTTTTAGATTGCTCTGTAAGAAAAAGCAATACTGGTTTCCCACTTTGTTTGGGCGTTGGAAAAGCATCTCCACAGCTGGGCTGTGGCTTTGTCTGCCTCACTCAGAGAGTTTGGGCACTAGAAACAGATCTGTTCCATTTGTGCAGCTTTCTTTATGGGCTGAAGTTTCATCCTCCTGCTTCACAGGGTTGTCCCGCCTGTCCTCACTCATGCTGTGTCTTGCTGTTTGTGCCACCTTGGTGTGTGCATAGAACACTGTGCTGAACTACCTCAGGGGTTATTTGCCACTATAATGATGACAAACACTGATAAAATTAACTAGGAACTCATGCTTCAATGAGCCAGAGACATGGAGTCCTACAGGAAACAAAAGTGTCCTTTCTGATTTCTTCCACAGAATTTTGCCTTTTCTCCTCCATATAAAAATCAGAAATGGGAGTGTATTTTAGATTCTGTCATCTCTAGTGAATATGCTTCAGTTTTGAAAGATTAAACAAGAACTCTCTCTTAGGTGCCAGTTTAAAAATGATTTGAGGTGAGGTTTGATGGCCTCGAGGCGCCTCATCCACTGAGCCCGTTTGGCTGCAGGGCAGGGACATCCAGAGGGGCCACCCAGGTGGAGCTCCTGCCACACACAGCAAGTGAAACAAAATTCCTGGCTTCCAGGACGTTATACAGCAGTTGAAGTGTGTTCAGCCAATGTGAATGAATTCATATAATTTGGCTCTTAAACAAAAAATGAAGCATGCTGATTTGGGAGTCTTAACTGCTCATTTTCTTCAAAAATGGTAAAACAAAGTGATTCAGCACTTCCAGGATGGCTTTTTTCCCCACATGCTTCTAAATTTACAAAATGTTTTGTTGGGTTTTATGGTTCTAGGGTTACTTCCATGAAGCAGTTGATACTACCCAGGGGAGGGGAAAAAATCATATTTCAATTATTTTTTTGAATGTTGTTTAAAGTTATGCCCAACAAATGACAACAAATACAATTAATATTAACAGAATGGAATGGTTTTGTTTAATTTATGCTTTGTGAAGTCCTATTCTTCTTTATGCTTGGATCCCCAGGGGAAAAAAACAGATTAATGTGATTTCTGTTCCCCATTTACTGTTTGCTAGTCTCAGATGGTCTTCTGGTCTCCCACGGCAGTGCTTTAGTAGTGACCTACCTCAAAGAGATGGACTTTGTTTGTTCCCTGAGCTCTTCACAAGCAGAAAGGTGCATATCAATTATTCAGTAGAAATTTTCTCCCTGACAAAACTTTCCCTTGATATCTTAACACAGCCCTGCTCATATACCGATTTCTTGCATTCTTTCAGCTTAGAAGTCAGTGTCTATTAATGAGTTGACCAAGCTAATAATTTCTAACTCTTAATGTGTTTAGTGTGCTTCACCAAGAGTTAATATTGTTGTGAGGGGGAAGGTTATAAACTGTGTTGGTCTGGTCTGGCAGCTGCAGTGCAATTTCCAGGGGAAACTGGAATTCAGTATGATTGTGTGTGCAAGGGTATGAAAAATTCTCTGAAAATACTACCTGCAAGCACACAGACCACCTGCATCTTTGGAGCTGGCACCTGGACACTGCTCGGAGTGAGGCGGATGCTCCTGTCTCTGTCATGGTTGTGGAGGGAATTCAGGGACATGAGCCCCTTTCACCTGTCCCATAAACCTGGCAGCCTCTGGGATGGGGATAGGGAAGCAGAAATGAAAGGAAAAAAAAGAGAGAACCCAAATCTAGGACAGAGGGATAGCTAATGACAAGAAGGAAATTGCTAAGTGAAAAGGCAAGGAGATGAAATAAAAATAAATGGGATGGGATTCTGGCTGTGTCACACGTGAGACTTTCCTTAGGGGTTAGGATGGATTTTGCCCTTGTTGGTTGATGGAATTCTCCATCCTCTAAGCTGACTACAGCAAGCTATGAAAAAAGAGCAATTATTTCTTCTTTTTTGCCTGCTTTTGACAGTTTTTGGTAAGCATGGAAACAATATGAACTATGTTAGTGAAGCAAACTGGATGCCGAGAAACACTGTTGTCCTTACACGGGATAGAAAAGCGCAGGGTCTGAGAAGTCTGTGAGCTGCTGGGGGCTGCACACAGAGCCACAGAACACTTCCTGGAATAACTCCTGCCAGCTTTCAGAGCAAACAGGGCAATTTTGCCATGTCCTCCCCCTCATTTCTCCTTCAGGTGCTCTCTGCTGTGGTTCTTCCCCCTTAGGCTAATTGATTTTCTCAGAGGTTTCCCTCTAGTTTTTTATCAGTTGATTAGAAAAAAAAACAGAGCCAACCTGCAAAAGCCTTCTTATCTCACTACATGAGAATAAATTATAGCAGCAAAGTCCTGTTTTTCAGGAACTTTTCTACCAGTAGATACCTATTGCCCCATCTATTGTGTCTACTTTTCTGGACTTCATAGTTTTTTTAAAAGTAGGAAGTAAAAAAATGAGTGGTTTCCCAGGTATCTGATCAAACAATTTCCCATTCTCCATCTGCTCCATTTAATATTTTCTTCTCTTGCCACTTGGTATTTATTTTTGTGGCCAATGGATGCAATAAAGGATTGTAATTTAATTGTTGGCAGAACTTAAGATGATCCTCTCATTTGCACTATGGCTTTGCTTTTCAGGATTTCCTTTGTCTCTTATAATATAGATCTCTACTTTGAATTAGAATTGCAAAATTATCTCCTGTGTGGATTTGAAAGCCAGTGTCACCACATAAATATCTTTCAAGGGCTTTATTCTTCAATCTTGTGTATTAAACCTGACTTTTTGTTAGTTACTAATGAAGCCTTTGCTGTTGTCAAGGCACTAATGAGTGCAAAAGGGAAAAGACAACATTGTAGGATGTGTGAACTTATAGAATGAGTTTTAATTGATGGGTTGTAGTTCACTGTTTGGAAAATGTGAGCCTTCTGGAAGCCATGGGTGGTGTGCTTTGTTCGCTGTTGCTTCTTCAGTAATAAAGGACTTTCTATCAGTGCTGGAAACCACAGAACTGAAAGTTTGTTATAATTTTCCATGGTGCTGAAAAGGACATAATATGTTTATGTTTGCCCTAAATATATACCTATAAATTCACCTTCTTAGCCTAATTAAAAAAGAAAATAATTTGGAGTCTCAACTTTTTAATTCTCACATTTTGTAGATATTTCCTCCTTCTGTCCTCTAGAGATAGTGTCTCTTTCTTTAAGTTTGATAAATGTACTAAAGCAAACCACAGAGCCTCCCTGCTTTGTGTGCTAATTGCATTATTTTCATTTACAGATGGGGGAACATGGGGAGGTTAAGTGGTTTGCCTGTGGTGTGACCCGAGTTTGTCTCTTGGCATGGATTAGAATTGAGGAAGGGAAATCCTTATCACAGTCACTGGGAGCATTGGGAATAACCACCAGGTCTAGGAGTGAAACCTGGAGCCTGTTTCTATCTTCTGCACTAAAATGGCACTACAAAGGGGTGAAATATAGGTGAAAACATTCATACCTTAAAACGAGGCTCCAAATGACCCACTTTGCTGGCCCTTCTGGTTTGATTTTGGCTAAGTTCCTAATCCAGTTTCCCGCAAGAGAAACTCCTACTGCGAATAGCTGCTTCTTAATAATAGAATATTACTTTACTGATTAATATTTGTTGGACACTTAGTCTAATTACCGTTTCTCACAGCTACTTTAATTACTATAATATGAGGTTTAACTTAAAAACAAAATATTCCAGATGAGTTTAGCGATGCTTTGCAACTTAATTCTGTACATGGGAGCGTGGCAGCTGGCTGTGGGGGGAGAGGAGAACACACTCCTTCCTGAGCCCAGGACACGTGTTTTCGAATGATAAGATGTGTCAGTATTTTTTGTTCCTGAATCAAAAGATGTAATACTGAGGATTTACAGAATCTGAGAGCTCTGAAACCTCAGCCTTGGGAATAGCTGCAGTGAACATGATTAACTGGATAAAGGGGAGCTCTGTGTAGTGCAATTGAGGATGTCAGTGTTTACTCACTAATTGAAATTGGAGAGGCAGAATTAAAAGCTTGTGATTAGTAAGGCACGCCAATACCTTTGAGGGCTAGCTCCTATCTTTTCAAATGTGCAGAGGAATGCGGGATTGTTTTTCTTGATGAGAAATTATCCTGTTTCTTCTACGTCATTTGCGCTGAAAAGTAAAAGGTGAAGTATGGAGATAAGAATTCAGAAGAAGTCAGTCAATAAGTTTTTCTTTCCTGGAAATCCCATTTTAAACTGGAGGTGTAGTACACATTCATATTTGTTGACTATCTTGGTTGAAAGTACAAAATACTTGGACTGGATTTCTGTAGTAAATATAAACACCTTGGCAGAGCATTGATGAAGGATAGTAGGCATGAAAAAGGTGGAGGATTCACTAAAAATGTGACCTGGCACCTGCAGCTCTCGGCTCTCCATTTGTACATCTCCAGAGCCATTTGCAAATCTCACATCTCAATTTCCTCTCCTTTTATAGAAAAATGCTTAAAAGCAAAGTATGTTCTGTACTTTAAGAGTACAATAAGTTATCAAAAAAAAAAAAAACAAAAAAACAAATCCAACAGATTATTGTGTATCAGTCCTGTTAAATCAGGAATGATGTTCTTGAAATCCAACCTGAATTTTGACATACTTAGTATTTACCATAAACTTGCACTAGAAATGCTTGAAATGCATATTCAAATAGAGGACTTGAATGCTTGATTGATAAAATGCCTGATGAGACAGATGTTGTGGGAATAAATCCTTCTCATTTTTTCAGGGACTCAGACTTCATTAAAACTTTGTTCTCCCCCTCTGAAATTGTTTATATCAGTTTAGGGAAGTAGCAATATATGTAGCTTCAGAAATGCTCCTGCTTCATAAGATGTAGGAAGGCATGGGAATTTGATTATGGAAAAAGGGTCTCTTACAATATTTAAAAAAGAAAAATTAGGTTTCTGGTTTTGCATAATGCTAGTTTATTTTGAAGTGTCATGCTTTATGCTTTCACCCTTGCAAACTGATGCTTATTTAGGAGATGAAAGGTTGTGCAAAACAGAATATTCTTGTATAATTTAAACTGCCTGATAATGTGCTATAGCTTCCTAGGATTCAGGCCCAAACATTAGGCATTGATTTAAAAAAGGCATTTAAATAATTTAAAATTGTTCAGTGCTGAGCATGATCAGCACCCCAATCATTTTCAAATAAAAGTACCTATAAAAATTGAAGCAGATGAATAATTTTAAATTGCTTTATACTGTGCAAGCACAGAACCCCAATCACTTTCAGGCTGAAGCACATACCAAAAAAAAAAAAAAAAAAAGATTGAAGGGCTCCAGGAGATTTAAATTGCTATATACAAGGAAAAGGGCCTTTAAATTACTGGATACTTGAATTTTTCCTTTAAATTTTCTTATTTTTATGTACAACCAAATGGTTTTACTTTGTCAAAATGGGCCAAACAATCTGATTTCATAAACTTGCAAAATATTACATTAACCTCTGTTCCATGTAGTGACGGTGGGACATTCCACAATCAAATGTCACATATCCCTCTGTAGAAATTCTCAGTATTATTATTATTGTAGCAGGATCCAGGGTAGAGATTTACATTTTTCACAACTTCTCTTGTGTTTATTCTTTGTGTCTGCTGCCTGTTGAATGTCACGTGGAACGGCTGATTTGTTTAGTCAATACAGATAATTACAGAGCAATTAAATGTACTGGAAGTGCCATCCTCAAGGTTTAGTGGGGAGGCTACAGTGGCTTCCTGACCACTGCAGGAGCTGGACCTGATTTAAACGATGGATTCCAAAAGCAAATTATAGTTTATTGTAGAGGTTCCATGGTGGAGTCTGTGGGATACAACGTCTGTTCTTGTGCCTCACGGCTGGCAGCTGCTCCTCCACCCAAGGAAAACATTTTTCTCATGGGTACAGATAATTTTTCTATGATTATTGTTTCTACAATAAACAAAAAAAAAATCCCCTTGACGTTTTTAGCAATTAGCATCCAATGTTTCCCAGAAGCACTCTTCCTTGATAGTTGGAAAAAAGTCCTTCTGTAAAGAAATAAGAAATAAGTATTTAACAGGGTGTTGCTGAGGCTTTCTGCAATACTCCTGAGATCTCATTCTCAGCGTGTCAGGGTTTTCTTTGACTACCTAATACATGTGAGGTCAATAGTTGAATCTTTTGCATAAAAGATTTCATTCAGCTTCTAAATTGCAAGCAATTATAAGAGAGAGGGTTATGGACCAGGGTCTTGGTTTCACATTATTTATGTTCTAATTAACTTACCAGACTGATTCCCCCCCTGCCCCCACCCCCCAGTTTGGCTACTAAATGTTGATCTTTAATAGTTATCTGTTCCTAGCATTAATGGGTTTCATTTCTTGGGAAAGGTCATTCTTGATGTAATGTCACTGTTAGCACAAGGGAGCCTGTAAGTTTTAGACATTTTGCTTGATTGTGATGAGCTCAAAAATATTGAACTACTTGCTGTCTTTCCCCTGGGGGTTGCTTTCACTCGGAAGAGTTTAGTACAAGTTCTTTTTAATTTTTGGCTGTGTTTTCGCAATTCATTAAAAATACTCCTCAATGAGCAGCTGACATAGCCAGAAAGACCTGTCATTTTTTTTTTAATCTTTTTATATTTATTTCTAGATGATTCCATGAGCTCAAGAGTTACTACTTGTTGTAGGTAAATACATAAGGTCTGGACTTATAAAATGAGCAGTGATGCAAAAACTTTGGCCAAAATGAATTTAATCCATGTATGGTTACTACTGTATTACTACTGAGGTACAGTTAGCGCTCTTGAGGAAAAGAAAGTGAAATCACTTAAAAAACAGCACTGAAGAGCATTTCTAAGCTCAGCTCACAGGATTTTTGTGAAAATGAGGAACAGATGAGAAGATAGATAATGCGTTGGCCCACTAAAAATGATTAAGGTGATTTGCAGCCCTGTCCTTACTAAGAGTTCACCTCTGAGCTTGGTTTTTAAATAGAAACCCATAGGAAGTCAATCTTCACAACTATTTATTTTAATACTGCCATCCTGTTATTGGTCTGTAGTATTTGCTGTAAAGAAAAAGGAACCATGTGATGTGCAGATACCTTTGTGAAAAGGTTCTCTGTAGCTTGTTTTGCAGAATAGATTGTCCTCTTCCTGTTGATGTCAAATAAAATCTCGTCAAAATTAGTAGAGAGGTTTGTGTTGGGCTTCTTGTGGAAATTTCTCAGTTTTTATTATGAGTCTTTGGATGTTAGCTTGTTTTTTTCTCCAATAACCTTGCTGGAATCAAGGGATTTTACTTGAAAGTATTAATTTTTAAAAAATCTTGCATTTGTGAGTGTTTAGGAGAAGGTCAGAAAACGTTCCACAAATCTTTTTTTGAAGTTGAAAACCAGATATTTTCACTTGTCCTTATACTTTTATGAGTTCTAGGGCTTGGTTTCTGTTTTTGTAATGTTTGAAGGTGATAGAAGTGCGTTTGTGTTTAATCCTTAAATCCATGTTATAGTTTCAAAGATTGTTTTCAGCAAGCTCATTTTCAGTTTTAGCTTAGCAGTGCAAAAGACAGATGTTCAGTGTTACACCGAGTTCAGTTTGTGCTGCAGTAATAATTGCTTTAGACTCTAACTTTGTGGAATATGAGGAAAAGAATAGGTTGAAGGTTGTTTTTTCTTTTTGATAACTATCACGCTGCTGGGAAATTAAATGTGTATCATGTTCCTTAGAGTTTCCAGCCGTCCTATCCAAAACCCACTATCTGCTCTAAGAAATATGATTTTAATTTTTTCTCTAACAGCTTTTGCCACATCGGTGTTTTCCTACGTGGAATAATGACTCTGTCCCATGCAACTCCATGTGAAGGGTTTTAAATAAGTTTAAACATTTAAAAATTTATTTCCTTTTTAGAAAACCAGAGATCCATATTTTCATTCATCTAAATGCTTCATGAAGTCATTACTGCTGGAAAAGAGGATCAACCTGTTTATTTCACTAGGCAATAAATAACTAAAATGTTTGGTGTGAGCAGATCTTCAAAAAGGTTATTGTTGTAAGGCAGTTTAGGTTTCAGCAATTCTGCACCTTGCAGCACAACCAGTCCAGAACTCTGACTTTCAATGTTTCTTCTTTATGCCTCTTTCACTGGTACAGGAGTGCTATTGAATGGCTCATTTGCATTATTCTGTACCCTGTAAAATGAATTTATTATGCAGCTTCTCTAAATAGGCTAACCAGTTGTAATCTCATTCCGGTGGTGTATGGGTTTCAGCAAAACATGATTACTTCTTTCATAGTGCCTAAAAATAAACAAAAAATAACCTTGGAGCCCAACCCGTCCTTTTGCTCGAGCCTAGTGTGTTAAATGGTGCCATTAATCATGATGGGTAGTTATTTACTTGTTAAATACTTGAGTAATTTAAAATATTACTTACTTTGTGCACAAGTAACAGGTTTTGTCTCTGTTATTAATCATTAAAACACTTAATGAAGCGGGATGAGAGCCATTCCCTGGATTACAAAAATCTGAACAGTGTTCAGCTACATCTGCAAGGCTGAAAGGGGAAGTGGATCCTGCACTCTGGGCCATGAGGGTACAAATCATTCCTGGCTGGGAGCTCTGTTGGATCCATGGGCACATCCTGAACCCCAGCTAGGGATCTGCATGGGGAGGGAAGGCTGAGCTCAGGCTCTGGGCTGGAGGATCTCTGCTGACCGTGGGCAGAGCTGGTTCCCATCTGGTCAGAAAGGGCATCGATTTAACAATGCATGAGGGCTTGCATCTGTGTTTATATTTCATACAGATTAATCCTGGCTCTGTTTGCAGAAGCTGCTTAACTTTGTTGTAGGTAAATGGCGGTCATGCCTCCGCCGAAGTCAAATTTCTCAGTTCTTTGTGCGCTGGTTAATTTTAGAATGATTGTGAGCCACCAGCATGACAAGACTTCAAATGGAATTTTAGGAAGCATTAGGCAGCATATTTGGGCTTAAGGAAATATCCAGACCCTGGAGAACATTTGTCTGGAATTCTTTATGTATTTTGTACAGGTAGAGCTTAAGCAGGCACAAAGAAATGTTAGTGAGATGATCACAGGGATGTATCCGAAGAGAAGGAGATGGAACGAGTTTGGTTTGTCTGGCTCAATAAATTGAAGATTTAGAGGGGACAAAGGTTAATTTAGTTAAGAGACAAGGCTTGTACAGGAATAAATGGCTATAAATTGACTGTGAACAAATTTATTCTGGAAGATATGAAATGACCATCAGAATAAGGGCCAGGAATTGTGAAATGTAGGAATTATTTATGATCAGGATCAAGTGATCTGGCCAGCAGATCCCCGTGCCTGCTTGAGGTGGCTCCTGTGTAAGGGTTTCACAGAACCACAGGATTGTTGGGTTGGAAGGGACCTGTGGAGATCATCCAAATCAACCTTCCTGTCAACGTGGGTTACCTGGTTCAGGTGACACAGGAACGTGTCCAGATGGGTTTGAAACATCTCCAGGGCTTCTCTGGAGTTCCCAAGCCTAGGGAAATCTAAGCTAGCTCAGGTTCTGAAGCATGGAAAATACCTCAGTAAGAATTAATTAAAACGCTTATTTTAGGGCGCAGTTCCATGGCAGCTGCCCCAGGCTGGGGTGCAGACTGTGGGGGTCTCACACCGGGCCCTGTTTTCCCAGCTACATCATCCTGTGGGCACTGGGATTCACGGAAGGTTGTGGTGACTGGGCTCAGGAAGCAGATGGGACTGGGAGACAGGATTGTCCCACCTCTGCCTGGAAATGAGGAGCTGCCAAAGCGCTCCCGTGCTTTGCAGGCACTGCCCATATTATCCTTCCTCACCCCGAACAGTCTGGGCTCCGTGGTCGCTTTGATCTCTGAACAGACCCTGGGAGCACTAATAAATGAATAAATCATTTCTGAAGAAGACGACGGTGCCTCTTGCAGAGCTCAATTTCAGAGGGCCAGTGGCTGTTTGAAGCTACCTGTTCTGACACTGCCGCTGGCAAATCGCTCCTTGAATGACTTAACGAGATTCCCAGTGCCAAGGAGGATGCACACCTTTTACTGAATATGCAATAAAATTCTTATAATAAACAGAGGTACGTCAGGAAAGTGCTCGTAAAAGGGAAGTTCCTGTGGTAGATAGTCTCACAAAAGAGTTTGTCACATTTTGTTTCCAGTTAATGGATGCCTACCGCAGTCACACAGCCTCGATGACAGGAGAACTGAATTCATTTAAGCCAATAAAGTCATTCTAATTTGCATTTTCATAGCCCGCTCTTCAGTACTCCGAGTGTGACTTTCCCTTTTAGGACAGAGCTGTGCAGTAAATGGATAGGTAGGCCCTTTAAAAGGATATTTATCATCCTTGAAGAATCTTAGTGCCAAATCTTAATAGCATTTCTCACAAAAATGACTGGAATTCTCTATCAGATATGGAGGTAGAGCTGCAGAGATTGGGAACGGTCCTTTTTTTAACTTCTATCCTGATAGAAAGAAGAGCAGTTAAAGCCTGAAACAGTGAAAACTTCCCCCCATAATGAAAATATTGCATAAAAGAATGCCCCAAATCATAGCATTCTAGAAATAAAATAATTTAAAGGAGCTATGTATTTCATTAATTTAGTCACATGCAGAGATTAATAATTTAACATACCTTTATGTAAAGTTAAAATACCCTTGTTAATTATGCCAATCAGAGGATAATTTATTCATGTTTTTGAGGGTTATTTTTTGTTCCGGTTGATATTAAAAACCACAGAATACTCAGAGAACTTCATGTCCGGTCTGTGTGTGTGATTTGATGAAATAATTGCCTTAGGACCTGCTGACACTCTAATTGGAGTCTGTGCAATGCAGAATCAGAACCTTACTTAGAGCAGTGCTCTCTTTATTTTAAGTATCCCTCTCCTAATTTCATTTGAATAATTCCCTCGTTTAAATCTAGACAGAAGACTTCAAATTTCATCATCTCCCTATGACTGAGTGCTGTTTATCACTTGTTTCCCTCTCTGATGGCCTCTTCCCTATCCCTTTCTGTGGCTCTGGTGTCATAGCACCTGAACATGGAAAAGGTTTTAAGATTCAAAGATCTTAATTCGCATGATAAAAATATTTTGTCATGAGCAATTTAATTCAGTGTTGGCAGTTCTCATTATTCTGATTACTTTTTTCTCTCTGTTCTCAGCTCTAAGGATCACCGTATTTCTTATGAAAATCCAAAGTTTTCATATGCAAAAAGCAAATTTCTGTTTCTCATGTTTCTACAGAAAAGCTCAGAAGCATAAATTTTCAATACCCACTTCCAAGTAAATGAGTCAAATAAAAAAGAAACCCCGAAACCATACTTTAAAAGATAAAAAAACCCCAACCCTACCAGAAACTTCAAACAAAACAACCAGAACTAAAACCTCATTTCTCAGGAAGTGACTCATAATTTTTGAACTCTTGAAATTATTTCTCTTAGTAAAAATGAGCGTGATTTCAATTTTAGCTCCTCCTTTTTGTGTTCTATGTTGATTTGTTTTCATTTCAGATTATTCTCCTGAGCACAAAGGTAAAATGTGGCACTACAGAATATTTTCCTCTGAAATGAGATTTGTTTACGCTTTATTCTGTGCAAAATTCCTGCCTGGGCAGATGGCTTTCACAGGTGTCTGTGCCATTTACATTTCTAATTAAATAAAGCCTCACACAACAATGAATTTCACACCATAAGAATGTGTGTGAAATGCAATTAATATTCCGCAGCTTGTGTTTCTGTGCTAGGTGATCTCCTAAAGGTAGGGCTAATGAAGATATGAGGGTGTATGCAGCAAAAGGTGAGAAAATTCATTTGCAGAGTGAGCATGTGGCCAAACTGAAACTGTGCAAGTTGAAAGGAAAATCAAGAGTCTGAAATTCTTAAGAAAGATCTTTCTGAGATGGCTTTCAGCCACCAGAGGAGGAGGTAGAAGGACCCTGTTTTTTCGAGGTGTCATGACTCCCAAAGGTACTTTAGCATCAGGGAGCTTATTCATTTCCTCTGCAGTACAGTATTAAATTGCTCTCCTTTTTTTGCTTTCCAACCATATTCTATGTAAGCAACTTCCAGTGCAAATGTTGAGGTCAGTAAAGGTCACCAGCATGTGTGTGCTGGTTTATTAACTAAAAAAAAAGGTGTTTCTTAGGCTTGATGTCTCACCAGGAGTACAGTGGCCAAACTGGCACGGGAGTTATCTGCACTACGAGATTTCCTTACAGCAACTGGCAATAAATTCTGGAAGAAAAATTGTCATAACATGAAAACCGAGCCTTTGCTCTGCAAATTTCTGAAAAAACAGGAGGTTACAAAAGACTTTGATTTTGCTTGTTGGTGAGCACAGGATCTGCAGGTCTGAGTAGCCACAACTCTGCTTTGCTTTTCAGACTTCTGGGCCTTTAGATTTTCATGAGCAAGTTGTTTGCTGCATAACTATCATTTTTGTTCAAGGATTTGGCTTTTTTCTAGGTAGCAGGTGAAGGATCCTTTGGTACTAATTTCCCAGCACCTGACTAATTGTGTGAACAATATTTCAGAGTTCTACATATGACATTTAAATATTATTTACAGTGTATTTAGATGAAATATTTCTTTAGGCACCTATAAGCCCATAAACCCTTTTATTATATCCAAATATATGAAATCTACTCGGTGTTTAAATTAAATTATATTCTGCTTTGAACAAGTCTCTTTGCCTTAAACATATATCTGCCTCACTTATTTTTTCATGATATTTTTAAAGACTGCTGTCCCCACTATGAAGAACCTTAACAGAAATTATTTTAATGAGATAGACATTTAATTCTCATCAAGTTTCTTCACGAGAAAAATCAAGAATAATTTTCCTTCTAAAAGACAAATAATTAAAAACTGTCCATGTGATGACAGATTTAACATTTTGTCAGACATGTTGAGAAGAAGAAAGTGCCTGGAATTGCACGAGTGGAATAAAATGTTCCATTTCACAGCAAGGCCAAGCTTGAGTCTTGTAATTATTTCAAAGGGAGTAAAGGTCATTTTCTATTTGCTGCATCTCTATTATGTGAGGCTTCTGTACCAGGCTTACAGAAGTTAACTCATGACCCATTTAGATTGCCCAGATTTCAAAGTCAACTTAGACTGTCACAAATCTGATAAAGTAGACATATTCCCTTCTCTAAGTACTGCCATAGATGATGTCCAAAGAGGCTTTTTATTTATAGCTCTGTAAGACAAGAGTTCAGCTTTAAGGCTTGAGTAGCTGGGAGATCAGAACATGATTTGCCTCTTGCTTGCTGTGTTAATCCTTTAGGGGAAGAGCTGTTTGTAGATAAATTTCAGGATATATGGCTTGGACTGCTTTTCTGGTTAGCACTCATTATATAACTTTGCTTGCATCTTGAGATGGGACGAGGTTTTCTCATGCTGTGATTGCATTTTTATGCATATTCATCCAGGAACACTGAGTCAGAAAGACAGGTACTTTAAAGCTGCACCTGTGCACGCAGAAGATGTGTGCAGAAGATGCATGTGTGCCTTTCTTCCTGCGCATATGCCCATTGAAATGCATATAAGGCAGGTCTTGTCACAATTAGTAATCAAGCTTTATGCACAACTTTCAGGGCAGGCTCTGAATACTTCAGTTCACATGTGCAGATGTCTCCTGCTGGAAGACTGAAGGGGACACATCCAGTTCTCAACCCCCAAATCTTCAATGAAATCAATACATCCATGTCATTTAGAGAATGAGGGATTGGGAGCTGTGGTTTTTAACCTTTTTAAGAAAGACAGGCATAGTGTGATGATAACTATTAACTAATAATAGTCAAGTGTATTGCACTTTTCTTGGTGCATTACTTTAAATCTTTCTCTTCTTTCTTAGTTAATCCTTCCAAGGGATCAACGTGGAGCAGGGCAGGATGGAAAGCAAAGGTGTCCATCTGTTGCCTTTGCCTCCCACCAGATTAATTGCCACGAAATATTTTGGCTGTTTCTCGCAGTCTGCTGGCACTTCTGGCCAAGCTTTTGCAGCAACTGTCAGTGACATGAAACAAATGATCCAGCAGTTGGTTCCCATAAGAACAACTCATGCAGACCAGGTGGGGCAGTGCTGCCTTTGGATTCTGGAAATGGGATCGTACAAGACTTTAAATGAGGGGGAAATGCAGGAAGGGAGAGAGCAGATCACACATCGCTGTGATTTGGCAAATGGACAGTGAGTGGTGGGGAATAGGGAAACATGCAGAAGTTAAAATATTGCAGGACATCTCTTTAGGATCAGGATCAGCAGACTTGGGTGATAAAGGAGTGGAGGTGGGACTGAGAGATGCTGCTGGTACCTCGGGAGGAGTGAGAGTGCTGTTGTCACCTGAGCTGGTGAAGGAGAAAAGAGCCTTCAGCATTCACTGGTGTGGTACTGGGGAGAAACTGTCTTCACTTTACCCCTGAAGAACTTTATTTCCAAAATCATAATTGTGTGTTGAGGATGTCTTGAGTAAATAGACTCATTGTGCAGAGCCACTTGAATTTAGGAACAAATGCCATTCAGAACCCCCGTGTTTGTTCCCTTCTTGCTTGCCACACGTGTCCTCTCGAGTTGATTGTGCTCGGGCTGCCTGACAAGCAGCAGATTGCCCATAACCATTTTGAGATCAGAGTGGTCAGTGCACCTCCTGAAAGTCAGGTCTTGTAAAACACCTTTAGATGTTCTAAAGCAGAAAGCACTTCTGAAAATGCACTTGCACATATATGGGTAGGAAAATGTGATTTGGCTTTTCCTACTCTTCACCTCGCCTCCTTTTGCCTCTCTCTTTAACCTTTTAAACTTTTCAGTAATTTCTTTTTGCTTGCCGCTTCTTTCTTGACCGTTCTTACCTTCATGCTCTCATTTAACAGCTGCCAGGAAAAATAGCCCTTCAGGTTGTTTTCTTCATTCAGGGATAAAATGCTTTAGAGTCCGAGATTAAAATTGTACCTATTCCCAAGCAATTTTATTTTGCTTTTAAGCTTCTTCCTTTGATGTTCCCGTGGTGACATGGAACTTGGGTGACCATGTACTGACAGTGACACAAACTGTATTCAACTGGAACCTTCAGATCCACCTCCACTATGATGCACACATTTCTTTTTCAGTCGTCCCTTGGTGCAAACAAGCTTTTGATTATAGGGAAAATGGACAAACTGTGGCTTAGGGGGAAAGAAAAGGAACAGTTTATACTCGCTAGTAAAGAATTTCTTTATAAATTAATCTTCTGTATGTGACTTTACCCTTGAATAGAGAATTTCTTCTGCAACTTGGTGATCAACTTTGAGACAGATTTGCAGCTCTTAATTTATCAGTTATTCAAATCAACTTGCATGTGCTTAATTTCAGCATATATTTAGGTCCAGCTGTATTTAGCTAGACCTAAATAAATGCGATTTTTAGGAGCAATGTTACATCCTATGTTTTTATGGACCAGTAACATTCCTTATTGATATTCTGAACTGAAATTCACCTTGAAAGCTGCTATATTGTAATTTCAATGCCAGCCCATATATATATGAAAACAAAAACCTCACATAAAAAATTGTTTAGCAAGATTTGAAGGGGAAGTGTGATGTGATGGATATTTTGTTTTATGAGTATGGACCCCAATGTTTTGTTTTATGAGCACTGAGCCTAAACCCGCTATGGTTCCCAGAAGCCAACATGATGGATGAAGGAGTGGATGTTAAAAGTCTATTTCTGCTTTTTTTTCCCCTCAGGTTCTGCTGCTTGCATGTGCAGAAGATTTAGAATGTGTCCCTGGATTCCAGCAGAAGGTTTTTTATATAGAAAAGCCATTTGAATTCACAGAGGACCAGCTGGTTCTGAACCGTATGTTATTTTCATATATTACTATTGTGCAAAAATCAGAATTGTTTATGTATTCATTTCATTCCTGCCATTTATCAGGAAGCTCTTTTTTGTTTTGTACCTAAGATTTTGGATATTGCCGTGATTCAGTCTGAGTTCCCCTGCATTAATCCTATGTCTCTACAGACTTTGTTTCATGTATTAGAAATGGCAAAATACAATATATAATCATTTAGGGCTATGTGACTGTTGTGAAAACCTAGAATCAGCCACTTCTTAAAAATTAAATTTACTCTGAATTTTTTTTATAATCTTACCTATGAGCTTGGAAATCAGGACTTGCCCATCAACATCTCTATTAAATTATCTCTGCAACTCAGATTTAGAAGTTTTTATTTAGAAAGCATTCACAGCTGGTACAAGTCCAAGTCTTTACATGAAATTCAGAGACTGCAAGAAGTTTGGGATCATCAAGGATAGCAAGGTGTCAAACAACTGGAATATTCAGTATATTTCCATGGAGCAGGTGTCACATTATAAAGCCCAATCTGGCACTGTATACCCAAAGCACTAAACTGAAGGAGATTTAACAGTTTTTCAGTTCTGGTGTTAGTTAATTCCAATGCTTCAGGGTTACAAATTGTTCATTCTGCTCTGGGACTTTGGGACTTCAGCACTGTCAAACACAAGTGGTGCCTTATCCAGTGGTCAATATCTTTAAGGATTTAAAAAAGGATTTAAGTGCAGCCATTTTCATAGCTTCCAAACACACCTACATTTTTACATGCAGGTAAAATATCACATTTTTACATGTGATATTTATTACTAATGATTTCTTGGTTGTACTTGGCTGCTGGTGCTGAACCAGGAACTCTTTGGGGTGTCCAGCATTGGGCAGTAGTGCTTGGCTCCTATGTGAAATATCTGGATCCTACAGTGGGATACATCCCATAGCTTGGAGGAACCAAGAAATGCAAACCAATATTACTCACCAAATGCACACATTTCCCATCTCAGTTCCCTCCAGATATCACTGCTACATACTGATGTGTTTTCACTTCAGATGAAGGTGTAATCTGTGCACATTCACTTTAAAATAGCACTAACTTCTCAAAACGAAATGTCAGAATTAGTTGCCAAAGCCTATTGAAATAACTGTCTTAAACTTAAGTCATTCGGCCTTTGGAGATACTAAAATAAACCTCTAGGATAACATTTTTAGTCTCAGCATTTTGATTTGTTGGTTAGTCTGGGCTGCTTTTTCACAGGAACTTTAGATCATGACTAGTAATACTAGTCAGAGATGTGAGATTGTTGTTCAGCTTAGAGAAGAGATTTCAAACTTATTTCTTTGGGAAATTTAATTTTCTCTGGAATTCTAATTTTGGAGTTGTCAAACACATTATTCCTACATGGCTAAAAGCTGAAATTCTTGGAATATAATAGATGTAATAAGCATGCAGATTTGAAGACCTATTAAAAGAAGCAATATGGATAAACTAGTGTCGAATTGAACAAAAATGACCTTTGTTGAATGCCTGTTCCTGCTTCAGAACTTAGAGGCTGTAGTGTGTCTGGCCAGATCTGCTGCCATGGGGAGGATCACCCCAAGGATGGGTTTGTTCAGCCAAACTGACAGAACTGCTCTGTGGTCACCCAGCCACTGGCGGTGGCGCAAAATCAGCACAATAATTAAGATGCCATCATTAGTGAGAGGAGGGGGGAAGAGCAGGAAGAGACTCAGAAATGCCTGGGAACAATCTCTGGAATTAAATTATTTTAATGAGCAGACACTAAAGTGGCCTAATGTGCAGTGTTGGACAGAGGCAGCCTGTCGATGCGTGATCCGGGTTAATTCAATCACCCACAAACAGGCTGTCCTTCATGCAGCACCATTAAACCTCAGCACAGCTCCTTCATTTTAGCTGTCAACAGAATTGATCATTTTAATTGTCTGTTTGAATACACTTTGCATGCTCTTGCATCTTTTTATGCCCATTACCAAGAGCAGTATAATTTAGCAGTTGCATTGCAATGCGAGGCTTACCAGGGCTGTGTAAATTAATAGAGCAAATATGTAAACCAGGCCTATGGCAGTGATTGTTTTTGTAGTCCTCAATAAGCCAAGGAGCTCCTTAATTCTTTTCTGAAGTGCAATAATACAGTCTTTTTCTTTTTTCTTTTTCAAATCAGACAAGAACTTACTGTATGTTTTATTGCTAGCATCTTCCTCGTAATTAAATATGGGTTGTGTAAATATAGGTTGTGTAAATATGGGGTTTTATGTATTTATTACTGCTACATATGGCAGTGTTAATTATATTTTACATTAACTGATGGCAAGAATGAAGAGAAGACCATACTGAGGGTACAGAATTCTCTCTCATTTCTTGTTCTGATTTGTAGCAATTTTTATTAAAGCCTACTTATAAGCTGGCCATTACAAGTCCAGCTGTGTGTGCATATTCTCCTTCCTATTAGTTTCACTGGTATTCAGTTACTATTAGTTTTTCTGTCATTGTGCTCAGGCTGAACTGTTTTTTTAATTCTTATTTATTTATTTGCTCTTGCATCTCATTTAGTAGCAATCTCCAGACTTTGACCATTTCTTTGTCCCAGTTTGGTCATAATTTTTTCCCCTCAGACCCCTTCAGATCTTCTTATAACTTGTGTTTTCTAAAACCATAAACAAAATAAGGCTCTTTTACTTTTGGTCTGCCCAATTTTTTTCCTCTATGTGCAGAACCAGATGTTTCCTTGATGTACTGGGGAAAGATCCATGGAGTCACTTTCTGGAAATAGCAATTATGTCCGCATAAATATTATTGTAGCAAACAACTGTGCCAGTCTTTTTTCCATCCTTACGGCTTTTTTTTACTCTACACCTAGGACCATCTTTGTAATCCAATAGAGAAGATGGTCAAGATTTCCACATTCTTGATGAAGTGCTAATTGACAGCATTTAATTACGGGTTTTACACCCGTCAGAAGCACTCGTGGCCAGGAAATGCCTCCCCATCAGAAAGCCAAGGCTGGCAGGTCACTGGCAGCGACAGGGCCCTGTCACGCTGGGCTGGGGGAAAGTTCCTAATCAGACTCAACAAACGTGGGGATGTAATTGTGTTACATTAATCACGTTTATACTTAACACACATCGGGCTTGGCTTTTGGGGGTATTTTTAATTGACAATGAATCAAATAGTGCACTTGAATAATGGAGGCAATTAAATAAAGCACGAGGTGATGCATTGTGCATACGAAACTGGGGAAGGCAATTGCCAGTGCTTTAAATGTCAAAACAAAGGAAGTTTTGACCCTTACTTGAAAAGCTTTAATTTGGATGTTAATTAATGGCTGACCTCTTGTGTCTCTTACGTGATAGATTGCATGTTCAGTGCCTGGGCTGCTTCAAGATCAAGGTTTTGTCTGTCTGCATTTGGGTACTTTTTGTTCTGTGGCTTTTAACAAAGAGCTTTCTATTCAACCCTAGAAAAATCATTGTTTACTCATAGACGTGAAATATCTTAGTGTACTTATTAATGCTTAAAAGCAGGTTTTCAATTGTCTGGCAAAGCTGTGGCCTCCAACAAGATTTACTTTGTTCAAAGCAAATAAAGCCCATGGAAAGACCAGAGAAGATTATTCCTCCTCCTCCAACTTGGCGTGCACACGGATCATGGCCTTGGTCATGCTCACATCCCAAACTTTCCTGTTGATGCTGAGCTGATGCCGTGTGAGAGCTGGGATTTGTCACATCCACCCTTCCCACTGATTCCCTGCCAGCGGACCGTGCAATCCACAGATCCTCCCGTGCCTGTTTCATGCTGCAGTAGTAGTGTTGCTCCTGTCCTGCTCATTCTGATCCTGG
The DNA here is from genome assembly GCA_013397315.1 of Donacobius atricapilla. Classification (NCBI taxonomy): domain Eukaryota; kingdom Metazoa; phylum Chordata; class Aves; order Passeriformes; family Mimidae; genus Donacobius; species Donacobius atricapilla. The sequence continues at coordinate 409,915 of WBMY01001343.1, forward strand.
AGTGATGGCACCCACTCCCTTCCTCTCCCCTCCTTCCCTTTCCCCACGCCTTGCGCAGAGCCAGCCTGGCAGCCCCCTTCAGCCCCCTGAGATTTGCCCGAGCCCCTGCAGGGCTCTCACGTGGGGTTTGGATGTGAGTGTAAACTCTTCAAGCTGAATATTGCAGGCTTTGGGTAATTGGGATTGCATGTTCTTGCAAAAGAACGTGTTCAAGCAAGGTAGGATTTTAAGCTTAGCAATTTCTTGCAGGGAAAACTGTCTGGGGTTCTGGGTAATAGCAAAATAACTGTGGATTTTCCACCTATTCAGCGTGTCCTTGCTGAAACAGTGTTGTGGCTTTTCGAAATGAAGGAGTTTTTAATGCATTTTGACTTTTGCAAACATCCTAAATTTTCTTTCAGTTCACATAAATCCCTCGCTGTGTTAAGAAAGTGCTTCAGAACACGTTGAAAAATGACTTGGTTCCCATTCCTTGGCGTGAGGGAACAGATTCAATGGGAAGGCATCTCAGCTTTCCTACCCAGATAGGGGAGTGCTTGTTATCTCCTAAAATATATATCCTAAAATATATATCCTAAAATATATATCCTAATGGGCTCATATGCATGGATAGAATTTGCATACTAGAGCTTCATTCTGATACTTGAGTACATGGCTAAGATAAGGCACCTGGACCTCTTATTCCATGAGGACAGAAATATTGGGCAGGATTTGAAGCAACACTCTTAAGCACTTTGATCATAGGAAGCCCAACTCATGTGAGTAAAATTCCAGGAAATACCTGTAGGTGTGTGCAAAATGGTAGCAAAGTTCTGGAAGTTTTAAAGTGGGAGGTTGGGAACTTTACTACGTGTTTGTGGAGGCAGGGTGAGGAAGATCCTTTTGCACCTAAACGCCTGATGCATTTCCTTTTAATTGAAGTTTGATGCTGAACTCCTACACGGGGGGAGAAAGTTGTGCAGGAATACATATTGTGACTAAATAATAGAGGATGTCCCAAATGTGCCTCTGAATAGATACATGCAGATTGGTGTTGCAGCACAACGGTATCACATCATCGCTTTCACACACGATTGGAGCAAAACAAAATAGCAGAGAATAGTTGTTGAGCTCCAGGTGGTCAGACAATTCCTTCCCAAACAATGAGTGTCAGCTTCCAGGACCCGAGGGGGAAGGAGTCAAGAATAGACTGTTTGATTTTAATGCATATACATTTAATTACACTGGCGTTTGCAAAGGTAGGACATTAGACTGAGCAGAGTGAAAGAATTATTTAGTCCCTGAAAAACATCTTCAGGGCTAAATGAAAACCTTTCAGGGGTGCAGTCAGCTCTTGTGGAATAACAGAGGGAAAGGCATATGTGTTTGTGAAACCTCCTCTTGGCATTTTTATTCCAAGGTGGAGGAAATGAGGATCTAAACCCAAAGTTTCTTGTCTGCCTCGTTGAGAAAAGCCACACAATGCTGTTTAAGAAGCAAAGCAAACCAAATAAACCCACAGGAAAAGTGGGTGAGGATCTTTGCAGCGACAGTGAATGCTCTGTTAGCGGCTTGGTCTGGATTCAGGAAGATAAAAGTAGCAGATTACTTGGTTTGAGATTTAATTTGTTTCTGGAGACTTTCCAAGAGCCATAGTGTTTCACAGCTAATACTTTTTTGAAATACGTGTGGGCTTTGGTTGGCTGAAACATGCCAGCTGTTCCCCTAATAATCTAAATCAATGGCCAACTGCTCGGTATTAGCAGGTTGGGGCTCTTGCTCAGTGCAGTGCAAACCTTGTATTAATAATGTCCCCAGGTGCTCCAGTGGAAGACTTCTCTGCTCATTTCCAGTTGGCAATTTCAGAACAGAAAAAATCAAATTAACTCAGCTATTACTCCTGAACCGATTACCCACGCAGGCCACGAGGCAGCTCCTTCTCTGCAGGTGTAGAAATATGTTGGAAGGCCCAAATCTTTTCATTTAGGAAAATGTAGGTGGCTTAGCTTAGGCCCAACTCCATAAGCAAATAATCTGACACTGATTGCTTATGGCTGGCAACATTTAACGGGGTCATCTTGCCGAGGAAGTGAGAGGCAGGGATGTGAGATTTCTGGTGATAGGTTAGAGCTGGGGCTGCTCTGGAGAGGATCCAGCACCAGCCCAGCTTTGTTCATATCTGACAAAGAGATGCAAATCACCCCACACTGAGACATTAATGCATTTCTGTAGAACATTTCCTGGTATTTTCACAGACTGCCTTTCTGACAAGACTTTTAATTTGAGGATCTTAGGAAAGCGCCATTCAAAAGAATCATGGCTAGCTAACCTTTTCCATTACATTTCAAAGTGCAGTGTGGACATTTAGTGAGAATTAATGGGAGTATGTGAGGTTAAATCTTCCTTTAAACATAGAATCTCATTTAAGTTAATGATATCTTAAAGCATGCAAGTATTCTTGAAAATAATTGCAGATGTAGTTCACAATTAATTCTGAGCTTTTAGGATTTCTCTCTGTTAATCCAAATCAAATTATAACTTTTCTAATGTAATTATGATCATGCTTTAACTTGCAGTTTTTCTTTCCCTTTGCTTATTTAAATCAGTTCTTTTCAGACAGAGCAGTCAGTCTGCTTTAATGGACACATCTCCTTTTCATATAGCTTTCCTGCGCCATGTGATTTCTCAGTCTTGCCTTGAGAATAAGTACTCCTGGCTGTAAACTCAGGAAGTCTTTCAGAAATTTCTTAGATTGGGGGATTTTTCTAGCTGGAGGCTAATTCTCTGATTTTGTTTTATTCCTCTGTTCAGTCTATCCACCTGTTTGTTTTTTTTTTTTCCTCTAGAGAAGGGAAAGAAAAAGTAACTTTTAATGGATTGAGTCTGAAAACCCTGGTTGGTCTGGAATGACTTGGTGCATATTTGTGTGCCTTGTACCTGCTGCTTCTGGGGCAGACAAGTGAACCCGTGGTTAGGGGAGCAAGTGCATGTTGTATTCTGTGATGTGAATATTAACTAAAATGTTTGCCTTGTGTTTTTCTAATCCCTGAAAAAAAAATCGGCCCAGGCAAAGGGTGGGATTTGCTCAAATAAGAATCCCTGCCTGCACGGCATTATCTTTAACAAAATTTGAAAATCCTTTAAAGGAATTCTTTTAAAACAAATTAAAATAGAACTAGGAGCCTTGGGAAGACCTAAAAGATTCCTATAATGACCTGGGATGTTGCTTTTTCGACAAGAATTCCACTTACAATACTCACTTTGATTTGTTTACTTTCTTTAAAAAAAGGAAAGCAATAAAAAACCCAGTGCAACCCTCGTCGCTCAGCTGTGGAGAGAACTGAAGCAGAACTGAAGGGCCTTTAATAAGGCAGCAAAAGGTGGTAAAGCTGGAGCAGCTTTACAGGTAGTCGATAGCAGAAGAGAAATTCCTCCCTGAAGTTGGAGCCAGCATTGGTAAATCTCTGACACTTTTGAAACACTTGCTGGCAAGTACCAGACCCTAAAAGCAGGTTAGACTGAAGTAAGTGATAATCTCCTTGATGCACAGGCCCATTCTGCTGCCAGGGAGTCGGGTTTGTTTTACTGAGGAGCAGATTGTGAATCGTTTCTCCCTTATCAGCAGTACTGTCAATGCTCTGGCTGGGTCTGGCTTTATTTATAAACTGGACTGTCTTGCCTTGGACTTTTTCTAAAATAGTGTAAAGGAAAGTTGTAGAAAATGGGTGCATTTTTTATTTTGTTGATATAGTATTCTATAATTGAATATATTTATATTATCTACTAATCACACTGTTAGGAAACATTGTTTATATAAAGATATAAAGGCACGTGAGTTTTATTTACCTTCCTTTGTGTGGCAGTGAAACAGAGGAAACACAAAAATGTGCTCTGGTCTGCTAAAAACCCAAATTGCCTGGTTACAAGTAGGACCTCTGCAGACTTTATTTAGCTGGAATTTTAATTACAGTGCCAGCTCTCAACACTTAAAATAAAACAGTAGGGAGACAACTGTAATTTGACCTTTATAAAACATTAACACCGACCTATACAAAAACATAACTTCAGCTTAAAAGAATACAGTGGGAGGCAGAATTCAAGAAATTATGAAAACGGTACTTAGGATACTTTAACTTTTGGAAAAAGCACAGCAATGTGCTGGTGTGGGCAGCAAAGCGGGATATTGGTGTGTTTGGAAAAAGCACAGCAAAGCGGGATATTGGTGTGTTTGGAAAAAGCACAGCAAAGCGGGATATTGGTGTGTTTGGAAAAAGCACAGTAAAGCGGGATATTGGTGTGTTTGGTTCCCTGAACCACCTCGTGCCCCTCGCACAGAAACGCTGCATTGCTGGCAGAGGAACCTTCTCGTGGTTATTTCATGTCTTGGGGAAATCAGGGCTCCTGTCAGGCTTGGGGTACAGGATGCTGCCCAAACCCCACGGGAAATAAAAGCCAGCTTGTTTCCTTCCCCAGAAAAGCCAACTCAGGGAACTTCAGGTGCCCTCCCATTCCCTCGGAATCTCTTTTTTGCTGAAGTGTGTGCGACAGTCCCCTGTGGTGAGCTGCACTCTGGGCCAAGGGCTCCTCTCTCCTGCTGAGGGTCAGAGCAGAATGGGGTGAGGGAGAGGAGGAGTGGAGCAGGACAATCCATGCCCGTGTTGGATGGAAATGTCAGTGCCACAGCCCTGCTGACCTGTGAAAGGCTCCGAGGTGTAGAAGCACCAGAAACGGTCACAAATCCAAATGCATTTTTGGTTAATTCTGGCTGAAATAGTCCCTGGGTTGTGGTGTGGCAGCTCACAGCGTTTTCTAATTCTGTCATCACGCAAAGATGATGAATAGTGTGCTCCAGGTCTTCTCTTGTTGTTAATTTAATATATAATAAGCATAATTAATAAATGTCACTTTTTTTTTTAATGAAACTGACTTGAAGCTGTAAACACAAGGGTACTTTAAATGTCCCATAATGAAAGGAAAATTTGAAGATGTCTGGATGCCAAAGTTACAGGTTGCCTTTGTGTGACCTGAAACATTTTGTTTTGCTATGCACTGACAGGTGAAGCATCAACTGCTAAAATCTCTTCCTCTCTAAGTTTTGATGAGATGTTTCACACCACATTATATTTGTGTTCAAAGGTGATGCTGGATGCAAACAAAAATTATGGGGAGTAGGAAAGCAGTTATTCAGTATTGTGGTCGAGATCTTTCCAGGGGCTCGTTCTGGCTGAATGAAAAACCATGAACTCAGCTGCCTGAGATTTGGTGTTTGGCTGTCCAGTTACTATTGCTCTGGTTTTTTGGGTTTTTTTTTTGGTGTTTGTTTTTAATCAAGGCTCTTCTAGCTAGAATTTTTATTCAGTCTGATTTGTATTTATGGAGGAACCGCTCAAGTGCATCATAAAAAAATATAGGAAATAGTGATTTTATAATATTTTTCTAGACCAGTGAAAGCAGTATTGTGGGAGTTATACAGGGTAATTTGCCACCAAAGAGCTCATTTCATTTAAATTTTTAAAAGTTACATTTGTGACAGAGGAAAGAGTCTAAAATTATCTTTAATAACAGAGCTGATGAGTTCACTCTTCCGATTAATAAGAAAATGCAACTCTCCAAATGTTCTGTGAGATTTGGTGTTCCTTCTGAGAAATCAGTCAGATCTCATGCAGGTAGGCAGAAGGTTTTTGGCATAATAGAATAGCAATTCTGTCAATTCACTGTAAATCAAAATAAGAAATTTTATTTAAAATTATATTATTACTTCTGGCACTTTACTTTTATTCTTTGAGACACTACCTTTAATAGCTTCTCCAATAAAGTTCGAAGAAGCTGAAATATAAAAGCTTTAACACTTCCATAATAAATCTATTAATTGTAATGCTTCTGAAAACATTGGGCATTGACTACTTACTGCTGTTTTCATAAGTCAGCATCACTTCCCAGAACTGTCTGATACTAACTACGGAGAGCACTGGTAATTAATTGAAATGAAATTACTCAAATGATGAATGAGGACTGGACACGTTTGACTTAACTCTTTCTGGCACTGTAGCTGTGCTTTAGATCCTGATTCAGAAGGTATTTGAGTGGCACCTTAATTTCAGCTCCTTCCCCACTCTACAGAGCTTTGTCAGTGCACCAGAGGCCCCGATTCTCTCAGCTTCAGCACCAGCTTCTCCTTGCTCAGAATGTCCTTTGGGAAAGGCTCAGGCTGAGCTGCGAGGAGCCTGTTCCCTATGCAGCCATGCAAAAGGAAAGGCAGGAGAGGTCCCAGCACATGTTTTCTGTGCTGAAACAGATGATTTGGGCTGATTACGCTCAGAACCATAAATACAGCAAGGAGTTCAATTTCCACGGGTGAGTGCTGTTCTTGCTGAAATCAGGTTTTTCTGCACAAACCTGCTCCGAAACTCTCATCCTTCCTGTCTGCAAGGGCTGCTGGATTTTAGGTAACTCACCAAACAAGTCTGGACTGGGCTTTTTAATGTTCTTTTAATGACCTCTTACACGTAACAAATCTCTGGATAGGGCTGAGCTCTGGAAATAGGCGCAGGGGCTGGTGCTGCACCTGCTGCTGGCAGTGTGTGGGTGAGAGCCTCGGGAGATCGGGATGCTGAGCATGGCTGGGGGGAGCAGCTGGCACTGCCCTCAGGAGAACCGACAGATTTAACAGTTTAATAGAGAGATAAATATTTGGTAAATTGGATTAAAGACCGGATTTAACGCAGCCAGATTGAAAATGATAGGCTCTGAGTAAAGGTGATGAAATTATCCTCTGTCAAGCTTTACTATTCACGCGGGTCTGTAAAACCAGGTGTATGGCAGGTCTTCCTGCTAAAGCCTGGGGTTTAGAGAGCCCAGAGGCAGCCTCAGTGTGGGAAACAGAAAAAACAGAAAGCTTGCATGGCAGTGCATATGTAAGGCCTAGAGACAAAAAGATACCAGAACGAGGACATAGAACAATAAGACTGTGTTTCTGTGCTGTGTAGAGTTAGGCCTTAGCAAGTAGAAAAATATGTTGAACAAGATAATAGAAAAGTTTAATAATGAGGCTTCGTGCTTTGTTTATAGAAGGGTATAAAAAGTTCCTGAGTAGCAAGAAATATAAAACAAGCGCCCATTGTTAGATACAGGGTATACATGTAGTTTTAATGATTGGTTTATGCAGATGTCTGTAAGGTTTTAACAATTTGCTGTTGGCTAGAAAGTTTTTTAAAGGCCTTGTAGCACAGACAACTCCACCCGCTGTTGGCAGGACGTGAGCTGTTGCCATCTTTCAATTGTCCCACCCTGAGCTGAGGCTGATGCTGCAATAAAAGCTCGAGGAACATCTCCCAGCAGTCCCATCTCATTGTTTGGAAAAACCAGATCCAACACCCTCAGCCCTCAGTTTGCCCTCTGGGAGCTCCTGATGAGTTTAACAGAGCTTTGCCCGTTTAGGAACGGTGGGAGAGCGCGGGGCTCTCTCCAGATGCAGGTTCCAGATTTCATCCGGAGGGCTTCTTTCCAGATTTAGTGCCTGCAGAGGTCAGTTAGGGAGCCTGTTCAGAGCACAGGGATGCGGCGAGGTTCCCAGGCACTGCACAGCTCTTGGATCCTGTGCGCAGCAGAGGTCTCTGGAGCTGGGAAAGGCGTGGGATGTGCCGGGGGGTGGCACACTCTGAGCCAGCACCAGGCAGGACAGAACTGTGTGGCTGGGTAGTGCTGAGGTGAGAACGGCAGCCCCCGCCTTTATGGGCTGTTTGAAAAACAAAAACACACCACCTAAACACCAAAATCAACCAAACCCCTCCGAAACAAATATAAACACAGAACAGAGCCCTCAAAGCAACATTCAGCAACACTCTGCTTCTCTTCCTGTCCTCTCACCTCTCTGTGACAGCCTATGAGAGTCTCTGTGGCAATCCTTGAGATTTTACACAGCCTTTTCCTGTTGAGGCTTTCCTGAGGAGCAGAGCTTTTACTTGAACCAACACACGCCACATTCCCAGGAGATTGAAATCCTAGCTGTGCATATAAGCCTGTTTTTTATCCTTCTGTTGAACGACTTTTACTTCAAATGGATTAATTACATGTGCATTAAATCAGTGACTCCACAGCCTGGTAGTTTGCCCATTTTCATGAGTTAAAGCGGTTGTTTAAATCCCTACTCACCTTAGTGTTTATATTTTTTATGCCTTAAATCAATCAATGAATAGATAAAACCATGAGAAGCATCAGTGATTTCAAAATAACTACTTTTATAGGTATTTTAATAGCTATTGAGGGAGCTGGAACTGGAACTTGCTTGTGATGTGTGCACGAGAATATTTGGACGTAATGATTTCAAAGTATGTAGGAATATTTAAATATTTAGCAGGAAACAGAGAAAAATGTGTCGCGTTTTCTGGATTTTCAAGGCATGTGCTAGAGTATCATTCTTATTTTTTTTTTTTTCTTTTGTTAATGAGATAGAGCTGAAATGGTTCCAGCAAAAGGGGGCTGGTGTAGGAGAGTTTTCTGTAAATAGAGGGGACAGTGCATGCTCAGCAGCTTAGAACGAGCAGTGCAGGTGAGCTGGAGCCTTCCAGATCCAGGGGGGATTCTGGAGCTCCTGGTTACATGGAGAACACAAGGCCTTCCCCCTCCAGTGTATTGCTTTGCAGTTCTGGAACCTCATTTATCTTTCCTGCATTTGTTAGAAATTCAATGTTTGTTTGTCAAGAAGAATTCTTTCCCTTGCGTTGAACTAGTTTTCACTTTGTTGATGTTTTGGTAAGAAAAATGATTTTTTTTCTTTCAAATTTGATTCTGGCGGAACTCCTCAATACCTTCTGCTTGGCAGCTGAACCAAAAAACCAAAACAAAAATAATTTTGACAGCCCTAGTGGTGTCAGTGAATTGATTTCCCGAGAACACAAGACTGCATTTCCTCTCTGGGATGCCCCAAAGTGATCGTCATTAATTATAAATGACAGTGGAAATTTTACCGAGAAATTAATAACTGGGATGTTGCTCTAAAATGGGAACAGCAACGTGGATGTCCCTGAAGGATGCTGGACACATCTCCCTTCCTGCTGACATCAGCTGCTCCTCGCCCGTGAGTAGATTATGGAAAGGCCACGCTGTGACTGATTTGCCAGCTGGTTTGCCCTGGGAAGAGCAGGGTTAGCAAAGGCAGAGCTGATGTTACGTGGGCCTGCCCTCCTGTGTGGGAGACAGGAATGGTTGGAATTTCACTCATTTTTCAGAGCACAGCTCAAGACTGTTGCTCACTGCTGATGGTTGATTCCCAGGAGGTCTCCATGGATTTTAGTGTGTGCTTCCTTGGGTGTATTTGCTTTGGAGACTTTAGATGGGAAAAAGTAGGGAAACCTTCCCTTGAAAGAAGAGAATGAAACAAGAGTGAATAAACTATCTCTAAAGAAGAATTTTTGATTAGCAGCATCTTCTAATAAATTATCCTGATCTCAGAGCTCCTTTTCTTCCATGCTGAAAACAGCGATGGGTTTTTGCCAGTTCTACTGGCAAACCTGAACTCTGCAAAGCCTGATGCAATGAATGCAAATAGTGTTCTGTGTACCTCCCTTCCAATTCTGTGCTAAAATATACCTAATTAGAAGGATTACAGGAACTGGAACAAGATGGGGGGAAATATACATTAATTTTCCTCCCAAAATAATAGAAATATAATTGCCAATTTTAATCTAAAGATTCCAAGGGTTTGTTGAAAACTTTTGAGGTGTTGTCATGAACTCTTACAGGAATTATAAAAAATGCTGAACACTGATCTGCAAATGCTATTTGTAGCTGACCTCGTGCAGTTCTACTTTACCTCTGGAAAGTAAAATCAATTTCAGATTAGCTTTGACAGGGAGGTGTTGAGGTGTGTGAGTCAGCACTTACTCTGATATTTCTGCCAGCCTGTTGGGAAGACAAAGAATTGTGATGGATATTATCAATAACAGTGCTAGCCTGAAAGGAAAATTGGCAAACTAAGTTAAGAAACACTTTGCCGCCTTGTCCTGGCACACTTTACAAAAAACTAAATTATAAGTTGTTATTAGTGTACAAAACTGAAATTTATCTTGAGATTTATGAACTTTTTTTCCCCCTGCTTTACCCTCTTTTTGTAAAAAAAACCCTGCTGTTATTGCTTTTACTGTTTGTTTTTTTTTTTTTTTTCCACTTTGAAATCTGGAACAGCTTTTTTTCTTGTCTAAAACAGTGTGTTTGGTATAAGTCAGTAGAGCACAATTGAAACAATGAGGGATTTCATTCTTTTTATCCACAATTGTGGAGCTATATTTAATAACCCTTTATAATAATCTTTCCACTATACTGAATTATGTATTGATTCTGCTTTTGCAGCAGCTTCATTACAGAATTCCAGAAGGGAAATGGGATTTTAGATGTCAACCTGAAACTCTTCACAATTCTGAATATGGTATTACACATAATTCTGTGAGGACCTAATCACACATCGTTTGATTTCAATGAAACAACTCTCATTGACTTCCCTGAGAGCTGGCTGAGGCTTGGCTGTGTTATTGAAAGTATAATAAGCATTTTGATGCAATTTTCCATCTCTTTCAAGTCTTACACGTTAGCTCTGCTGTGCACGTGGTCCTGCTGCACAGAATGATGGATTGTTGGGTTGGAAAATCCCCCTAAGATTATCGAGTCCAATCATCACCCCAGCACTAAATCCCAGTGTCACCTCCAAGGATGGGGACCCAGCCACTGCCCTGGGAATCCTGTTTCAGTGCTTAATAACCCTCTCAGTGAAGAAACTTTTCCTGATGGCCAAACTTCCTCTGCTACGTTTTGAGGCCATTTACTCTTTCCCCAGCAATTTTAATTTGTAGATTGACCCTACCTGGCTACAACCTCCTTTCAGGGAGTTGTAGAGAGCCATAAGGTCTCCCCTGAGCCTTCTTTTCTCCAGGTAAAACATCCTCAGCTGCTCCTCCTCACATTTGGGCTCCAGGCCCTTCCCACTCTGCTGCCCTTTGGCCACCCTCCTGCACTTCAGTGTCTGTCTTGTAGCTCTCACACTATGCAGGGCACTGTGAAGAGCTTTCAGGGAGACACTTGTAGAACAGACTTTGAAAGTAAAAAATATTTACACTTTTTTTTTAATTAGGAATTTTGCTGTTGGAGTTACTGCAGGTGCTGTGTGTGACAGAGGGGTGTGGAAGCTGCGTCTGTGGCTCTGGGTGCACGGGCTCCTTTGGCTGAAATTCCAGGGGTTAACAGCTCCGGAGCACGCAGGGGTCTCTGGTCATTGATTTTTAGTGGTTGCTGTTACAGAAAGCACGAGTGGCATTTAAGAGAGACAAAGCACCGTATTAAAGTTAATGCCTTTGATTTCCTTCAAATCATCCGTAATCCATGTGGACCTGTCATAATTTATACCTGGCTCGGCCGCAGCAATAAGTCTGAAGCTGTCATGTAATCTGCATCAACACTCGTGCACAAGAGAAATGGCGTGTGCTGCTCACTGCAGTTGGTGTCGAGGTATTTATCTCTCCTTACCCAGAAGGCTGCCCTGAGCTTCACTGGTCTTTCTCATTATTTATATTGCTAGGAAAAAAATGGGATTAAATACCGGGAGAGGAAGATAACTGAGGTTTTGCTGCTTAAGATAAATTAAAAAAAAAAAACAATTCCTGTTTGTTTCTAAAGATGATAAATGTGACCAGGTATTTTTGGTCTTCCCCACTGCCCCCAAAGTCTTGGGGATCTCCTGAGGATAATCTTAATTGGATAAAGTGGTCTCTGAAAGGCAATTAGCAAGATTCCTATAAACTGGGCCATGCATGGGCCATGCTCAAGCCTCTCCTGATTAATGCTCATCTTAATTCCATTTCTTGGGATTTATTTACTCATTTCACATGTAATGTATTTAGTTCCCTTAACTCTGCCCTGTGGTTTGAAAGCATCCTGGTGCCTGTCAAGCCCCTGTCCAGCTGTACCTGTGAGCAGCCAGCAGCCCCAGAAGGGCTGGATAGCAGTGGAAAGTGAGCTTAGATCACAATCCTTACTGGTTTGGTCATTGAAATAATTAATGCCCAATGATACTCATGAAAAGGGGATCAGTGAGGAAGGCATTGGGCTTTTTAGGATGAAATTCAGCATCTTGTGTCAGCTCCCCTGGTTTTATTTAGAGGGATCATCTTTCTTTGGAGGCGTGTAATTCACAGTGTAATAAAGCTCTGGGGAAAGTTCTTCTCTCTTACCATATGCCTCATGTGCTACACCACTAAAACGATTATTTCTTTATTTTTTAAATTCTTTTCTAAGACAGAAATTCAAAAGTTTGTCACTCCTTACCCAGTCTTCATCCAAGACTGCCTTTGGAGAATTCCAGGACAAGCCAGAATCATTTTAAGTGTCTTCCAGCAGATACTATTACATATGTTTAATTAATATTTCACCTTTACGACTGCAACTTCTCTATTCAGGAAGACTCTACCTCCAGGAGGCTTTGGAACTCATTTGATGTGCTTCAACACCTTTTGTGAGCTGTGCTTATTTCTTTTATGTTTATTTCTGTCTTTGGAAATTGGTGCAGTGGGGAAGCGAGGTCCCTGCCACCCACCTGCCTCCTTGAGCTCAAACACTCCAGCACCAGCCCACCTACAGACCAGAAATAAGCAAACAGCTCTGACCAGAAGGTTTCAGCAATCAGCATGTCCCTCTTGTTCTAAAATTAAATGAGATGTGGAACCTGTCTCAAAACAGTCTGTTTGAGGGGTAATAGAGAGGGGAGGTCCGTTATTGAAATTGAATCCTATTTACACCACATACAGCAACATCCTGTAGCTGGTAAATGTTCTAACTGCCAGAAGTAATATGACCTCTGAGGCAGGGAATATCTTCCTACTTCTATTTTCAGTTAGTGAGAATCTTAGTAGACCACTGCTGGAAATAAATGGAGATTAGTAACTTTTCCTGGCTTTACAGTACATCATAAAATGTTGAAAATATTAAAACAATTCAGTGTGTTCTTGGAAGATAAACACGAATAGGGCACTGGAGGGTTTGGAGTTTTGGGTAATGACATTTCTCCGGGATGTTTGGGGGCACTTTGTCCTGTGCACAGGCTGCTGCTGCCAGGCTGGGAACGTACTGCTGAGGGGACCTTCACACCCAGATGGTCACTTTGAGCCCCTCACGCCAAAACAGTTGAGGGTCAGACCTGAACTGGCTGGAATCACCTGCTGACTTACTCTCTTGTGGGCTCCCTCGGGATCTTTGCAGTGTTTTCTACCTGGAATTGCCTTTGTTTGCCTGGTTGTGCTGTGTCAGATCTTGAGCTGCCAGCTAATTTACAGGCAGCATTCACCCAGCACAGTGTGTGCGCTGTGAGGAAGCAGGAATTCACCAAGCCCTGCCTGTGGTGCTCATCAGCGCTCTTCTGCCTCATTTATTTATTGTGCTGCTAAAGGGAGGGTGCTGGCACTGCTCGGTGGCCCCTGAGCCAGCGGCTCTGAGCTGCCCACACCTGAACCTGTCCATTCCCTCCCTCTCACAGCCAGAGGGGCTGCCTGCAAACTCCTCTGCAGGGTCCTTGACCCCTGCAAGCAGGGCTGGGAGTGCAGTTAGGCTGCCACAAGGAAGCACAAGTGGAAAAGAGAAGGAGCTGCTTTAAATGGCGCTGAGGGTTCGGGCGCAGCTCCTGGCAGCAGTTTCCAGATGGAGCAGCTTTACCTTGAGCATTCAATAGGGAGGGAAAATTTAAGAGCTGGAAGAAAGTGCTCAGGACTGTTGGAAATTGATGTGATTAAGGAGTTAAGACCCTAAAAACCCACTGCTTCTCCTTGGCCCTGCTTATTGCACATTGTACATGAGCTCTTCGAGTTAAGTCACTGAGGCTGCTGGCAAACTTATGCAAGCACTTATGAGGAAAACATATGCTTGTGTGGAATGCTGACTGGAAGTTTAGCTAATGATCTATTCAGCTCTGGGTGCCACACACAGATCACGAAACATTTACTTCCAATAATTAGCTGTTTTGTAGTTTGGGGCTTTTTATTTTTTATTTCTTTTTGTTCTTTTTTAATCCTACTCAGGCATATTGACAAACATGGCTTTTTGCTCTGCTCATGGAGAAAGTTGCAGCTGCAAAGGTCCCTTGAGTTATGCCAATCACTTGCAGATGTTCTTCTGAAAGCAGAAATTAAATAGAATTTCTTGATGCCAATAAATTAAAGAAAAATATTAGATAGGCCGTTATCTCTCAAAATGTGTGGCTCTGGTCACAGTGCATCAAATACTGCTAATATAATGATGACCTTTTAAAGGTAAACACATTATGCTGTAGCTGTCTTTGTATTATACCTGTGGAATGCTGGTATGCAAAAGTCAAGCTATTAAAAACTGGGAGAAATGAAATGAAAATAATCTATTTTGCTTTTATCTGCTGTTGCTGTTCTGATTGGCACGTTATTCTCTTTTTTCTCCTGTATTGTCATGCTCTTCTTGAAACCATAAAACACAGAGACGGATCAAATGCACGATAACATTTTGGAACATTATATCCTACTGCATTTTGATGAGCTGGATCAAAATCCCAATGACCAAAAGCTGTTGTTCAGTAGCAAAAATGAGCAGAACTGCTGAGGAAGATAAGCAGGGTCTTGTCTACCCTCATCCTCGTCAGAGAGTCTAGAGACCAGGCATTGCTCAGTGCTAAAATTTCCATTTACTCCTCAGAAGCTCAGATTTCATGTGAGCAGTTGCTTTAGCGAAGATCCCTGAAAGGTGTGAGAGTGCGTTTGGCCCTCTGCACCCAGATATTCACCTCTGCCCATCACAGAAATGTGGAATCAAACCTGCTTTTTCTTTACCAGTGTGCTCTGGGATTGATTAAACTCACATTTGCAAGTTATTAAATACCTGCCAGTGCTGAGTCAATTCCAGTCATGTTCCAGACACTTGCTGGAGAAAGAGAACTTAATTTCTAGAGCTGTTTCCCAGAACCTTTTCTACCAGTTTGTCCACTTGGAAAATACAGTTTTTAAATTATTTTTTTTTTATCTGCAGAAAAAAAGAAGAAACTTCCTTCTATTTGGCTATTTCCTAATTGAATGGGCACAGACAAAGAGAACTAAAACATCTCTGAGCTTTAAGAAGCTCTGTTTAAGAGAAGGCTTTGCTTCTCAGCCTGGAGATAGCTGTGAGCTGCTTTACTCTGATGGGAGGGATATAAGATTTTACAAGTTTGATGCAGCTGTTCTCTAGACACCAATTTTGGGGTGTGATCCCAATGGTTACAACAAGGAGCAGGTGCCCAGGCCTTGGCGCTTGTGGAGGCTGGCAGGAATTTCCCATTCCTTGGTGGGAGCGCTGGAATACCTTGTGCAGAGGAGAATTTGCTTCCTGAGCTCAGCACTTCGCTGCCACACCACTTGCAAGGGGCTCTGAGGCAGCACAGGGAATGGGAGATGTGTTGTGTTTGCACAGGGAGTTAAATAAACATCTCACAGTGTTTTAATTTTCTGGTTTTCCCGCTGTATAAACAGCTGCTGGTGGCCTGTCAATCAGCTTCTACGTTGGTGCTACTAATTACACAGGGAAACATTAAAAAGCAGCTAAAAAACGTTTCAAGGCTGATAGCAGAGAAGTCAAAACGTTCTCAAACATTGTGTTTGTCTCCTCTCAGGATGAAGGTTTTTCAGAAGGCCCCGGACCTGCAGGATCAAAGGGAGCATTTTGTTTGTAATGAGTACCCATCAGTGCATCCTTTAATTACCATTCTTGTTGGTATCTATTAACAAAAACCCACCAGGCTCTGCAGCAGAAAACATTAATTTATGAGTAACGGACGTTGTTGTGTGAAATACATTGCTGGATAGAAATCATTCAGTGTTTGAAGACTAAGACCAAAGTCATGTTTAGAATATTCTGTGTTCCAGACGATGCTAATTAACAGCAAGGCTTTGCCACTGTAGTCAGCAGGAGATGTTGAATCCCTTCTTTTGAAAATGAGCCCCTTTCTTGGGCTGCTCCCTTCCAAAGGCTCCCAGCCTCTCTTCCATCTTGGTGTGTCTGGAGAACTCATTTGAAATTTGCTCCCCAGAGCCCTTTTCTATTTACAGCCCTCAAACCTGCCAAAACTCCTGGGCAAACTCTTACTTTTAATATCCAAATGCAGCCTCTCAGCACCATTTAATCACCTCGGGGCTGTGGCTCTATGGATTCCGTGGTAGCTGCTGGTGAGACCAAACTGACCCCTTTGATTTCAGGTCAAAGCTATTGTTTGTGTGCCTGGAAGCGGATTTGAGCACAAATGGCAATGCCAGCACGAGCCAGGCACATTCCTGGCGGGTTCCTCACGTGAGGATCAGCAATATTGATGCTCTGAGCAGTCAGAGCTGCTGGAGATGAGCAAGGCCATTGTCCCTACCTGGCAAGGATATTTAGCATGCGAGTAGCCTTGGCCAGCTGAACTTTCCTGAGCTGCAGTGTGTGCACAGCAGGCCCTGACCCGTGGATTAAGAAGTTTAAAAGCTTGTAGCAATTTCCAAAAGCTGATCTGTACTTGTAAGGCTGTGACTGCTCAGCCCGAATTGGCTGCTGCGCAGAACCGGCGCAGTGAACGCAGTGGAACACGGTGTGATCCTTGCTGTCAGCGCCTGGATGTGCTGACCAAACCTGCTGCATCAGCCAGTACAAGTGGACAAGCTTTAAGTGCCTTTTGCCCATCCATGGGTCTGTTCTGCAGTTCTCAAAAGTCAGTCTTTTTCCTGGAGGATTCTCTGCCGTTACTCTCTATAAATCTGGCAGCGTCTGAGCCAGTGTTTAATTTGGACCCCCTGTGAATGAGGGTCATCTTCTGTGTCTGACTGCATTGTTTGTATGTCAGGGTTCTTTTTGAGTTCAGGGTGTACAACTCTCTTCTGATAATGACCTCTTAGAAATCTTACACAAGATAAACTGCTCCTGCTGCTTGGACTTTTTTAATCAAAACCCCCATTCGGCACATGTTTGCAAACTGATGAGTGAAATGTTCAGTATTTCTTTTTTTCTTCATTTCCTTTCAAAGCTTAGGAAAACTAAATCAAGTTTCAAAGTGTCCATTTGTTTTATGACTTCTGTGAGGTGTTTGCCATCTGTGGTAACTCTGGGCATCTCAGGGCAGGGAGATCCAGACTTGAGGTCAGCAGAACTGAAGGAGAAGATTTTGTAAGGTTCTCTTTTGTCTAAATTGGCACTTTATTTCAAAGCACACAGGGAAGAACTGCTGACATGGAACACGTAACAAAATTTCAAAGCCACCAAGAATGTTTTTATCCATTTTTCTTTTATTTTGAAGAAACAGTAGTAATTATCTCTCAGGCTAAAACTGAGTTCTGTTCTTAAGGATGATGTTGATAGTGCTGGACATTTGGAGGGAGAAAAATTAGACTTAGTAGAAGCTCAAAGATGCATTTCTAATCCAGAGGGGTTTTTCCTATCAATACAATCTCTTCTGCACCAACTTAATTATTTCATCATTTATCCTCATTAAAAGTTAGTGAGTTACAGAAATTATTACTGTATATTAGGAAATTTTATTTTATGGATATGGCAACACTTTCAAGAATTACTTTCCTCTCTGGAAGTGTAAATTACTTTCCTCTGTCTTCCTCATGTTCTGGGATATTTATTGCACTTATGAGAATGCTAAATTGTACATTTCTAAATTTCAGATCATGATAAATGTCCCTGCCCCTCTGGAGTTTTTGAATTGCATTAACCTTAAAAAAAAAAACAACAAACCAAACATCAGCATTTAAAGTTTTGCTGGAAAAAAAATTCTGTAAAATATTCCTAAATGATTTATGATTAGAGTCTGCAATTATTGAAGTTAATGTACCTTAATGGACTTAATATAGGTGAAAAAAAAGAGGCATGTACAGTGAAGGTTGCCCAAGTATTTGCATTCAACTTTTTGGTTTTCTTAATCTCTCGAATCTGAGACATTTTTCCTCCGTTGTTGGAAACAACATCAACCACTTGTTGTCTGTATTTTTATTGAGTTCCACTTTTATTTTATCGTGGAAAAAAAACCTCAACCAAAACAAGCAAAACAATTTTCAACTCAAAAGGGAAAACAGGTATTTTTATATGCAGCAGGAAGAAGAACACCCATTTTCTTTCTGTAAAAACAAATATTGTGCAGCTCACAGTTCAAGGCGTGTAGGAGGACAGTTGAAATTCAGTAACACAGAATTACTCATTGTTAGGAAATGTTTTTATTTGGGTGAAAATTGGTTTTGATTTGGCAGGGGTAGAGGACTTTGTTTAAATAAATAAAATAGTATATTCTGTGTGTTTGCTTTATTGGGCAGTGTGAACAGAACCTTCTTGAGGCTTCAGTACTTTTGTAAGATGAAGGCTCAGACAAAACCACTTTATTTTTTTTTGTATGTGGCATGATATCTGTCCCAATAGTGTGTGTTGAGTTCTTCTCTTTCAATAATGGATGATTCTAAAATAGAAAGTTCTTTATTATATTAAGTGAAGAGTAAATTCTTCCAATGAAAGTCCAAAATGCCAAAGTTAAGTTTACATGAAAACTCAGCTTTTTTCCCCAGTAAGAATGTTCTGCAATTGCACAGCTCCATCCTACTTGTCAGTTGAAATTTTATTTATGTTTTCTTTTGAGAACTCAGCAGAATTAGTGTCCATGAAATTAATTTATATTTTAGAAGCCTTTTAGAAGGTTGCAGGAAAAAATGTTGCCTCCATTGTTGCTGTGAAATCATTCTAAATAATTGTACTAAATTCTATTAAAAAGCTCCAGGACAGAGAACACTGAGCAGAAGGATAAAGGTCATGTATAATTTTTCCTCTGCAATTTAAGTGAGGCAATCTGACATTGCACAGTCAACTGGAGGACATCTTTTGCAACCAAATAGTTGGGGGTGAATACCAGGATTTTGGCTGTTTATTCCAAGCCATACTTTGAGGGATAGTTTGTCCAGGGAGCCCCCATTCCTCCTCTTGCTCACCCAGGGTGTGGAGTGGAAGGGAATAAAAGGAAACACTGCAACATGTGCTGATCTGGAGGCTTTGTACATCGTGAAATTGCTTTTGGAAAAGATGCTTCTGACTGGACCAGCAAGGCATTCACTGCTCTCACACAGTGGCTTTCCTTGGCACATCATTTTTCTATTTGTACTTTCTCCAGCACATGATGAATTTGGTTGTGATGAGTGCTTTGGACTTTCACCTGGATTGCTGAGGAGGAGGCTGGACACAAACCAGAGGGGAGATCTGCCTGAGACCTGGCAGGAGAAGGCAGGTTGTGAGGCTGTGGAAGCGCTGAGAAACCAGGCTGGAATGTGGTGCCTCCTGGAGGAATTTTGGTGGTAAAGAATTCTGTGTTAGAAGCACAGAGCATTCTGCCTGTGTATCGCAGGGGAAGAAATCAGCCCAGCACAACCCACGGAAGGGAAGGGATGGGTTGAACACGCAGATAAAGCAATGTGTGCTGCCTTACAGACCTTTGAGGTTTTGTTTTGGATTGCAAGACAACATAAGTTCCAAAAGCAGTGCAACTACTGCTAGAACATGCACTCATCTGACCTGGAAAGGAAGGGGATGCCAAGAGCATGTTCTTTGTTTTCTGAAGGGAAAAGAGGAGGTAGGGAACAGTGATGCCTGGAATGCCTTGCACATTAGAACAGCTAACAAGTTCTGGGGTTCTCTCTCAGCAATTTGAGAAATAGATAAAGCCAGTGATGGTTAAGGGTTATAGAGTCAGTCCAAGCTAAAGAGAGACAAGTATGGCAGAGACGTGGGAATTAGGCCTTCATGGTACAGGAGAAATGGGAATGGCCATCTCTGGATGAACTTCTGAGGGGTCAGAATCCTATTTTGCCAAAGAGGGAAGAAAAGCTGCTGCAATGTGCAACAGCTGAACATTCTGCTAGAGGAGGAGGATGATGATGATAAATATTCTGTCATATCCTAAGCATTCAAATAGCTGCGTATCACAAACAGAGGCCAAAATTCAACCAGGCCACTGGATGAAATCCTGAACTGCTGCTGGGACAGCAGGGACAGCCCAGCAGCTCTGGACTGCAGGATCCTTGTGCTTGGGAAATGATCTCTTGAGAATGTGAGGCAAAATTGTTCCAAGGCCAGTGCATGGATAAAGTGCAGCTATTAAAAGGCTCGAGGGATTCTCAAGGGTAAGCAAAGTTGGGAAACTTGTGAGACAGGGAAAAAACTGTCCTGTACTTCAGAGTAACACAGGGTAGCAGTCAGCTCTCTGGAAGAAGGAGATCAGCCTGCGCTGGGAAATAAAGAATAGGAGGGCTCATTGAGCAGTGTGTGATGCATGCAGCCCTCTGCAGATGGGGCTCTACAAAATATTTAGGTGGGGGGGCAGCAGAACTAGTCTGGAGAAATTGCAAAACTGGGAACCAAGCTCATACATTTCAGATTGTTGTGCTTTTGTTTTAACACCAATTCCTACCTCATTTTTTCTCCTTAATTGCTGTTTCCAGCATATACTTAAGGCAATTATCTTCACAGATTTACTTTTTTTATTTGCAAAACGAATTTTAATATACACTCTGCATATTAAACAGTGAATTTTTGACAAAAGAGATAAGTATGAACGTAGTACATGTTTTTCAGCTCGGTTGTGTTGGATTAGAGCTCAATATCTTTTTTCTTTATGTTTATTTTAAGGTTCATTCTTTAATCCCATTTTCATGGAGCAGAAGATTTTCTTACTTGCAGATTTTTCTGTTTTCTCTGCCTATCACCTTTGCTACAGATCTGAACCACACTTTTAGTATTTCTGCTTAGACTGACTCTTATTAGTTCAAAGCAGAGCTACATATTCTAAATTGATCAAGGTTTCTGAAGTAATTATAACAACTGCTTTTGGAGGACACAGTTGCAGTTTTCATTTTGATATTATATGAAAGTGTGTTTCTTCAAAGGTACAAATGTAAGCTAGTAAGAGCAGCTGGTTATTATTCTCTAATAAACAGAGTAGGAAGTACATGAAAAACCTTAGGGGACGCATACACTGCTTGCAGAGCAATTAACAAAAATCTCAGGACACTTAAAAGAAAATTCAGCCGGAGAATATGTGTGCATTTGGCTGCAAATCTGAGTCCATTCCAAACTAACAGGTCTGTTGTGATCAAATTCGTTATTTGTTTACCAACACCCTTTCACTTGTTATCATTCCACAGGCTTTAGGAGATAATTTTTATTCTTAATTGACTCTTAATTTTATTTATAAAATCCTTTCAGCTTCCAGTATCTGCTTTCTCCAAAGTCCAAATAATCAAAGTTCTGATATATTGATTCCCTCTCAATTTTAACTTGTTTTGGTTGTAAATATTTGGGCATGGGTAAAACTTCATGGATCTCCATCAAAAAAACAAATAACTCCAAACAACTGGCAAAATTCCTGTTCTTATGAACAGCTTTGGGGTAGGCTGCCTTGCCAGAGATTATACTGAATTCTTTTGTAAGTTACTATGTCACTGGCACTAAAACTGATAAATCCAGAGAGTTTTTTGTTGGAAAGGTGTTGGATGTCTCCTCATCGAGACACGAGCTTCCCATGTGCTCCTAATTCTCTCTCTGCACCTGACAATGTGAGACTTTAGCCATTGGTACCAGGAAAATAAAGAATCAATAAGAGAAGTGTACAGATTTCTCTAGAATTTATTTGGGATGGCTAATTGAGGTGCATCAGAACACTGTAAGTGATTGTGATATCAGTGGAGAAAATGTGGGTACCATCAGAGAGTGATTTTAGCCTTCCTGAGAGCCACAGCCATCATCTCTGGAGGGACCCTGAGCTGACCGAGTCCCCGTTGAAGTGTTTTGTAAGCCAGAGTTAAGTGGAAAACTCTGCATTTCTGTCCATTTGGGTTGGGTTTTTTTTGAGACTCCCTAGGAGAGTGAGTTTTTCCAGTGTTTTAAGCTGGTTTGCATCAGTTTTGTGCAGGTATGAGCACAGCAGTGCCCTGCTGGCCGGTGGGCGCCTTCCTCTAGGCCAGAGGCAAACGAAGGTTGTTAGACACAGCAGCCGGAGCAGATATAAACTGCTGTGTGCTGGAGCACCATAAACCACGCTGCCCCAAGACGCTCAAACCTGCCTGCTGTGGCCTGCACCCCGCCAGCCTCCACGGTTTTCCCTTTTCAGCGCAAACCACCCCATCGGGAAACACGATTACATTTTATCATGGAACCTCGCAGTTTATCATGTGCTGGTGCTCCTGCGCCGTGCCAAATGTGAAAATCACCGCTGCAGGCGCAGCAGCACCTTTACTGCTCTGATTCCTGTCCTTGCTCTGGGAGCTAGATAACCGCTTGAGGATGGCTGCCCACTCCACCTGGTTTTTGTGATTTTGTTTTATTTTTACAAACAGCTAGCGTTTTAAAAGAAACTGATAAAAAGCCTGCTCTCTGCTGATATGGCAGTGGCATTTGTTGTTGTGCTGGGTGCCAGGGAGGGGAGAGCATTCTGTTACTAATGGTTTAAGTCATGACTAATGCTGTGTGCCAACAGCAGAGATACAGATTCAAATTTAAATGAACTACCCAGGCAGTGTTTTACAGGATGTGTTTCTTGTTGGCAATTTGTTGTTCCTGACAACCTCGGATCCTCAGGCCGTTGTTACGCCAGCCGCTGGGATTAGAACGCACACAGCCTGAGCTTATAAATGTTTCAAAACTGCTGCGATGGAGCAGCAGAATTTTAAAATGTAATCAGCTATTCTTTCTAAAGTGGCTAATGTGGAGGAAGCCAGATTTGGTGGGGTTTGATTTTGGTTTTTAAGCAGTTTCTTTTTTAATACTTCAGTATGTTTTTCTGATGCTGCTTCCTACAATCTACTGACTTCTCCTGTCCACTAGAAATGAAAAAGCCAAGGCAAAGCTGGAAAGCTACAGGAATAAAAGTTTTAGGTGCTAGAAGACTCTTCTGCTTCAGGTCCCTAAAGGAGTACATTTTTGTGGGATTGATCTCTTTGAGATAGATGTGCTTACAGCCCTTCCTCACAGCATCATTGCATTATTGAAGGCTTTCTTCTTGATTGTGCTACCGAAGGATTCAGTATTTCTCATTGGACTTTAATGACAAAGAAGCCTGTTTTGTACTTTAGAAAGCTGGGTTTTGTCAGTCTGGCTTTTTATTTAGTCTTTTTTTTTTTATTAGAGCAATCCTTTATAACAAGATTAGCACATGGAAGGTGGCTGAGATCTGCTCCACAGGGGCCTTCACCTTTATCACATCAGTGCTTCAAAAGTTCCCCGACAGCTGCTCACAGACCCCGTTGTGAAGTGCAGCCTATTTCCTTATCTTCCTGTGGAAATGCTTCCCAAGTGTCTGTCCACAGGCATTCAATTCCACTTCTCCAAATTAAAAACTGCTCTAAAGGAATACACAATAGACCAGTGCTCTTTTGTCTCCTGTATCAGCTCCTGAAGTGAGATTAAGGTAAAAGGTAGTTTTATACAAAATGAGGTCTCTGTTTCTTATCTCTGTGTTTATCTAAAATGTCAGAGTTAAATGTATCAGACATGAATGCTTTGTGGTAGCAGAACAAACAGTTTATCAATCTGGTTATGATTGCAATAAATCCTTTGATCCTCCTGATGCTGCTGCTTCCTTTAATGCCCAATCTGATTGATAGAAAGTTTTTTCATTTAGGAGTTAAATGTTTTATTTGCTGTTTTGGAATAATAATATGGCATAGAGTTGTGTCATGATAATAGCTTTTGTTTATCCATGTGCTTTAAACAATATAATTATAGAATTAAGTTAATAGTCCAATGTGTCATTGAACTAACACATTATTAGTGCGATGATTGCAAAAATCCCACAGATTTGTGATACGTAGTCTCTCATTCAGTTCTTTTATTCATGGAGAAGCTGTCCTCTCTTCTGGCAGAAAAAAAAGCCCAACTCCCTGATCTTGTTAAGATGGTGTATGTGAAACATATGACTCTGAAACACGAACTGTTTATAACTACTCCAACCAGTAATTATAAAGTTACACTTTATAATAATTTGCTGTAATGCATTATTCAGAATCATGTTTCTTTCTTTAATAATTATTAAGAATCTTTTCTTTTGTGATTGAAATACTGGTTCGGGGCTTGCTCTCTCAAAAGAATCAGGATCAGAAAGTCTTCTTAAAATATTTTGTGTTTTTTATTCTGTATTTTTATTTCTGCCCTTAAAAAGGCTCAGGACAGAATCAGCCACTCTTGAATCATTGTTTCCTTTCTATTGTGGTGAACTCATTTCAGACACGTCCTCCCCCACAAAACCCTACCAAAACATATTCTTTATAAGGCACATCCCTCACTGCTATAGTGTGGTGGCATTGCACGGACTGCAATTGTTCTCTCATTTTAGAGAGCCTGGATAATTCCTCCACAGGCTTTCACCTGTAGTTGTGTTTCTGGGATTCTAATCCCGTTCTCGTGGAAAATATGGCAAAAGTCCAGTAAACGTCTTTGATGTCAAGAATAAGGTGACTCCTCAGGATGGAGTAATTGGAATTTGCTGGTTGTGTCATGATCCTCTTAACCTGATGTCTTGCACAGAGTGATCTCTGACAAAACGCACTTACAAAATGCAAGTTCTTGTTTTCACAGCTATTACTTCAAGTTTGATCTGTCCCACATCTTGTTTGGAAGGTCACTAAGTGAAACCAGATTTTCTGTCAAGAAACAAGATTTTCTGTCAGTGTCAGACTCTGGTGAAAGCTCCGCTCTGTAACTCAGTAGAAGTTACATCCCCCTGTGTGGCTTGGAATTGCAGCAGCCGTGTGAAAAACGCAAATTCCATGAAACAAGAACCTCAGCAATGTTTAGCTCGGCACCTTCAGGCTGCTGAGCCCTGCAAGCCCGGGTGGGAATGTCTGTGGCACTGGGGTGGTTGTATGCAGTGTGATTCGTGCCTCAGGCCTAGGAGGGAGCAATTCATTACCGAAGCATGATTTCATTCATTAGTGTCATTACAGCAGAGGATGATTTGCTTATTAGAGCTCAGAGAAACCCTGATAGTGCTCACCTTTTTTTCTCCCAGAACAGGAGTGGTGAGCCTGCCCAATGCTCTTTATCTTGGTGTACAGGTGACTCCTGCTGTGGCATGAGAGGTCTGCTGGGTAGCTTTCAATGCTGATTGCAGGATTTCTGTACAACACATATTTTGAAAGCCTCTTGCTCTTGTGAATTCTGTTTTATCTGTGAACAGCATTGGCTGTGCAGTTCCGTGGGCTAACAACAGTAGCATAAGATACACCAAAGTCAGTTTAACCTGCACGTGGAGCTACCTGAGACATTAATTGTCCCTGCGCCTCAGTGCAGGGGGATCTTGTCGTGTGTGCTGAGCGCTAGCTGGAACAGTCACATCAATTAATTGCTCATAACAGAGAAGTACATTAGTCAATAAACACTTCTTGTGTGTAATTAAATGGCAAACTGAAGGTGAGGGATTTAGTAATCCCCAGGAATATTTGTGAACATACTGCAAATTGTTGTGTTTATCTCCTCCTGGATGGTGAGAAAAAGGGACATTCTGGGTTCCACGAGGTAAAAAAATAATGAGGAAAAAGCTCTTTTTCTGTTGCCTTGGAGCACTTTCTTCTTGCTCAGTTGTACTACTACTAAGAATTGGGTTGGTGTCCAAAGGCTTTATTCTTAGAAAAAGAAAACAAAGGGTTTCTTCTCCCCCAAAAGAAACCAAAACACACTTTCATATCTAGAAAGGGAATAGGAAACTTTGAATTTTCTCAACATGATATCTTTATGCACTGGGTTTATTCCTGACAGACACAGCTAACCTTCAAAATTGTACAACAAAGTACAATTATGTATTTGTAGACTTCAGAGTTAACCAGATATGAATTTATTTGAAGCATTTAAACAAATCCAACAGACAGGAGTCTGAGAGGAATCTTTCACCAAAGCTTTTTTTCACAGGTTTCAAACTCGCTTGTGTTAGAAGCTCTGCTCTAATATCTACCTTTAATGCAATATTCAGGAAAAAGACCTAATCTGTATTGAGTTACAAAAAAAAGGCCCTAACCCTAAACCAACATAACAGCTTTATGGTAATTTATTTTCCTGTGGGTAGGACCTTACTGTTTAGATGTGATTCTGAGAAAATTTATGATCTCAAGTAAGAAAAAAAAAAGTGTGTTTTTTCCCCATCATTAGACTTTCCTCTAAGAATGCCTCATTATAAGTTTGGCAGCACAGCAGGATTTATAATATTGAATACATTGTGTCAGCTCTCTTGTTTGCAGGAGGATAAAGTTCCATTATTCAGGGCTTTGCTTCAAATCCGTCCATTGTAACGCAATTAAACGCAGTCCTTTTTTTAGGACTAAACCTCATGCTTCAAGAAAATAAGCTTTCAAGATGAAGTGTGTAGGGTTTACGTATTCCAGGTAAAAGCCCAGCTCATTCCGTGGAGCACACCAGGTCTGAGCACAGCACAGGGCTGAGCAGCTGAGGCTGGACATAATCTCTGCTCATTTGGACTCGTTATTGTGTGCCCTGGCCAAGGACCCTGGTCAGGTTGCAGAAAACGTGGTTGACTGCCTGGACTGGAAGGATTTATTTTTTTCCTCTTTCTGTCTTTAATTATCCCACTAAAAACATGATCTGGGTTTTGTGATGTAAATAAGTGTTAGTGAGGTGAATTATGCTAAGGAACTCAAGCTATTTCCTTGGGCCTTGTGGAAATATAAAGGATAATACTGAAGAGGATAGAGAGGACTTGTAGGTCTTTGTGTTTTCTATTTTTCTTTACTTTATTGAGGACACAAATAGACGTGGTATGTGCCTGTAGGGCTCATGAGTACAGTCATGTGCCCCAGGAGGCCTGCAAGGATTTGGGCAGTGTCTGAGGGGGATATGGGATTGTTATTTGTTCTTTTGAATTGGGATTAGTCACCTCAGAGGAAAAATCTGTATATTCACTGACGTTTCTGGTTTGGTCTGTTTATTTATTTATTTTTTTTCATGGTTCATGTCTCACCCAGAGCTGGAAAGTTTGGGTTTTACTTGTTCTCTCTCAACTCGAACTAAAATCTCACAGCTCCATTTTGGGTTTATTTGAATATTACTGTATTTAGACAGTGGGTGGTTTACATGGATGCTGTTTTCTTGTTGATGTGGAATTTGCAATCTTAATAATTCTGTGGTTTCTTTAAGGGGGCTTATGACTAGGTCCTATGACATCAAGAGCACTGAATATCAAATTCAAGGAATCTGAATTTTTATAAATATGTATTTAAAATACTTCCCCACATCCCCGAGCTATGAGAGCTTACACTTTATTCTTCTTGTTTGAAAATAAACAAGTTCTGAAATATTTCAGAAACTAGAAAAAGTGTAAATATTCCATCTGACAAGTCCTTTGCCTAATATAAGTCCCAGAATTCAGGTCTAAAGCCCATCTGTTACCACACAGAGCTAAAAACAAGGCAGAAATAAGAATTTTCACATCATCATAAAGGGGTTTTGGAGTGCAATGGGAAAAGAGCCATTTCCTGCAATGTGATTCTGACGTTATTTATTGCATTAGTATTTTTTTATATTCAGTTCATATGACCTTTTTCTTTTGCTGAACTTTAAAATATGTACCTTAGATATTGTATCAAGTGCTATGAATGAGTGCTGGAAAATTTAGTACCCACTGTGTTATATTGCCTTGATTTCATAACCTAAATTCCACTCATAGTTCAAAAATACGAAGAAAGATGTTGGTTTTCTTGAAGAAGGCAATTTGGGGAATTCTTTGTGTTGATTTTCTTCCACTAATGTTCTTGCTGCAAGGGAATTTTCTGAACTGGAGGGTTTACAGATTGCCAGGCCAGTAATAAAACAGATGTTCATATAGATTTCAAAACCTCCCCAAATTAGACTTTCTCCTTACAACATCCCTAATGTTTCAGCTCTGCTGGGTTGGAGTTTGCAGTTATTTACAGCCCAAACTCCACCGCACTTACAGGCTCCCAGCCTGAAGCTTTCTAACAAGTTAAGTCTGTTGTTAACCAGCTTAGTGTATTATTTATAACCAGAACATCAGTTAAGATAAAGACTCCACTGCTCTGTGCCCTGCCTGGAAGGGTTTGCAGCCTAATTACAGAGTCAAGTGGATTTTGCAAACACGGAATGAGCCACAGGACAGCTCTGTGTGCGCCCAATCGGTTCCAGGTCACTTATTTGTGAGTTACTATCAAGTTTTGCCCTGAATTCCCAGTGTACAAACCTCTGTTATTCAAAGAGAACTAGATTTGTTTTTGTGAGGAATGAGGCGAGGGTGACACCTCCTTTTTTTTTCCCCATTGCTGCTGCTGATTCTTCTGTGAAAACCCCTAGATAATTCCTTTCTCTCCTGAAAGCTGCCCTTTTCGTCTGTTTGTACAGAGCTCTCAGCTCCCACCTTTTGTTTTCCCTTAGCCCGGCTGGATAGGTCTGGCTCTCTCTGTCATTACCTCAGATCAATATCTCTCACCCTCTGATTATTTGTACTTCACCCCAGTGACTTGTCGATGCTTTCCTGCAGGGCAGTGCAATATTCCAGATGCCATCAGGGCTATAAAAGGCACCACTGCCGCTCCCTGTGCCAAGGAGTGATGGCACTGCAGCCGTGTCCAGAGCTCTCCCTGTGCCAGGCTGGGACGTGTTCTCCCCCTGGGCTGGCTGAATTCAGGACACCCTCCTGTAACCACTTATTTGGGGAGCATTCGGTTTGCATTTATTCATCACTACCTGGTGAATGAACATTCCTCAGAAAACACGGACTGTGGAAAAAGCCAATCACTTGTTAAAAAATTTAGAGGTTTAATAAAATAATTACAGAAGCAATAATGAAAAATAAAACAATAGAAATTTTGGACAGTCAGAGTTAGGATAATGAAAAGGCAATAAAAACAAAAAAATTACAGATGTCTGGGTATCTTAAATTCTAATCAGCTGGGAACACACCTTGAAGACAAAGGATGTCCCTTAAAAGCAATAGCCTGTTGCATATTCATACAGTTCATATGTGACACATAAATTCTTAATCAACTTGAGTTCTTGGCTGGTTTTCGTCAACTTCTTTTATTTTGTTTTTGGCTCCACCAAATCTGGAAGGTGTTATGGTGTTTGTTTTTGCTTGATAAGGAAGCAGTAACTCTTGCTGTTATCTCTGTGCAAGGAATCATTTATTCTTTGTGCTGTTTAGGAAAAAAAAAAGTATCACATAGCTTCTATTTTAATATTCTACTATCGCCTAAATGGCACTACTTAAAATGATTAATACAACATTATTAAAAAAATATTAATACAACATTACTTTCAAACATAACGCATATAGTATTCATTTTAATATTTGCGAAAAGCCAATTGTATCATATGCATTTTTCACACAGACCTTGCCTAAATTCTGCTTGGAATACTGGAAGGAATTCCCTTTGACTTCAGAGGCTTTTCAGTCAGGCCCTCACTGAAACATTTCAGATACAGTTGTCAAGTAATTGTTCTGTAAATCGTTGCCTTTCTCTTGGTAGCAATTGCCCTTTCATCTAGGATTACGATGCATATTTTGGGCCTAACTGTGTTCAAATTTCAAAAACAACATGTACAGAAGTTACATCTATTCTTGGCTGCTGTTTGTGTTATTGAGTGTAACTCAGTCAGAAAAATAAAGTTACACTTTATCCTTGGGGAAGAAGTATTTCCAGACAAGTCATTATTTCAGGGTCCTTCAGAGATCAAAGACAAGGGAAGAGTTGAGGAAGAGTGAAGACGATATTTTTTAATCAAAATGTAGGTTTTGTTTTGAAAGGTATGAGAGAGAAAAGGTATTTCTCAATTGTGATTTTAGATTATATAATTAAAAACAAGTTTATTAGTGACTTCCTGACATAGGGTTGGTATTGTTTTGGTTTCTGTCAGGTGTCCATCTGATACAGGATCCAACCTTTATTGCCAAATTTCACAGTCAACCTGATGCTAAAGAAAGCAGGATCTTATATAAAGCAGTATATAAAGCTGACCTAGTTAATGTTGTTTATTATCATGAATAGCTGATGAAACCCAGCAGAAAGTTGCAAAGCGTGTAAGGTTTGCAATGGAATAAATAAAATGGAGAAATATCTTCATTGTGGAACATCTCATGGCAGAAACACCGCTTATTAAATAAGGGAAACCATGCTATGATTTGGAAAGACAAGTAAGGATGACAGGATGCCCAACAAACCAAGCTGAGCAGAGACTCACCTCTGTTAGCACAAATGAGTGTCTGTAAGAGAATGAGACAGTAAAATTGGAAGGCTGGATACTTGGCTTGGAACGAGTGCTTAATCCATCATTTAATTTACCAGAACACCCAGGCTAATGAGCAGGCCTTTTTAGATTTTATTGTATGTTAAATATGTGCCTCACTCACTGTTAAATAGTCACTGCATGGACAGATCCTCTGACTTCAGAGGGATTATTAGTGGGCTTGTAAAATACAAGGGTTTGAACATTCTATTAATTAGGGCAAATAATGCTTGGCTGCCTTGTGCAGGATCAGGTCCAAATCTGGCACTTCACTTGCTAAAGCACCACATGATCCTACAGTGAGTGTAAGACATCTTCCTTGGTGCTCTTGGGACAAATTTATGTTCCATCAAACTTTCAATTTCATCAATGTGTCCATTTTACTTTATGCTGGGGGATTATTTGGTTAAAACAGTTGGTGATAATTTCTCCCCTGTCTCTGATTATGAGGAATTTCCTGGTAAAAAGGAAGAGGTTTTTATTTTATAATTTATTTAAATGAATATTTTATAATTACATTTGTTGCACATACTGAAATAAGGGCAAAAAGTTTAACTTATACTTGCAGGAATCTCAGAGAGTAGGAAAACTCTGAATAAGTTTCTTATTCTCTCCTCCCTAACACCACCTCCAAACCAGGTGGTTTTTGGTCCTTTTGCTTGACTCTGAAAATTTAGTTAGGCGGAGGACAGAATAAATAAAAGAACCCTTCTGGCTCCCAGCACCATTTTTCCCTCACCCTGGTGGAAAGAACATTTCTCGGCTATAATTTGTTTTGGTGCTATAATTGTTGTTCTCAATAAATAAAGTAATTTCAGAGTGACTAAGGAGGCATGTCGTGCATCAAATACACCATGAATGCACAGGGGATAATTATCTTAATTGTGTTATCCTTTATTTAGCTGGATGAATGGCGAGGGACCGTGGCTTTAGTGGACGGGTTCAAGAAGAGCAGGATCATTTTCCATTCGCTGTGTGAGCATTTGTGCGTGTGGGGGCTCTGCTCAGAGGATCGATGCTTGTTGTGTCCATGGCAATAACAGAGACACCAGGGCACAGACCGCGCTGCCTTCATGCTCCAAGTGAGAGGAGGAGCAGCTTTGATCCCTCCTCAGATTGATTCAAAGTCCAAGTCCCGCTCATCAATTGCTGAGAGTTTTTGTCATTCTGCTTTAAATGGTGCATGCGGGTGAATACCCCTGAGAGCAGTGGAGGTGCTGGATCCAGCAAAGTCATGGTGATACACTGACAAAGTCAAAGGAAAGAGCAAAGCCATGAATCTTGTTAATTGTGGTTTTCTTTTTCATTTTTATCTCTCTCTGATTCAGAAGCACAGAAAATCTGTTATCTCAGTAGAGATCTGCATCATCTCTTTGAATCAGAATATAAAAGCAGGGCTGTGCCACTTTGGAATGATTCCAGTATAACATTATATTGACTCGTTATATTTAATTTAAATATAGTTTTGTATCTGAGACCTGTAGTGCAGATAACCTTGTTCAAGGGTGAAATTTAACATTAAAATAAGAACCAGAGATGTGAAACCTCCCAATAGTGAATCAATAATCAATCAATAACACTCCTTAATTAAGTGTCAATCAGTTCCAGTCATTGTATTATGTACTGTAAAACCATTTACTCTACAGAAGACTTTACTATCTCTTTCAAACTGTGACTTGTACTATTACAGAACGCATTTAAAAAGTGACTTCAGCTGCTGGGACTGCTGAAAGGTTTTATTGGAGAAGAAGAAAATTAATCTTAATATTTTCTAATATAATTAACTTTATATTTGTATTGTACCTTAGCTTAAATATATAGAATTTCTGTTTTAAAGTGAATTATGATGCAAGCCTTGATTAAGAAGGTTGGTATGATTTTCAAAATACTGTCATGGGGTATTTTACCCATATTAATATCTCTCATTACATTGTGATGCCAGGAAATATTTCTGGTTTCAGTAATTCACATACTCTGGAGAGAACTCAAAACTTACATATCCCCAGAGGAGCCCTATGACTGCTTCGTTCTTCGCCCTGTATTTATGGGTCAGGTGGTTTCCCTGAGCTGGTTCTTCTTGACCTGAGCAGTTCTATGGGGAGAAAACCAGAAGAAAAGAAAATAAAAAAAATGATCAGTATTGGAGAACTGAGAAGAAATTCAATTTCACCCTTTGGAAATAGACTTTATTTTGTCTTCTGAAGGAAAGTGGGGCGTCCCTCATGCTCCTGTTTGCCTTGATTGCAGCGTGTGGCCGGATTAACCTGCAAACCTTCCTTTGGCCAAGTCCCTGAGCTAAAGGAATTCCTGCTGTGCCATGTGCCAGCCCCAGGAGAGTATCCAGGGTGGGGTTTATCTCCAGGCTGTGGCACACATAGAGCACTCACAGCCTGCCTGCTTTGGTAGCCCCATTATTTCCCTTCAGCGCACACTGAGACCAAACAAAGCACTTTAAAGTGCACATATACTGAGAGTAAATGTTTTCTTACTGAAGGAGATGTAAATTAAGCCTCTTAGTTTATTCCACTTCATTAAAGTTCTGTTACTTGACTCATATTTTTTTCCATCGCTCTATTGGCAGCGGGTAAAGGTGAGAACCAGGGAGCAGAACACACGTTTCTGTGCTGCTCTGATCCCAGGCAGACTCGTGAACCCACGTCAGATAAAATCACCATGTAAGCATGCAGCCCCCATGGCAGCTCCATGTAAAGCTTTTGGGAAAGGCAACTTTCACTCGCTGTTAATTTGGTTTAGAAGCAAACGCTCTTCTACAGCGATGTCTTGCCTGCTGACATCCAAATAACACCACTGCTCCTGTTCCCATCCTTCTGGGGAACAGGCAAATGCTTTCCATCAGCTTCCAAAAGCCAAACTTTCAGCTGAAATGTATCCGCCTCTGTCTGTAATAATCAGTGTTGTTCTGAGATACATCAGCTGGCCCTAAATACAGCAGGCCTGCTGAAGCCCTTTGTTTCCAGCAGAACTTCCCTATTGAATTAAACAGAGACTTCTGTTTAAAAAAATCAATACCACAGCATACCGCACTGACATTATTTTAAAACACAAATGATTTTTAATTCCAGATCTATATATCAAAATAGATTTCCTTTGCATTTTTTTCCCATATACTCATAGCATTAGGGAGGTTGTATTTCCATAAATATGTTGGAGTTCATCTTCAGTCTGCAAGAGTAAAAGTGGAGGGTTTGTAGTTTTTTTATTGTTTCTTAGTTGCTTAGTAGAAGGATGTGGTAAAAATGCAGTTCTCAAAGAGTCATTGAAGGCTTTTCAGGTGTGCTGTATTATACTGCACATATTCAAATACAAATTTAGGCCAGGTTCTTCTCAGCTGTAGTTAGCAAACTCTGGAATAATATTATTTATCTACATGCACTGCGTCCCTCTTTGGAAAAACACTTTAGATTTCCATTGGCATGGTCAGGGACATTTCAATGTCCGTTTCAATCGATGTCAGGGGCAGTGTCCACACATATTCTGCAGGTGGAAGTGTTTTGAGTCCATTGAATTTCAGCTGAGAGCCCATTCCAGGTATTGAATTTATGACCAAGATGAATTAAAGCAGTTAGTGATGGTTTTCTTTTCACATGCATTGGTTGGGTCAGGTTAGTCTACACAGGATCAACTAATATTACATGTCCTTTTTAGGGAAAGAAGACGGGATTTCTTCGGAAATCCGGTGTAATCCTCCTCATATGCCAGTAAGGTGAACTGAGCTAAATCCACACTGGTTTATTTCAGCTGGATGTATTCCAGACCTTCTTCCAGGATTCTCACTGGGAGTTTCTTGTACTTCATACCCTGCAGAAGCACACAATTTTCAAGAATTAGATAGAAAGAAGACCTTGATGTGCTGGATGTTTAGCTGATGAGGTCCTGTAAGATTGAGTTCCTTCCTGGGCAGAGTTTGCACTTGAGTGTACTTTAGGTTTCCATCAAAATCCTGGAGACTTTTGAGGAAATACTCAGGTATATGGGAACAGCAAAACATGAACAATTCAAATTTTCCTGAAAAGTCTGTTTCTCTACAGAACCACATCATCTGTTTGCTCCACCTACTGCAAATATTAGCTGCTTTTGGCTTTGATTCTTTGAGCTTCTCCTGCTGTGCACATTTTGATAAACAAGAACTTCCCTGCCCAAGGACTGCAGAGCAGAGTCACACCCAGAACCTGCCGCCCTAATTTTCACGTTCAGTCAGGTTACACTTACACGAAATACAGTACATGACATGTTAATGACATCGAATTCCCTGCATTCCGACAATTCACCTCTTTTGAACAGAAATTATATGTAAGAGCAGAAAAGAGCCAGGGTTTTCAAAAATTGCAGGCCTTTTAAGAGACTTTTAAACAGACAATTCTGTCTAGGAACCTGTTTTTTCACCATTACAAAATGAGCCTGAAAACAATTTAAAGCACAAAGGTTGCGTTAAAAAAAACACAAACCCAAAACCAAATGAACATTTATTTTTGCTAGGATTATACGATCAAAGCCAGTGAGAGAAAAATACTTAAAATAGGCATAACTTGTACATGACTTCAAGGCTAATTTAATTTCCTCTCCCTGTCAAATGGTGTACCTCCAGTGTCCTAGCAAAGTCAAGAAAACATGTCAAATTTTTCAAACTTCTTCCACTTTCTAAAATACTGAAAATGGCTTCTTTATTATGATAGTGTCTGACTGGTTTATGTATGTTAAAAAAAATCGTGTTCATATATTTATTTTTTTGCTGGTATTGTATAAGCTGAAGAAGACGATATTGCAGTAGCCATTAACTGTGTCTCACACACACACATTTCAATGCAAACACAAAATTCCAGACTTTCTATTTGCCATTTGCTGTTCCCACTTCCACTTCCCTAATGCATTGTCTGTATGCCAGAACACATTCTGGAATTAAATGGGACAAGGGAAACGCAGCACAATAGAAATTGCAGGTTATTGCAATTTAAAGATATTCGGTGGTGAATGAAATTTGAAAGTCTGTCATTTGGCTAGTACCAGCAGGGGAAAAAACTTTAAAAGGAATTGAGAGAAAGAAATTTTTAGCAAAGGTTTGGGGCGGGAGAAAGAGCACCTAATGCAGGAGAGAGGAAAAGTGGCACAGGATGAGAGTGGCTCCAGCTGTGGGGAAACGAGGCTTTGGAACAAACATTTTTGGGAGAGGTCAGAGAGATGTGCCAGGGGAAAGCTAGAAAAGAGCAAAAGCTGTGTCCATGGGAGGCTCACATCCGCTATGATATGGAGAGGCACAAGGAAAATCTGCATGAATCCCGAGTTTGATGAGATTTGAAGGACATCCCCACATTTTGTCTGAAGGTACTTGTGGAGACCACTTTGTTTTTCACCTCCCTCTGGCTGCTCTGTCATCTGGACAGGATTTGCCAGAGCACAGGAACCAATTAGGAAAATGGGATCAACCACAAAAAAAGGTAGACCAGGAACAGATTTATATACACCTTTTCTTTTTTTCTTTTCTCCCCCACTGTAAGGTAAGCCAGAACAATGCATTGTGCTAGGTAATGCTAAGCTAATAGTCTTCCTCTGAACAGAATTTTCTACTACTATTCTTATGTTAATAGTTATGGGAGACATAGCAAAAAATCTAGTAACAGACTTGGGGACAAACAAGTCAACAGTTCTGTGAAGTTTTCAGTGATTGAGGTGCATTTTGATGCCTACCAAACAGGAGTTGATGACTGAGAGCACCTTTGCTTTGCTATTTAATTCTCAAAATCACAAACTAAGAGTTCCTAGGTGAAGGAGCTCTTTTGGGAAATGTGGCTGGGACAACTGGATGAAAAGGAACAAATGCTGCTCGGAGCTCCATTTAGTAGGGGCAAGCACCAGAAAAGATCACTTTACTTCCAGCAAATAGCGTTTGCTACAGTGTGAGAACAAGGCTGGGTTTGGGTGCAATGGCAGGAAATCAGCTTGAATATGGCCTGGCTGGTAATACATGTAGGGTTTGCACAGCTTCCTTTAAACCTCACAGGATAGACTTCGGGGGCTTCTGAGCCTTCTATTTGTATTCAGACAACTGCCCAGACTTACAAAGTGGCTCAATAGCTGCTGTTATGGCTGCTACAAAATATAGTTTTAGCAGTGCTGACACCTACATTGTATTCAGTATTCTCTCGTGTGTCTTTGGCTGTATGTTATTTTCATTCTGCTTTAATCATGGAGCCTCAGAGAGGAATTGTTAGCCTAATGAGCTCTCTATCCTTGTACAGCCTGATTAATGCTGCCAGGGCAGCTTGTTTGTGTTATAGTCGAGATCTCCATGCTCTGATCTCTGTTGTGGTGTTTTTAGTGTTCCCTGGCTGGTGATAAAAAGGCCAACTGCCGAACAGCTGCATTCACCGCTGTTCCTCCCTGCTACTGCTCTTCCTCCAGGGGTGCAGCAGGGGCTGCAAGTCCTGGTGGTTCCTCAGCCATGGAGAGGCCGTGGTGGACACAGGCTGTGGATGCTGGAGGTTCAGCATCACCACAGGCAACAATTTTCCTAATTTGTTCTTGGTTTGCTTGCAGCGGTAGGTTCCTCTTAGGTATCTTCTGATGTTGTGACCATTTTCAAGAGCAAAAAAATCCAGATGCTGGGGGTATTTTTCTGCATTTATCTAGACTGGGGGATGCCCTGTCTAGTTGCACAAATCATTAAGGGAATGGAAGTTCTTCATGAGATCTGCAAATGGGCAGTGTGGGGAAGGCTGGCCCTGCTCCCTGCAGGCTGTCAGGAAGGGTTTCCCTGGAGGAAGCAGCGGCCATTCCACCCATCCCAGCAGCTCTCCTCTTGCCCAGCTCCCGTTATCCCAAGGAGCCCAAAGAGCAGCCCCACAGCGCTCTGCTCCCAGCCTCTGGGTTCCCTGTACCCTCCTGCCTTTGCCAAGGAACTTTCTGCCAGTGGATAACACAAATCCCCGGGGAATGGGAGAGAGAGTAAAGTCAGAGCTGTTCCCTGGTGGAAGCTCAGCAAGGACACTCCACGGCTGCCTTGGAAGCTGGTGTGCAGCTCATTTTGCAGGAAGGTCCAGGTAAAGGCCATGGTAACATCAAAGGGCTGTGAGCAAATGACCACCAAACAAGGAACGACTTTAACACTTTTGGGTTTCTTTTGCTGTCTGGAATCTCTGTGCTTAACTGGTGCAGCTGCTGTGAAAAATTTCAGGAGAAAGATCATGTCAGGCATCGCTGAGTCTGTTGTTTAGCCGGCTTTTTAGGGAACGCTCTGTCAGCTGCCACACTTGCATCTCTGTGTACATCAGGTGTTAGGCTCGACAAAAAAGGGTGAGAATGTTTCCTGATGTATAATATAGATCCTGCCTTCTGATTCCTGAGGATGTAAAACAATTTCCTCACTGAAAAAGCTTTTAATCCAGGTTTGTACTATGTCCACGATTTAGGACATGGTTGTAGGATGCTCAGGGCAGAAAATGTGCTCAGTGGACCTTTGTGAATCTTTTTGTCATCACCTCGGAGGGTGGGAGAATACAAAATTTCTTGTACCTATATTTTGCCTTCTGTTTTAAAAAGTCCTCAAGAATGTGGCAAATGTGTAAGCAATTCCCAGGATTTCCAAGATTAACTGCCCCATACGCTGCCTTTCAGCAGAAATACTCTGCCTCAGCAAGGGCTGCCATTCAGGCGTATCTCGGTTGGAATTTAAATAGCTTGAAAACACTGAGCTCTACCTCTATTTTGTCTGATACAAATGTAGGAGGCTTTAAAGACTGGCCACTGGAGCAATCTCATTTTAATAAAATACCTTCAATTCTCTTTCTGCTGAGCACTGTCTGCTTCAGGATTGCAGCCCTGGGAATCTACTTAGCAAATACTGAATGGAATAATGGCTGCATTCAGGCACTACCGCAGCAACGCCAGCTCTTTTTCTGTTTGTTTGTTTGTTTGTTTGGGCTTTTTTTTCAGCAGGATGGGATTCATTAGTGATTCTCAAGCATCCCAGGTCATTCCTGTGTTAGGTTTTGCAGATTTTCTCCCCATTTGGGGACCAGGCTGCAGATCAGACGCAGCAGCTTAATATGACCACGCTGCATCTCTATTGTTATGAAATGTATTCCTTTTATTTTTCGATCCTGGCTATTGGAGATATTTCTTCAGAAGCCCCACAGATACTACAGTTCTGCCTAACTGCAGCTGGAGGTGTTGGGATTCTTTAAAAGATGGAGAGTTTAATCAGACTTTAAATTACTTGCCTCATTTTCTTTTAATTTGGTTCTACTCTGGAGATTTTACAGACCTGAGTGTTGTGTGCTTTCTGCCAGAATCTAAGGGGGTTTAATGAGTTTGTTTGGAATAGCTGGTTTGGAATCCATAATGGAAGTTTAGGTCTCTGAAGTATCTCAAAACTTTGTCCTTGGCTCTATTTAGTACCCAAGAATAGAAGACCATCACAAAACCACACTCAGCTCCTTAAAATACTAATTTTTCTGCTCCTTACCACCAAGATATACTGTAAATGGTGATTTTTTTCCCTTGTGGATACTCATTTATAAATCTGCTTTCTAAGTTATTTGTATTTCAAGTTGTTCTGGAAATGGGAAAACAAACAAACAAATAGAAAAAAAAACCCCAAAGTATCTTGAAAAGAAATTTACAGGGGAATGAAATGGAATTGTTTGTAGTAACTTATAGGTTTCTTTAAGGAGTAAAAGTGGAGAAGATATCACTTCATAAACAGATCTGTATCTTTATTTTAGACTAAGCTAGGGAATGACATTGTATGTTACTGTTATTCTTGTGGTTGATCACGCAAGCAGACCAGCCTTTTAATCATTGCAAATTCCTTGCACTGAAAAAATTACCTTTTTAGAAATATATATATTGGGATGTAACATAATTCAAGGCCTAATGAGAAAGAAAACTCTGGCTGGATAGAGACAATTTTTTTTGATAAAATGAAGCACTCATGGGGAGAAACATTGATGGAAAATACAAGGGATTTTTTTTGGATTTTCCCTTTGCGGTTTCTTTTTCCTCTTTAACCTCATAAATGTGAAGATCTCCATCAATGGAACCCGGTGTGTAGGGAAGTGGGGGCAGTGCAGCTCCTCCAGGTGTTCTCTTGCCATTGCTGCGCTGTCTCCAAGCAGCATCAACACCACTCAACATCACTGAGGTAAAACTGATGAACAGCTTTTCTCGACTAAAAAATACAAAACCAGTACATTTTTGATCTCCCTCGCTGCCTCCTCCCTTCATTTGGCAGCCTTTCCTGGACACTTTCTGCTGAAATATCTATAGCAAGAATAATAATGTTAATAAAGGGATCTGTTAGTAGTTACTTGCTTATTTATAGACATTTGTGCTACTTTTTGCAGAATGTTGACTTTTATGCTGTTCTGTACCAATATACGTAATGGAATTATTGCTTGGGACAGAATGAAATTAACTATTCAAATATTTGATTTTGTTTTCTTGCTCTACTTTATAACACACAGCTCCTCAAAGACAGAATTGTTCTTCTTCCAAGATTAAAAAAGTCAGATGGACTAGTTGTATCTTTTTTTAAGCAATATGTAGAGAAGAGCTGGGAATCCCAGCCTTCATGTTCTTGATGCTAAGAGAATGATTTACCTTGCAAAGGGCAGGAGGATCTGACCCCAAGGTTATTTCCTTGCTTTACGGAATCAAAATTTGACAAACTGTGTACAAAAACTGTGTATGGCCCCAAACTGGCTCTTGTTACTGAGGGGGATTTGTGAGCACTCCAGCCCGATAATTCCATTTTTTATGAGCTTCCTTTGACTTGTTTTCTGTGTCCATAATCCTGAAGTTTCTTTCTGTTTTGCCTAAACTGGCTCCCAAAGTTCTGTTCTCCTGTCTCTATGGACAGATATTCAGAACAGAAGGAAAGTTGCAGTGTCTTTTTAGACATTTTTGAAAACTTCAGTAAATAATTTCTTGTTCAGTTGTGATAATATCTCAAGGGAAAAGTGTCCTTGGTGTTACTCAAGAATTTAACGTATGTGTGATCTTGATCGTAGCAGAATGAATGAAATGATGCTATAACATGTGAAATGAGATACTAACACATTTGATGAGAAATTTTCTTTCCCCTCCTCCCCTGCAAGGGTTGCCCCTTCTTGGGAGAGGGATGCTGTGGGTGCTGACTGAGGACTACGTGGAGCAGTAGGAGTGTTGTGCTGAATGCTCCATGACAAATAAGTCTTTTACTCTTTCCAGCACAGTTATGATATTTATTTCTACACATGTGTGGTGAGCTGGTTTGGAATTCTGCTGGAATCATCCCCACTGCTGCTGCTGAGACCAAAATTGTGTTTACTTGGGGGAGGATCTTGTACAGCCACCAGGGTTCCATGGCCAGCCGACAGGTACCAGGAGCACCTGACAAAGCAAGCGCTGCTGATAAAGCCTGAACTGTCAGTGAAGAACAGTCAGCAAGGAGAGAAAGGTGCTGCCTACAAAGGGGCTATAATGTGCTGCTCACAGTAATGCAGAAAGAGCCTTTGTTGAATGCAAGTTCAAGTTAACAATGCTGTGTTGAAAGCAGCTGTCAGGTGTATGGAAAATACAGTCAGGCAGACGTCATTTACACTTCCTTAAAGCATAACCTACAGAAAAGCTCACAGGGGAAGAACACAATAACTAATTGACAGCTCAGAGGCTGGGATTTTTTGTTTTGCTGCAGTTTCTCAGAATCTGAGATAGAATTTCTCTTTAAAATTAACACGGTATTTTGTTCTTAATCATTATTAATTAGGCGGATTCGTATGAACCGTTAACATCTGAATTGGGTTTGTGTCTTAGGTAGTAATGACACTTTGAAAGAGTTACATAAGTGTAGCAACCTTGTGTGTTTTAAACTCCCCAAATTAACACCCACAGCAGCAGGGTTGGGAGAGAAATGCCTTCCAGCCTTATTTGAGGTTCCTTGCTTGCGACACTGCCGTTCAACCAGGAGGGAGAAAAGCTCTCTCCTTGTTGAAAACAGACAGACCCAGGTTTTTCAGAACCTCGTGCGCTCTGAGGCGTGCACAGCTCTCAAAGGTACACAAGTAATTGTGGTGGGTAAATACATTAGGTGTGCAAACCCACCCCTGTCCCTGCTGCTGAGCGGAGCACCTGCACAGCTCCAGTGCTCCAGACAGGGACCAGCACTCTGCAGCAGATCCCATCAGCTGGCTCCGGTGTTTCCAGAGCGTGCCAGAGGAGCTGTGTCTGGTGAAACTGCTCAGGCTGGGGGATGAGGGCTGCCACATTTTGCAGTCGGTAGTCAGAGCACGGAACGGGGCTCATTGATGCTCTCACTGGTGGCTGGGTGACAGCCACGGAGGAGCCAGGCAGGCCAGGTGTGACTGCCAGTCTTCCTGACCACAGATTTGTGGGAGCATCACAAACTCCTCATTTAAAATTCATTAAATATTTGATAAGCACCGGGGAAAAGTTTCAGGTGGATCCTACGTTGTTAATATTTATTGTAAAAGAGAGAGTTGCAGACAGACTCTACATTTTGTAGCGTCTCTACTGAATATTTTTTTTCTGCAAATTTATGTGAGATGGTATAACTAATGGCTGAACATAGAATAACCAGTGTAAACTTTGAAAATTGTACTTCTGAAAGTTTTGGCAGAAGACATTTAAAGTGATCCAAGCACAGAAAGATGGAAAATAATTTCAGAAACTTACTGTGAATATTGATATTCAGAATGAAGTGGTTTACATATTTTTTTTTAGAAGTATGCTCCACTATTGGGAGTTCCACCTAAAATTTCCAACCAAGTTTCAAATAGCATAGCTCAAAATCATACTTCTTTAATATTGAGAAGGTCTTTTCAAAGAAACTACTCTGCCAAATAAAGGGAACAGCACATGACCTGAACAGGCCATATTAGTGACAGATTTCCTCAGTGTTCTCTGTCTCCAGCGGCTGATGTTGTGCAATGCCCTGCTGCAATCAAATGCCCAGTGCAAGTGTGATGCATTGTCAGGCTGGGATGGCTGCTGGCAGCCCTGTGTTTTCATTTTTAAATTACAAAATACTTTTAAGCAAGCACCAAATGGAGTTCCTTCATGTAAAGGTGGTACATATGTGGAATTGTAAGCACATGGCGATGGAAAAATGTGTTTGTGGAGGTGGGACTGGAAATGCTTCAGCAAGAGCCACTTGTTTTGAAGGAACAAACCTTGGTAATGAGAGAGAAATCCCGGTTTCACCAATTCCCTGGGTTCATCCAAGAGAAATCCATCTCTGATGCTGCAATCTGGGCCCCCAGAGCTAGTGAGTGACACTGAAATGTGATTGAGACAGTTCCGTCTGGGCTCTGCACGAAAGGTGAGGCATTAAACCTGGACCTAACACCTTTGCAGATGTTCCTGTGGACCTGGCTACAGTTTTTGGGATGTTCCCTTGGCCAGTTCCAAGGACTCGCCCTGTGACACTGCAGAGAGGGGCACAGTTTAGGAACAGCCCAGCAGGCCCCATTGAGCCAAACGTGGAACTGCAAAGCCAAACGCGACAAACCCTGATTTTGAGTCCCCCCAGTTTTATTGCTAAAGATTTCAGTGTCCCACCAAGCACTGAAATGAACAGAGCTGCAGTGCCCCTCGTTTTTCAGGGAACCCGGTAGCTGTACTATTCAGTGACTAAATTTGTTAACAACCAGAAGAATGTACCTATACATCAGCGTTAGCAAAATCACCATTTGTTTTCCTTACCTGTCAGCCTAAGTTGTATTACAGAGTTGGCTTTTACAATGCTGTCGTTTCTATTATGGATGTCAGATTTAAAGGCTAAGAAGCTGCTTTGTCTTGTAACATTCAGTTTTGTTGCTTTTTCTGCACACATCAATATTTATTCTTCATATTTTACCCTGTTGTAGCTTCAGAAGCTCTCAGGGGCCACAATACAAACTGAACCTGCTCTTGAAAAAAAAAACTGTGTCCAATAGAAATTTTCAAATTTTGTAAAAAAATCCAACCAAACAGACAAAACAAACAAAAAAAAAACCCAAAAGCAAATCACTTTCTTTTAGACCAGTACAAGAATCCAAATTTGTGAAACAAGAAGGGAAAAATGTTGACGTAGAAACATTACTGCAAAGACAGCAAAGCATTCTAATGACAAAGCACTTGGTTTGCAAATTTACCAGGGTCTGAATAGCAACAGTAAGTCTATAAAATAAGTTTATAAAATAATAAGTTTATGAAAGCTCAATTTAGGACTCCTAAGAGCTTTTTGACATGAATTGGAGGGAAGAGGAGAGTGAAATGAATCCATGCAATCAATAAAGAGGAAAACAAGCATTCTTTTTTCCCAAATGTCCAAAGCAAACAAAATATGTTTCTGTGAAATGTTTGTATTCTGAAAATGAGAGAAAATAAGATTTTTTAGTTTGGGATTTTTCTCCTCAGTTGCAGTACAGGGATTTGGATAAGGCAGGTAAGGAAGCATTGCTTTAAGAGTTATAGAAATGTGAAGATTTCCTTTACCCTGTTAAACCCAAGACCTACATGAATTGATGCAGAAAAATCAATTCATTTAGTGAAAAAAAGTATTATTTACTGCTAGCTAGATTCTTTATTTCTGATGGAAACAATTTGTTTTCCCCAATAAGTGTCGGGAGCAGTCAGTGTATTTGGAATGGAGTTTATTCAAGGGCTGAAATGAACAGAGCTCTCAAATGAGAGAATTGAGAGGTGGGAGAAAAACAAATCATTTTAATGCCATTCAGAAGGGGCCCTGACTAATCAGATTGTTGTTCATGGCTCCTTGCTGTTTAGAGGACAGAATAGCATAATTTAGTGAAATATTTGCACTACAATGCTTGCAAATTTGGGGAAATGGAATTTGGATTAAGCCAGGATTATTTTTGATCTTATCCTTCTCTGA
Source organism: Donacobius atricapilla (assembly GCA_013397315.1). Classification (NCBI taxonomy): domain Eukaryota; kingdom Metazoa; phylum Chordata; class Aves; order Passeriformes; family Mimidae; genus Donacobius; species Donacobius atricapilla. The sequence continues at coordinate 454,067 of WBMY01001343.1, forward strand.
TGCCTTTTTTTTTTTTTTTTTGGACAAATGTGAGCGGTGCTGATGTACGTGCATAAAGAAAATGGCTTATTTTCTTTGAAGTGTCAATAACATTGTCAGGCATTTATCTAAGCAAACACACAGCAGAATGATTAAGTCAGGGTGAAGCTGAATGCATGAGACACAAATTAATTTTAGCATTGTTTATAATCTGTACACTACACAAAATCCGGAATGCTTAGCATGGGGGAAGAGTAAATGTAAAAGCAATGTAAGAAATGTCAAAATGAGAGATGGGAAATGAGTTGTTACCGAAGGAGTTTTGGAAAGGACCCCTGGTTTGGGCTGGTGAAATCATTACCAAGGACATCTCCTAGCACCAGGATAATGGGGGCAATTAGAGGAATGGCATTCCCAGTGTTGATGAATCCCTGTCCCAGTGTGGCCAGGGGAGAAATGTCATCTGCTCTAGGTGTGTCCTGCAGTGGCACTGAAATAACTCCATTAATGCTCCAGGTGCTCCAGCACCTCTGGGCACTGCCAGTGTATTACTGTGAAAATGAAGGAAGGTGAGAAGAAAACATATTTTTGTGAAGCTTTGTCTGTCATAGAACCACAGAATCACAGGCTGGCTCGGGCTGGAAGGGACCTGAAAGCTCTTGTTCCATCCCCTGCCATGGCCAGGGACGTCTCCCTGTTCCCCAGGGTGCTCCCAGCCCCGTCCCACCTGGCCTTGGACATTTCCAGGGATCCAGGGACAGCCCCAGATTCTCTGGGCACCTGTGCCAGGGCCTGCCCACCCTCTGAGGGAAGAATGTCTGTACAGTCACATCTCAATGACAATATTTCCAGCTGCAGCTTAATCAGAACCTTCTGAGATCAGTGCAAAGCCCCTCTGTCATCAGCGTCCGGGCTTGAGCCAGTTCTGTCAGTGGGTACAAACTTGCAGCAGGCAGGAATGAGTATCCCCTTCATGTGAGAAAGTAAAAGCAGAAATATTCCCGTGAGCAAACAAAGCTGGACAAAGAACTTGTGTCCCAAATCCCTCTGAAGCAAAAAAAAAGTAATCAAAAAAGCCAGGCTGTGTTTATGGCAGCAGCGAGGTTTCCTAGAAAGGACATGAAGAAGCCACCAAATGTCAAACTCTACTTAAAAACCCTCTTACTATGTTGACTCATTAAAAATGAAATAATTTTCTGTTTTGTTGAATAACTTATTGGGCTTATATTAAATTTCAGCACACACTGGATGTTAAAGATCTGAGTTGTGTTTGTACACATGGTATTTTGATATTGCTCATTATTAAAAAAGAGAATCTCTCCATAAAATGTAATGTAGGGATTCAGTTTCAGTTTTATGTTTGCGCCATTTCTTTAAAAACACACAGCAAAAACAATTTACAAAAATAGAGGAGAAAAGTTAAATCACTTTTTCAAGGAGGCATCATCCTATATTTATAGTTTGGTAAACACAACATTAATCAGCTGGAAAATGTTCAGCAAAATATAAAACCGTTCTGGGCTCTAGCTCAGAGAAATATATGTAGAAAAATATATCTAGCTTCTCTACTTCAAAAGGGAGTGCAAAGCTGCAGAACCTGCGGGAAAATCAATTTTCTGCGGCATAAGTGGCTTGCACAAAATTTTGCAGTGCACCATCTAGATTTTTTTTTTAATTTAACTGATTTACTTCTGTTCCTCTAACAAGAATCTGGGCTGCAAAAGCATTCAGGTTACTCCTCCAAGTACCGTTGAAATGGTATTGAAAGGCTTGTCGGAAAATGAGTTAAAAACTTGATGCCATTGAAAGAAATCACACGAGATGCACATTCCCTTCAGAGGTGTTGGGTCAAGCCTGCTTTCCACCAAAAACTGGGAGCAGAACTTGAGATTCTTCACTTTGGTGTGGTCCCAGTGAGGTGGGTCACTGGGTAGTTCCTGGGTGACACAATCTGATCCTGACTTTGTGCAGAGGGGTGACCAATTCCCAGACTTGCTGCTGTTCGTACCAAAATGGGATAATCAGCTCAAATCTCCATTGGAGGCAGCACACAGAACCTTCTTCCCTGTTTGTTCTGCTGAGAGCGGTGACAAAGTCTGTCCCCAACAGAGTTTTTGTGATTTTTTAACAACCATCCCTAGAGAATAAGCATGCTACATTCCCTCTTTGATGTGCTGCCCAGGGACTTCAAAGAAAAACTTATACAAAATACATCCTCTTAAAAATTGCTTTGTTTCCAAATCCCAGCTACAATTATTAATGCAATGTAGGTTGACTTTTTAGATTACATTTGATTTAATTTTAGATTATGTTATTATTTCTTTGACTGCATTTTGTCTGTACCAATATAAAGGTGCATTTCTTAGGTAAACTTCACTCCTGAAATGAGCAGGCTGAGTGTTGTACATAATCTATCCTCATTTCACATGATGAGACTTTCAAATTCGGATCTTTTCGACTGAGTGCCTCCTCCATCACTGCTGGAGCTTCCTGTTTTGAGGAGAGAGGGAGGTATTACAGTAACTGATGGGCTTTGCTGGCTTGCAAACCCTGTTCAACCCCGTGAAGCAAGATCAGGCTCCCTCATGTAAAATGCATTGCTGCTAGCGCTGGGAGATTCAATTATAAGCATCCTCTTCTGAGATTTATCTTCTGAAAAGTGATGGGAAGGAGTAGAGTGTTGAAAGTTTGAAAGGATGGTGAGTTGCCACTTTGAAACTTGGAGTATTTTCTGTCCCTCCTGATCTGTGTGTAACCTCAGGCCATTTGTCTGTTGTCAGGGGAGTCACTGGGTACAAAGCCAAGTTTTAATAATAAAGGTGAAAATGCAGATCCCCAGCACAGAGATTTGGAGATTTTGGGATGAAAATGCGATGTTCTGCAGTAATGCCAACATCGAGGTGAATCACTTCTCTCATTGGCTTTGAAACTGAAGAACGAGAACCCTTCAGCCCCATCTGGCACTAGGGGAACTCTGGTTTTCTCTTGGCACTGAACTGTCTCAATGTCCCTGTTTCCCACCTCTCCTTTTCTGGCAGAGGTTTGTAGGGGCAGTGTGAGACCTTCCCTCTGTGCACATCCCTGAGCTCCAGTGAGGGTGGGGACTCCTGGCCCGATGGAACGCCAGGATGTTTTACCTGAAGTGATTAACAACTCCCGGGCAGAATTCTCCCTCCTGGGTGGAAGGAACCGAGCAGTGAGCCAAGGTCTGCCCCTCCTGCTCAGAAGAACTGCTCTTTCCCTTCCTTTCCCTTTCTTTTGGGCTCTTGGGGTGGGATCTGTTGTGCTCCTCCCTCGAGCACTGGGTGCACACTTTATGGATGGCTTGGGCAGCGCCCAGCTGGGATTGTCAGCAAGAGCCCTCCCGACTCAGGCACCTTTATAAATAGCAGAAAACACAGAGACAGTTAATGTCCAAAACCTCCTCTGTCAGTCTTATGTTCTCTGGTAATGGCTTTGGCACTGGAAATGACTGAAATAATGCCACTGAAATGTCCAGTGAAGCAAGATAGAGCTGTGTCTACACTGGAGCTTCTGTCAGTATGGAAATGTCAGAAAACATTATATTCAGAGCACAAATTGCAAGTATGGAACTGACAAAGTAAATTTTGAACTGTGTACTCAAGTGTAATGCTTGAAACATATTCCAAATTGGCAAGTTGCAACCAATCATGGAACAGAACCAGTGCCCCAAAAACCTGACAGAGCCAATGTTGAAATCTGAATAATTGCAACTCCATTTTCACAGTAATTTAAATGGCAGAAGCGTTGGCAGAAATTCATGAATAATTTACATATAAGAATTTAGCAATCTGTGGTGAATAGAAAAATAAATGGCAAATCCAATAAATAAATGATTGTTGTGCATTATTTGCTCTGCTCTGATGTTTGCTAAAAAGTGTCTTTTCTTTTGAGCTTTCGTAAAGTGCTGGATTTGAGCTCCTGCTTCTCAGGTAAATGCAGTTTTAAAGCAATAGCAGAAAAGTGCATATCTACCAGGGGGAAAAATGACAAACCACAAGCAAAACAATGGGACTGTGCAACAGAGGCTGTTTTATGAGGGACACATATAAAAAGGACTTATTTGCCACACAGCAGCTGCAAATGCAAAATCTGTAGCCTTAATGAGAAATGTTAGCTGATATATGTAATGATGAGTTATACACTGCAACAGTTTTTAATTAACTATGTATAAAGTTTTAAGATATATAGAGGAGGTAAAATCTGAAAAGAGAAATTCCTAATTCCCTTCTGTGCCTGTGGGAATGTGATATTATTTTAATAAACAAGAAATTAATTTACACAGCACCAGTATTTGTTTCCACATAGAATGGGTATTGAATCTGTGTAAAAAAAAAGTTACAATAGGTAGTTAAAATAGAAAAATTATGTATATGGCTTGCTTTGACTTTGCTTGAAACAAGATAAAGAACACTAAATACTTTTACTGGTTGGAAGGTGGTGTTTTTTAATGAGATCTGACTATTTTGTAGATCTATTAAATCTTTTTTTCTTTTCCATAATGAAATTCTCTTTGACGTAACTCTTGAGCAGTGTTACACATAAGTTTATCAGAATAATGTCTCATAATTCACCTTATGCATGTGTGAGAATAATTTCTTTTTCACCCAGACATTCCTTTAAATTTGGAAATCTGTGGGACTTTTTTTGGTGTTTTTCTCCCTTGCTCAAATTAAAAATATTTTTTAAAAATCTCTTAATATTAACATTTATGTTTGTTTGACCTAGAATAAAAAGTCATACTCGGAATAATTGGTGAAGGCAGAATTAAATAAATCCCACACGATCCTTTTACCAGACTCTAGTGCTGGTGTTCTCTTTCTCCACCAGTTCAGAAATCAGGACACTCATTTTGGGTGCAGCTTCTTCTGTCACGTGAAATCAAACACTCTCACCACGAATGAACTCTCCAGCTGTCCTTGGCCTAAGAATTACAGAACTTGCTCAAGTGGCCAGTAACACTTTCCTTTGGAATATGTACATTTCCTTTTCATTTATCTCTCATCCATAATTTTGTAAGATTTCACAGAATTTATTTTTTGTTTCTTGATTTTTCCTGCTGATATTGTTCCATGTTGGGTCATTTGTGCTACCTGGGAAGAACTGGTGTCTGCCTCTTAAGAGGCTGGTCCATCTCTATAAATATTGCCTGTCTGGGGAAGGGAATAGAGATGTGCTATTTGAATCTTTGGTGGATTTTTTTCCCCATTCCTAATAACAGTTAAATACATTTATTCATGTTTTAAAATATTACTGACCACATTCAGCGTGTGCATGCTCATGTTGGTACTACTGAACTTTAAATATCCTTATTTAATTCTAAATATCAATTTACTCATCCCTGTCTGACATTTTCAACACTTTATACATGTGCTTGCCCTTGAGATGAGCTTTCTCTGGGACTTTCTGTAGGTCACAGGATGCATTTTGAACAAATAAATTTTCAATACTTGTAGCCAAACCCCATTTCAGTGCAAATAAAACCCTGATGGCTTCTGTAGATGGAGACAATGAAATAAATTTAACATGCTTGGCCTATGAGGAGCTTTTCTGTTCCTGAGAGTGGCAGTTTTTCTGACACTGTCTATTGTCAATTGGCGCTTTCGGGTGATAGTTAACTTTCTGAGACTATTTTGTGCGTGCTGATTGACTATTCTGGCACTTCCAGGTTTATTCCTTGGCAAATCCCGATGCTTGTGTCCAAGCGCTGTTTTTCTGGAATACGCACCTTCACCCTGTGTGGTGATTCCAGATTCTTTTACAGGAGAGCAGTGCCCTGCAGAGCTATGGGCAGTGGAGCCGCCTGCTGTGGGGAGAGGCATCCTGAGCTCTGGAGCAATTCCTTCACAGAAATGCTTGCAAAGCATTGGAACAGACTGCTCAGGGAAGTGGTGGAGTCACTATCCCCGGAAAAAACCTGTGGATGTGTCACCTGGGGCTATGGTTTAGTGATGAGCATGGTGGCGGCGCTGGGCTGGAAGCTGGACTTGATCTCAAAGGTCATTTCCAACCTTAACTATTCCGTGATTCTGTGCAAGTTCCTTCTGTGTGACCTCGAAGGTCACAATTTACCTGGAGCTCCCAACATGTTAACACAGATAAGAGCTGATTTATTTTCCATGGTTATAAAGGAGGGTGTTCTAGACACTTGGAAAGAAAAAGGGGGAGAAATGCAGAGTCTGTTCCTGGAACACAGTAGTAAAATAATGTTTACTGCTTTAGTGGTTTGGAAAGCTGGAGGAGGAATGAATAACTGGGAAAGAAGCCTGGAAAGGTAACTAAGTCGGGCAGCACAACTCATTGCCAGTTCTGCATGGGAATGGTGTAGGAAAGGTTGTGTCAGCAGGAGAGGGGGTGGGAGGCAGGCATGGGAATCACTCCCCAAGAGCTGAGCACGTTCCTCCTGGGTACCTCTTTGGGAATGTGCTCCCGAGGTGTGAGTCATGAGGGGGAGCGCAGAGAGCGAGTGTACAGATGAGAGGATTGGTCTGCAAAGGCAGCGGCGCGTGTGGGGGGATGTAAAGAGCCTGTATTTCATTCCTTGATTGCCTGTCATGGTTGGCCAGGCAATCTACTTGCACTAAGCCAGGGCTGCTGGGCTCCCACTCCTGCGAGGAAATGTTCTCATCTGTTGGAGCTGGGATTCATCTGAGATAACTGTTCCATGTCTAGGGAATGGAGAGAAGGACTGTGTTGGTTTTGCCAGTTCAGGATCCATTTCTCTGTCCGTAATTTACTCTTCTGTGAAAGCTTCCCCGGAGAAGAATGTTCCCAATCCAGACTTGTCTCTGGCAGAACTTCAAAGCATTAATGGACATCTTTCAGGGTTGTAATGAAATCTGGTTTTGTTCAGCTTTTGGAAGGAAATTTCAGTGAAAAGTTTTGCGAAATAAAAGGGCTTGAAGGTGATGATCAGGAATTGCTTTCCAAAAATAATATGAGATGAACAAAGTAAAACGAAGTCTGGTGGCAACACTGCTCCTCTATCACTCTACATTGAAGTACAATGGCAGCCGTTGCCTGTGCAATGATGAGTCTCATCAGTTTCCAGACAGCAGCCTTTGTAATAACAGAGTATTTAAGTAAAACACTGAGGGGAGGGAGGAGGGAGGGAGGGAATGAAAGTTGTCTGTCAAGCTGAACACACAAAGCATTTGGTACTTCAAAAACTAATTTTATTTTTAGTTAATATTCATTGATGCAAGTTCTAGTCTATTATTAAGTGAATCTGGTGAATAATTACATCCATCACTTTGAAATGTTTAAGACAAGTGTGGAGTTGTAAAACCAGTCCTTTGTATTGGAATCATCCCCAAAACTGCGTTGTGGGAACCATGTTGACGCTACAGTTCTGAGTCTGAGGGATCTCAGCACGTTCCCAGAATTGCTCCTGTGCATTGTATTTACGGGCATTAACCAGCCACTCTCAATTTCTTGGGAGCCATGAGAAAGTGTAGGGTGCCTCTGAATTCTCATTTTCTTGGCTTCTGTCAGTGTTTGAATGTGACCCATCTGTGGATGAGTGAATGGCAACTGTTTATTCCAGAATAAAGCATGTGCTGAAACGCAAACAAGCAGCCTACAGAAGCACTGAGCTAAGTTTAATTAGCTGTAGAGTTCATTTCAACTTCAAGCTCCCAAGTTAACTTGCTAGGCAGCAGAGTTTATAACGCATTTCTTGCTAGATGCCAGCCAGACAGGGGAGCTGATCGTATTATATTTGTTGCTAGGTGATGAATTCTGATAACCTTTCTGTTCCTATATTTATAAACGTCTCATGCGCTCCCTGCTATAGCATAATTACTTATTTACGCCTCAGTTCCTGGATGGAACTACTACAAAGTTGCTAAGCAGCCGTGTGCATAAATACATAACATCGTGTCACTTGAAAACTTTTGGGAACTCACAATTACCAGATGAATTCTCTGTTTGTCACGATTGTAGCCATGAGCAAAGTGGAACACAAATGAGGGATATCAGTGTACGCAGGACAGAGCTTTATTTGTCACAAGAGACTAGTGCTCTGGGAGGGGACGCGAGCTGGAAAAATGCACAGATTTAGTGGCTTGGGTTTTTTTTTGCATTCTTTTCTTTATTTAATGGCTTTATAACCAGAAGCAAAGATTGACTGATTATTATCTCCCCTCTTTAAACTTCATAAGCATTATAATCATTATAGTTACTCTAATGTGAAGGAAAAGAGACACTTATTCAAACAGATGTGCTGAGGTTTCTGCATTCTAATGCTGCAAAGTGAGGTGAGAGTGTAAGAAATCTGTATGAGTGATTCTCAGCGCAGCCATCAGAACATTTGTTGTTAGTGGGACCTATACAAAGTCTAAGGAGAAACGAGACAAGATGAGAAATCAACTTTTTCTTTTCCTTTATTTGACGCTGACACAAATTTTGTTGAGTTGACTGTTATGATGGAATTGAAGTAATTTTAGGGATAACTGTAATTTATTAAATGTGAGAGAGTAACTGGCAATAAAATTCTCAGATGGCTTTCCACTGCACTCTTTTGTTGACTGTGGAGTTTAATAAAAGACACAATTTTGTTCACTGGTGGCAGCTTTCTGTGGAAACTGCCGATTATGGGCCTGATCCGTGTTCCTGAAGGTGACAAAAAGGCTTGGAGTCAAGCACTGCCCTGATCCCATCTTAGCTGGTGATTCCAGCAGTGCAGACTCGAGGTTGGCAGCGTTACCTACAGGGCGCCAGAAGAAGGTGAGACATCCACGTGTGACAGCCAGCCAGCAGCAAATAGCCTGAAGGAGCAGAGTTTATATCTGAAATATTGATCGTGTGAAGCGATTGACACAACTTTTCACTGTTGTTTGCTTCATGTGCAGTACTTGTTTAAACATGGAACAATTCCAGCCATTTCAGTAGCAAACGTGAATAACAGCATCACCCAGATCATCAAATAATCACTATTGAGCTGTTTGTGTTTTCTCTTGCCTTTGTTTCTGTTTTTGTTTTTGTTTTGTTTTGTTTTTTTCCCATTGTTAGTTATTAAAAGAGGCACAAACTTCAGCAGCCTGATGTTCTTCCCTTGGTTTATCTATGTAAACAAATTTCAGGTTGCTTATAAGTGATCCTGACTGACAGAATATACTTTCCCTCAGGTCAGCTCTTTTGTGGAAGATACCAAAGCCTGTCTTTCTTTAAAGTATAAAAGCCTGTGCTTGATCTGAATAGAAACTGTTCTGGGAATGATTGTGTAGAGCAAGATTACATGGTACAATTTTAATTACATTGTTCTCAGCAGTGCACCTTGTCTGATCTTAGTGTAAGAGTCAAAATTCAAACCAAAGTTATTTGGTTCTGTAACTGTTAGTCAAGCACTGGTATTGTTTGAAAGAGATGACAATAAATAAATTTTAACAAGCTTAAAATCAGCACAGTTCTGAGAGGTGGCTTTCCTCATTATTCTCAGAAATTTTGTATTTTAGCAGGTTGATTTTTGCGTGGTTTTGCAATTTTCTGTGTGTTGGAACTGGATGGTTACCAGAGTAAAACAAAAGCTTAGCTACCAACTTAGTTTGCAAAACTAAATGCAGTTTAGGTTCTGAAGGCCTTCTGAAAAGTTATTAATAAACTGTGTCCATGGGCTTAATGTTATTGTCCTGATTTTTAGACAGAGGGCTGAAAAGCAGTGTAGGTCAGTTATTTGCAAATTTGTCAGATCAGTCTGGAGAAATCAGCTTTCTTGGTGACTCTTAAAAAGAGTTTGAGGGAACACTCTTGAGAGAACTTGGTAAAACCCCTAAGAGGAATTGTTATTCCTCTGTCAGGTTCATTGATGGAGAAGACGAGAAATCCAAAGATTTCCCCTGGAACTGGGAGGACCTTTGTTTCACTTTTTCATTGGGAAAGCTGAACAGTCTACAGAATAAATGGTTTGAGCAGATTTTCAGGCATGGCATTACTCATTCAGGAGCTGGGAAAATAGGCCAGCAACCTACAATATCCATTTTGAAAGGAAAATATTGCACTGTGGATTTATTACTCACTCTCATTTCCTTTTATGTATTGTAAATGATGCGTCATCCTCTATTTCTGAAACAAACTCCTACCCACTGAGTGCTGTTTGGAAATTGTTTCACAGGGCACAAGCTGAAATCTTCATTCCTGGGGGACATCTTTTAAGAAAACATTATTGTGCTTCTATAATTTTATAATTATTGTCACTCCAGAAGAAGGGCAGCTGTACTGAGGTGTCCGTGTATTTGGGGTTTTATAATATTTCCTAGCACGTACTGACCAACAGTTTGGGTTCTATTGGAATGTCGAGGTGAGGAAGCAGTGAGCGGAATTACAGATTAGTTGTCATTCCACGCAGAAGGTGAAACCAAGACCCAAGACTGAAGAGGTGGAGGCAATATTGCCTGGCACAGCATCTGTGGGTAATGTGCGAAAAGCACTTTGTAGTGATGCCTTGTTTAATGAAAAGCTCCTGCCCTTTGACTTCTTGTCTCCAAGTGCTGCCACAGCAGGAGAGATATCTCAAGCAATATTTTCTCTCCCATCTCTGATAAAAGCAAGTGTATAAGGCTGTGAGTAGCTGCCATGGATTTGGCATAGAACAAAAGATATTTTTACAATAGTAATTTCTTCTTCCAGCCTCAAATCACCGAATTATTTGAACTTGCCACTGGAGGAGCAGACAAAGCTTCCATTCCTCCAGTGAGGCTCCATATTTCACTTCTATCATTTATTCCCCTTTCTTACTAATGGCCCGACTCAGGCAAAAGGAAATGTGTGTGTGTAACTCAGTGAATCTTCTGTTCATCCAATAGGATATCATAATTTTTCTTAGATTAATTTAACACTCATAGAAAAATAGTTGAGTGCTGACAGAACCTTGTGCCTTTAAAAAATAAAAATAATTGAAAAGGTTTTGACAGATCACATTAGGAAATGGCAGATCACTTAATTATAATAAACTGACCTTGAAGAAAAACAGTTTTAATTGTCAACTTGAGGGAAAATATCCCCATGACCTTTGACTAATTGTCTAGTTAATGGAAAACCCTTACTAAATAAATTTGTGGCTTTGGAGGCATTTGAAACACATACTGGTGTAAATAAGGTGCTTTCTGGGATGGTTTCAATATAGGTGTTTCCTGTGAGTGATTGCTTGCTGTTACTTTTTGACATCTGCTGGCAGCCTTTTATTTATACAGTTAAATCTCCTGGGGCACTGTTCTTTTTTTTCTTGAATTCAATCTCCACTGATTAGTTTTCAATAAATTACATATATCGAGAAATTTGGGTTCGTTAGCACTTAGGGTGACTGCTCAACGATCAGATGTGTGCAGAAGACAAGGAAATTCATGGTGAGTTGTACACTGCCTCTCCAAGCTTCATTCAGGCAGCATTCAAAGGAAATAATCCATTATATCCCGCTGGGAATTCTTGAACAAACTCAGACTTCTGTCCAGTCTCCCTCCTCTATAGACACAATTGATTTCATATCGACAAACCTCTCACAGCAGTCTGCAGAGCCACGGACATATTGAAGGCATCTGGATGTCTTTGATTCTGTCTGCTGGTGTCTCAGACCCAGCCAGTGCAGATACTGCAAGGATCTAAAGTTAATTTTATCTTGTGTTCTCCTGGGGATCTTAGCAGGATGCTGAGTAAATCTGCTAAAACGGAAAATTATTGATCATTTGCATTGCAATGGGGAATCCTTTCACAGAAACCAACAAAGTTAAAAAGTGTCCTTTCTACATATCACTGCTGGCTCTGGGGTCGTTTGGGCTGCTCGGGATCGATGCAGCATTAGCAGGGAAATGTCACATTCCTTCCCAGATGTGACAGCTCCTTCGAGACTGGAGCTCCACAAATGCGGTGTCACTTTGTGTCCCCTGCATTTACAGAGAGAAAACAGCTCCGGTTCAGCTGAACTCTGTGTTGTGCTCAGAAGATCAATGACTGTGATATAACATCTAAAGGTTTTATTATTATTTTTTTTTCTTCAGACACACTCCCTGACATAATATTTTTGTTGAAACAGTAATTTTTCTCTAGGGTTTAGAACAGCAGCTACAGTATTGCCGTGCCTTATAATGCAGCCACTGACCCGGGAGATCAGTCAATAACACCTCTGTGTTGTAATGAATAAGCCAAGATAACTTCCAACTGAGAACGACTCATTACAGCTCCTTCCACCTGATTAAATTTTTGCCCTAAATAAGACAATGGGCAGCAAAAATGATGTGTGGAGGTATCAGGTAATGTGAGCTGGTGTAGTCTGCTGGGGGCGGAGGGAATGCCTTCAGTTTTGATTGTAGTGATTGTATTTTTCCTGTAATTTTAAGCAGTTCACGGACAGCTGAATGAGCCCTTTTGGCAGAATAAATCTGTTGAAGAGCACGAGACGCTGCTGAGAGATCTTCCTTTCTAGGAGAAAGGAAAGAGGGAGCATGGTGGGAAAAGGCAAGAAGTAGGAGTGACATGGAAAAAGTCAGGAATCCTTGAGTTTGGTGCTGACGGAGCCATCTTACTCACACTTCCATCTTGTCCTCTGCGCAAGCACCTGCTGGGATCCCAGAGAGCAACCCCAGTGCTGCAGGACAAGGACCTGGGCTGATACAATTTGTGGGGCCTCTGTTTTTAGAGCAGGGTTGATCACTTCTAGCTCAGCGTACCAGATGTGATGCCCAGATCAAGCCAAGTGGTGCTGTGATGAGCCAGGAAAAGAGAGGCAGAGCTCAGTGAGACGTGGAGAGGCCAGAGTCCAGGGTTGGGTAGGGCAGAAGGTGAGGAGAGGGGCAGAGCAGAGCATGGCTCAGGTGGGGTTTCTGGTGTGGATGGAGTCACTGCCTCTGGAGGCACACATCAAATCCATCGTCCAAGGGGGAGCCTTCAGTCAGGGATCACTTATTCCTCAGGTGATCTGTGCTGCAGAACTTCAGGTTTTTTAGCAATTTTCCAGCCCTGCTACGACTCTAGCTGGTAGAGGATATGCAAGAGAGAGACCAGTGTGACTCTTTTGTAAGAACATCACACCTTCCCTTGGCTGCAGCTGGCTGCTGGATGAAATCCCTTGTCTTTCATCATCTAAGGAAGCTTATCTCCTATCTGTGATATGTGCTTGCAATGAATTCTGACAGCACAGAGAGAGCTGTGGCTATTAATAGGTACCATTTCTCCAGTGGAAGGGCTGTTCTCCAAAGGGCAGGAATGAACACCCTTGTGCCCGGCGGATGAACTGCTGGCCTAATTTCTGTATCATAGCAGGGCTCTGCACAAATCTAATCATCACACATAAACCGCACAGGCCTGTTTGCCAGTTTAGGTAACCAGTTTATTTTTTCAGACGCGAAAAGTGTGCGCGGGGATGAAGTCTGTTGGTTAGTACTTGTTCCTCCAAAGGAGTCGAATATAAATGTGAATTTGTCTTAAGCAATTCTTGTTATGTTGTGATGAACGTTTCGCTGTGGTTCATGTTCCCTCAGTTTCTGAATCTCTGGATACTAAATAAGTCATCATTGTTATTTACTTCAGGGGCACATAAAGAAGTTATATAAATGCAAGAAAATCATAAACATGCAGTGCAAGATAATAACCCACTCTTTCTTGTTGGATTTGTTAAAAAAAACCTCATTTTTTAGCAATTCTACTGCAGAGTTAGAATGTAGAATTAAGCTGTATAAAAGCCTTGAAAAAGGCTTTTCATAAAATTCATTGTGTTCATTTCATTAAATGTTCAATAAGTTTTTTGTGTAAATACTTCAATCACACTAGTAAGTTTTCTAATCTATGAAATCATTATTTCTGCAGCGCTTTTAGATATGAAACAATGATAATATCTTTAGGAGAAACCTGACTTAACTTTTGACAGTGCCTTGTCTGGATGTTGTTCTGCCCTAAAATTGTCATGGGACAACACTTTCCTTCTGCTGCTCAGGTATTTTTGCAGAAAACCAGCACAAACACACAGGCTATGCGCTCACTGCCAGAACTCCCATTCCAGAGGTGCTTTTGAAGGCACCTCAAAGGCAGGCAAAGCAGCTGTTTCTCCTAGTGGACCTTTTTGCTGGCTTGAAAGGCAGGATTTGTTTTGTTCCCCAGATCCAGCGCCGGTAGCTGTTGCGACAACTTCCTCTCTTGTTCTGGGGTGGATTCAGGCGGTCCAGATGTGCAGGTGCCAGGGTCTTTTGATTTTGCTGGGCCCTTGGAGCCGCGTTGCTGTTTGTGCAGTTGGAGCTGCCGAGTGCCCGTCCCTCTCCTGCTGTTTTCTCTCGCTGCTCATTGCTAACAAGAGCCTCGCCGGGTCATGGTGCTTTATGAATTTTGATACACAACAACAGCACTCAGAAGCATTTCCATTTGCCTCAACCATCACTTTTCTCCCTTTGTAGTTAATGAAGCTCGGCCTCTCCAGTCTCTGTCGAACTTCTCTGTTTTGCAAATGTCGCTGCGCGGGGAGGACTCGTGAGCAGAGCTGGGGGATCCCTGCTGGGCTGGGGAGTTAAGTTGTCTTAGTGCAGCTGTAATGTGATTTTCTTGCCGTCTCCAGACCTCTCCCAGATACACCTTCTGACTTGTGGCTTCAATATGATCTAAAGTTATTTGCTAGAAAGGAGAACAAAAAAAATGCGCAGGATAATATTGCTTTGATGCTGTAATTAACACAGATTTGAGCAAGGCTAGGTTATATTTATAAAAAGCATCCTAATATTCATTGATAGAGTAATTAAGTCTGTTATTTCAATGTGAAATTTCCTCATTCAGGAGCCATTTTGTTTCTTGTTACAATCAGCTAACAGAAAAATATGAATACCTGTACATAGAGACTTACAGAGTTAGTTTTGGTGTGCTTATAGATAAATACGTGTATTTATTTATTCAGGATACCTCTGTGGAGATTTCACCAGAGAGAAAATTATGGATTCAGTATTGCTGTTCAAAACAAATTAAACTTCTGAGAATTAAACTCAGAAAAAAAATTACTTTGGAAATGGAATATATCAGGCCAACATGTGCTTTTGAATACAAACCTATTTCAGCTTGTTTTCTTTTACTTCAGTTTACAAGAAATGCAACTGCTAACCTTTCAGTGTTTTAAAATGGCCTCCTTTGAAACATCTGTGGGTCGTTATCATAAATATCACAGTGGTGTAGGAACCTCACATTTGTGATCTATCATAACAAGGAAAATGGAATGCACTGGAAGGAGGAATCCCAGGAACATGAGTGTTCTTGCTGAGATCTATAAAGGTTATTATTTCCAGTTACACCTTTTCCCACCATTGCACTTATGGACTGGGGATCCTGCACAAGTCTTTTGGTGATAATAAGCCCAAAATCAGCGATTAAAGCCTTGGGATGCATGCAGGTGTTGCTAATAATGAATATTGCTCGGTGGAAAGAAAATTCCGTACAATTCACATGTGAATTTTACAAAAAAGGAGTAAAAGTCGAACACAGGAGGCTGAGAAATGAACAGAGGGCGATGAATGACACTCATGTTTTTCACTGGGAGCTGCTTGGCAGTGTTTTCATTTTGCTTGCATGGAGTTTTGGAGCCTGTCTCATAGCATGTGGCATATTAGGCACAATAAAGATGTTCATTTGGCAGCTGGAGCATGACTAGGAACATCAAAAGAGTCATAGATGCGTCAATAAATGAAGAACTCCACCTTCATATAAATATTAGATCACTGTTTTAATTGCCCATTGAATTCTCGTCAATGGGATGTTCCCTTGTCATGCCTGATGCAGCATTACCAGCACTTTATTTTAGGGCTAGAGCTGAACTGTTGCTGTTATTCATTTTTTTGCACATTTTTAGCACCCTGAGCACCAAACATGAATCATTTTGTTGCAAGTGCTGTACAGACACGGAGTGAACGAGAGGCCTTTGCTCTGCGGAGTTTAAAATCCAGCTGAACTCATTCAGCTCCAATACAGAGGGAGTGTGCAGAACATGGGAGGTTTTGGGGTGTGTGGCCCCTCTCATCAGGCTGCCACCCACCCAACCCGCTATAACGCACGTGGGCAGTGGGAATAATGTCAATTATCCATCTCGGGGCTTTCCTCACACCTCGTCCCCAAAATGAGGCGACAAATCGTGACAAATGCACGAGCATCACAAACATCATCACACAGACCATATGTTATCAGGGCTGCCAAGCAGCAAAGTGCTGGATATTCAGAGAGCACCTTTGCAGCTCAGGCTGACACCGCCACAGCTGATATCCACAACTTCTGTCTCGTTTCTGGTTACACTGCTTGGTGGCTGGGGGACAAAAGGAGTAATTAATTATTTAATCACACTTCGTAGTTTTTACACAGAGGTTTCTATGCTGGCTTTATGTACAAAGCAAGATTTTTTTACCAGAGAATAAGAACTAAGGATCCTATTTCCCTTGTATTTAACAGGCATTAACAAAGTACAGGTTTGGCTGAGAGGTGGATGTAATGCCATGGACGGGAAATCTGAGGAAGCTCCTCAGAGCTCTCCTGAGTGCCTGGCAGGGCAGCTCAGTGTGGTCAGGGCCAGGCCCAGCTCCTCAGGCTGTGCAGCTGCTCCTGGAGCCTGCTACGGGCAGCTCAAGCATGGGAAATTTGGGGTCTTTGCACTGGCCCTTCCCCACGAGTTTAAGGAAGCAAATATTCCCAGTGAGGAGCATCGTGAGGACGACTGGGAATGCAATTCAATCCCGGGTGATGCTCCCTGGGCAGCCCAGTCCAGGAGACAGCATCATCCTGGTAAGGTCCGCATTTGATCCTGAGCTCAGACTAGGGGTTTTATCTAAGGCTTCCTTCAACTCCCTCAAGAATTGGTTTCAGTTTCATCCCTGTTGGCCCTTGGGCAAATAATCTTCAATGTTCTCTATCCCTATGATCACTTCATCTCCTCCCATTTCTAATTTCTCTCCTACATATCAGTACTTCTCAGAGCCTTTTCAATTTCTTTCCTTCTCCTTGCTATTAACCTCACCAAATACTCTTGTTTCTGTGGTAGGACTGGGAATTGAAAGCATCGGTGCTTTTGGATGAGATATGGTAAAAAAAACCCCAACCGTTTCCCACTTTCAAAGAACTCTGCCTCGTCCCTTTTTGGAAAAAAGTTGCAGGGTTTCATAAAGCAAAATGAATAGACAGCAAAACATAAAATGTTTAAAACTATCAAATTAATACTTCCAAGGGAATATAGAATAGATTCAAGTACTTCTCCTGATTCCATCTGCACGTGGTCTTTGAATTTCCCCAGAGCATGCAGACGGCAGGGATGCAGGAGCCCCAGGGTTTGTGAACACTGAGCAGAGAGGTGGGAGCAGTGCACTCCCCGCCAGCTCCTCCCTGCTTGGAAATACAACACACTTTGTCCTTTTCTCGAAAGGGGCCTGTAGTGTTTGGCTGGGTGATGCTGCAGCTCTGAACCGTGGTATTTGGTTTTAAGGGATTACTTTAGTGTTCTTTGGCTTTTATTTTTTTTTAACTTTTTATTCCTGATATAATTTCTCAGAGGCCAACGCTGAATTTTTCCAGTTGTAAGCTATTAATAGTAAT
This sequence comes from Donacobius atricapilla, assembly GCA_013397315.1. Lineage (NCBI taxonomy): Eukaryota > Metazoa > Chordata > Aves > Passeriformes > Mimidae > Donacobius > Donacobius atricapilla. The sequence continues at coordinate 471,599 of WBMY01001343.1, forward strand.
TCCGCAGCAGTTTTTGATTATGAAGAGTACATATTTATTCAGAGAATCACAGACTGGCTTGGGTTGGAAGTGACCCTAAGGGACAGGCAGTTCCAAACCCTCTGCAGTGGGAAGAGATGCCACCAATACAGCAAGTTCCTAAACTTTTTTTTTTTTTTTAGTTATTTGGTTGGGGTTTGTGGGTTTTTTAGGGGATTAAAAAATAAGAGACTTGTAATTCTCAAAGGCTGCAATCTAAGCAGTATCTATACAGTGATTTCTACAGAGAATTTCAACTTCCTGCATTTGTAGTGACTAGAAAATTTTGGGGTTTTGTTGGTTGGTAGCTTTAGGAAGTTGAAGTGAATCTGAGTCTCATCAACCCAACATTAGCTGCAAAGGGTGTTTTTTATCACCAGGGAGGCCTTGCTCAGGGAGCCTCCCATCAAAATCCTGCTGTGGGCACCAAACCCTCGCTGGAAGCAGTTCCCAGCCCCGGAGTGTGGGCACCAGCACACTGTGAGCACGCTGAATCTGCTGCTGCTCCCGAATTCAGTGGTTTTCCCTCCTGGTTCTACTTCAGTACAAGAGTTTGCAGGCAGGATCTGCCACATGACAGCCCGAGATAGGTTTGTCTGGAGAGACTGCTGTGTCTGAGACCAAGACTTCTTTTTTTATTTATAATCCCTCTTGCCTTCAGCAAAATTCAATGAAAGAGCAAATGAACTGATGAAATTCTGGTTTTCTGTCCCACTGTGAATCCAAGGATAGTTCTCTTGCCCTAAAATAAAGTGGAGGAAATGGGAGCAGTTTTTAGTTAAAACCATGTAATTGAGCTTAAACCTTGTGCAGCAGCAGATCCTTCAACTGCTGGGGGAGTTTTCCTGCCAGAGACTGTGGTGTCTGTCGGAGTGTTTGGACTCTCCTGGGGAAGAGGGTTGTCTGGTATGAATTCACAGGGTTACGGCTTCATGGGGTGGTCTTAATTTTGTCTTGTTCTCATCATCCACGTCTATTTTAATTGGCAATTAAATTAATCTTCTCCAAGTCATTTCTGTTTGGCCAGTGATGGTATTTAGTAAGTGACCTCCCTGTCTTTATCTTTTCCATCTTTCTGCCCAGTTCTGAGGAGAGGGAGTGAGAGGGTGGGAGGCTGGGAGCAGCCCAAGGCCAATCCTCCACTCTTGCTTTGGTAAATAGTGCCCCAGCTCTCTTTTTGTGCCTTATTCTGTTTGAATGCTTGAGATTTCAGCCTTGTTTAATTTTCGCTCTAACCCATCTTGTCAGTATTCATCATAAAATGGAGCTGTAAATTCTGGAACCAGTGATGGTTCTTTTTCCCTGTGGTGTTCTGCTTTGGGATTGAATCCCAGTGAATGCCCAGAAAGGAAGGATCTCCATGAGGTCCTCTGGCAGCCCTGTCTTCATGTTGCTCTGCCTGAAGAGATACGAAATTTGATGAAGAGGATTTCTGTGTAAGTTCCCAGGAGTGTTGAGTGGCCACCCACTATGAGACTGTTCCTGCGCCTTAGGACAGAGATTACACAGTCACGAAGAGTTTAGGGACTGGCCATGAGAGACTCTGGGATTGTTTCTCTTCCTTTAACAACAATGACCCAATACAAGAAGTCTATACAGTGAATTTAAACAATTATGCCAAGTGTTTTAATTTGTAGTAAAACTCCACTGTTGTTGATTTTATGTAGCTGGTATCACTCTCTGTAGTTTTTTCTGAAATCACAATACGGTTTTTAAAGATCCAGTGGAAGTGAAATGCAAAATAAAAATAGTGAGAGCATTCAGGTAAGTAAAAAGTCTGCAGCAGCAGTAACTCAAGGAGGAGGTAGGGAATACAAAACACATTGTCTGCAGAAAAACCTTCCACATGCAAATACATTGTTCAGAGATGTCAAAACCTGAAAAGTTCATTTAGCAATTACAGACTTGTGGTGCAGATCTCTTAGTCATATAGCTGGTAGTTAAATCACTAATCTTTTATCCACTATTTTGGGCAAAATGACTCAGAAGAAATTTGAGACAAAGTCTCAAATCTTTGTGCTTTAGGGACATTTTCCTCTTTATGCCAGCCTTCCTAAATATTTTAAACTTTCCATGTGAAGTGAAACAGGATTATTGACGATCTCGGTTCAATTAAAAGTTCTCACAATCCTTAGGTGCAGTGCAGCTCATGAACGGTGTGACAATCCTGGTAGCAAGAAATGTTATTGTTCAGTTTTTCAGTTTTATAGAATTTCTGCAGTACCCTGGAGCTGAATATCCTGTAAACAGCCCGCTGAGCCTGAAGATGTACTGAATACCTGAAAGCACTTTGCCTGTAGAGATCCTGGGCTGTGAGGAGGAGCACAACAAGGTCTCTATTGCCACTGCTCAGTTTGTGGACCTGAGTGTGCATTTAATTGGAGGGATCACAAAAGTCTCATGTCCAAAGTGTTTATCTGCTACCCAGTTAGACTGGTCAAGGCCTCTTCATCTTTCTGAAAGTACATGTTCATAGATTTGTTTATGAAGAAGACTCAGAAAAATATAAAATTTCTTTGAAAGTGCTTTTCCTTTGAGAGGCATTTCTTCGCAAATCTGTAGCCAAGCTAATAACATAACAGCTCATAACATCTGAAGCTTGCGTTCCAAAGTGGATACTCATAATGTGTTTTTTCCTTTTTTCCCTTTTTTTTTTTTCACCCCCAGTGAAATTCGATGACTGCAAGGGGAACAACAAATTGAACTTTGAAGTTTCTAACCCAGACTTTACAGTGGAACTTGATGGGAATTTGGTTGCACTCAAGAATGTATCAGAAGCTGGCAGAGCCTTGTTTGTCCACGCACGGTCGGAGCACGCCGAGGATATGGCAGAAATCTTTATTCTTGAAGCAAATGAAAAACGTGGCGCATTAAAGGTAAGATAAATACCAAAGATTAAAAAAAAAAAAAGGGCCTAGGAGATGCTGCTGCTAAATATTTACATGTGTCACCTAGGACTGTAGGCAATTTTAATCTGTTAGCAGAGATCAAGATCAGTCTTCAACGCAGATATTGCTGCAACATTTTAGCACTTGGTTTAATTTGTGATGCAGATTTCCTGGGTTTTGGAAGATGTATTACATCTTCAGGTGTGGATGCTAAACATTCATAAAGACTTTATTCAAATGAAAGAGCCCAAGTATTAAAATTGGCTGCATCTTCCAGTGTATGTTATGCCAGGTAATCACAGTGTGGCCGCAACTAAAAATGGAAAATCATAGTTTAATTGTGTAATTTAGAATTCACAGAACCTTTACGTTTCATTCCAAGTCTAAGTACGTGGGAATGAATTCTGTGTCATTTCAATTTTCAATATTGGTCTGCTTATCTGCCATTGTTACGTGGTAAACTGCTTAAACATCTGCACACAAACAGCAACATGCATTTACACTCTGTCTCTGTGCCCTGGTGATTTTTGTTCTGCTCTGCCCACTGAAAATTTTGTCCTTTCCTTCTCCCTCCTGAATTTCAGTGTAAAACAAACCTCATCCTTTGGGGGATAAAGCACTTCAGTAATTGATTGAATTATTTACTTCACACCCCTGCAAGTAACAAAAGGAGATGTGAGATAGCCTTCACTTCTGTGTCCTGACATTTAGGAGAGAGGCAGGCAAGGTGGTGGCTCACTAGACAATTAAGCCTGGTACCTTTACAGACCTATAATTTCGCATAAGTATAAAGAAACTTTGATAAAAATGACTAATCTACTGTCTTGATTTGGTATTTAGACATTCAATTGCCAGCATTCTCATTATATTCCCAACATTATATTAGTAAAACTTAAGTCTTCCATTATAAAAGCAAATTATCTTGAGGAGAAAGGCTGAACAAAAACTTCTGAAGGTCCATGGCTGAGGAAAGGTTTTGCTCTGCACTTTAAGCAGCACACGATGTGAATATGGATTTGCCAGTGGGAGAGAAAGAACCAGAATGTGTAACGGCAGAAAGCTGATCAGAACACTGAAATGGAATTTAATTTTATTTAAATATGCCGTTTCTTCACAAAATTAAATTTTAACGCAGTCATACTCGAGGGAGTCTCTTACGTGGAGGAGCTGCGAGTTTAGGGCCACAGACTGCCAAATTCAGAGTAGGAAAGCAACACTTGCAGGAGCAAGCCGGGCACTTGGCTGTCCTGTGCCTCAGACTAGCAAGCCTTGCTCCTTCTGGTGCATTCACAAGAACGTTCAAATGGTTTTATTTTGAAACCTTAGGAGCAGTTTCAGAACGGGGATCATCATTCTCTGGTTAGAAGTTACTGAAACCGCTGAGGAGTTTGACACGTCTCTGACAGGAGGTCTGGAGTTAAACTTCGGGGGATTGGTTTATGTGTGAAGATCTGACTCTCTGAGAGTCACATCCTGAAGATTTATTCTGGTTCACTTAGAGAAGCAGCCCTTCAATATCTGTGAGGGGAGATATTCTATGGAAGCTACAATGTAAGGGAAATCTTGTCAGATATCCCATGGAAGTTACAATCTAAGGGGAATCTTGTGAGATGTCCCATGGAAGTTACAATCTAGGGGGAATCTTGTGAGATGTCCCATGGAAGTTACAATCTAGGGGGAAACTTGTCAGATATCCCATGGAAATTACAATCTAGGGGGAATCTTGTGTCGTGAGTAGGAGTTACAGGATGTGTATTTGCACAGATTATGACAAGCCCTGCCAGGGACTTTTTCTCTTTACGTCCTGGTTGGGTTCTGGGGAGTGTCCCCTCAGAATGTTCCAGCAATATTAATTGATGCCTAGTTTGAAATCTCTCTCCAGACCACGTTTGAAAGCCAGGGCTGATCTGGCCCCACTCCTGGATTCTGTTCCAACCAGTCTGTGGTGCTTTAGAAAGAGAAAACCAGTCTAAATCAGGCATATTCAGCCTTTCCTTACTGGTGACAATACCACCACATCATCTCAGCCCGCATTCATCGCCTCTTTCTGGAGTTTGATGTTCAGCCCATAACCAGATGATTACCCATTTAATGTGGGATTTAGTGTCTGCAATGCCATTATGAGTTACATGGTGCCTTAATGTGTTCTGGGACATCCATCTAGTGAGAATCACCCCCTCTCCAAGGGAATATAAAAATCTCTGGGGCAGGCTGTCCTGCTCTGGCCTCACCCAGTCCTCTGTCGCTGTTAAACCAGTACTTCTTCCCAGCCTTTTCATCTATTTGCTTATTTTAAACACCACACAGCCAGCGTTGTCTTTCCGTTCGTCATGCTTGAGAAGGATATAAAGACTACAGCGTCCTATCTAAAGTGATTTTATGATACATTTGAACTTAATCCTGTACTTTTGCAGTCTAAATGTGTCAGCGCGGAAACAGCAGAACTGCTCCATCTGTTTATGCAAGGAGCCTTGGCTAAGAAACGCTGGGATGGAACCTTAGTAACTCAGCATAATTCTGTGGGGTTAAGATGAGCACATGCTGGAGCAGCGCTTAGCATTCCGTACTCAGAGAACAGCACCTTGTCTAATTAGGGGATAAGTAGTTCTTAAGTATTTCCCCACTGCCAGCAACTGCCATTTCTTTTCTGAAAGCACGTAACCTACATCTGTGAAATCCCATTGTTAATGTTGCTAATTGCAGCTTCCCAACATGTTTGGGAATGGCTCTCAACAATGATCTCTGATGTGCTGACTGGCAGTCGGAGCCTGGGAACGGAGTGTAGCTCCTAAAACTTTTTGATTGCTACCAACCATACTTTGGATGAATATGGAAATTATTTAAAAGTGCAATGTGGAGCGCGCAGAAAAGCTTTTGGTATTCTGCTGGCGAAGGGGTGCAGCTCTTTCCTGCTGAAGATAGGGGATGATTCCAGCTGGCCTCACCGATCCGTCCTATGTGATTAACTAAATTAACTTCGCGGCCAGAGTAGAATCAGTGGCTGTTGGAATATCACTTACTATTTGACTGTTATTTGCATCTGAAGGGCCTGTTTTCCTCCTCTTCTGCCAGAGGCATAACAGATCAGCAGAGCCGGCAGCTTTCCATCCATGGGTGCCGTGGGCAGAGGTGGCTCCTCAGTGGAGCTACCTTGGCCGTGGCTCTCTGATCACACCATCCCCTGCAGGAGCAGACACTGCACCGCTGCTTTTCCTGGTGTCTGCCCATCAAACATACCCCAAACCCCGCCAATCTCTGCCTACAGATATTCACACATGCGGAAATCTGTCCATCAGGTTCCACATCAGATTCCAGGTCAGACTGCAGCTGGAATTGCTTTCTGCAGCCTGCTGGATGTGCATCCTCCCTCCTGTGATTTTGGATAGATGTACTGGTGACGCTGCTCCTCACACAGACACACACACAGAGTTTGGTGAGAAGGCGTGAACCATTTATTACAAAATCTGACTCTATTTTATAGTATGTCTTCAAAGTCCAGGGACTGGGGGAGAAGGTTGGCACCTCTCCCCATCCCATTGGTCAAGACAACTGTCCATCAGCTGTCCATAGCTCTAAGACAAAGAATGTAAACTTTCTCTGATTTAATGAAAACATTGCTTCTGTTTATAACACCCGTGTGCGAGAAATAGCCAAAACTGTGAAAACTGTGAAACAGAAGAGAAGGCTGAAAAATCAGGGCAACATACTTGCCTCTGTCTGTCTTGACAGAGGGGAATACCCCCAAAACTCTTCTGCCATTTCTGAGAGGCTTTTGCATGTGAGTGCACAGAAGAGCCTGTGGAAGGCGTTAACTCTTTAACACTTTTGTGCCTGTACACACTTGGAGCCTGATGCGGTCAGTGCTCAGTGAAGAACAGGAATTCCACATGCATTCCCCATGGAGCAGGGCTGGTGAGCAGTGGAACATTCCCCATGGAGTAGGGCTGGGATGTTGCTGTGCCTGTGCCCTGCTCTGCCCAGCGTTTGCTCGATGTCCTCTCACACAGTCAGGACTGCAATGCTTGGGGATATTGAGAAAAAAAAGAGACCTGGAAACGTTTTGATTCACCCAGGATTCCTCAAATGAACTTTGGATTCATTCTGAATAATTCAGAGAATTGCTAAGCCTCAAATCCCTAATGGAAAAATAAATCACTCATAGACCCTAGTTGGGGAGAAAATGGCCAAGCCAATGATTGGCAGCATTTTCTTTCTTTCCTTTTTTTTT